>CAHIKZ030001206.1:612500-707500 GCA_903632075.3 Acanthosepion pharaonis
GTCGATCTCCCACAGACGCGCCGTCACCTCTCTCTGTCTTTTTTACAAATACTTTCATGGTAATTGCTCCGATGAGCTGCTTTCGCGAGTTCCCAGACTTCATGAATTCAAGCGTCCTACGAGGCTGGAATCCCGCTCTCACCGTCTCACTATTGAAACTGTTAAATGTCGCCGTCTCTTCTACCCCAATAGCTTTTATATCTCGCATCTCTCGCCCGTGGAACTCCCTTCCCTTTTCCCGTTTCCCTGATAGCTATAATCTTCAACTTTTCAAATGTAATGTCAATCGACATCTCCAGTTGCCCTGATCTATCCACTATCCTTCTCCTCATCCTTTTCTCTATCACTTCTATCTGCTCTCGCTCCAAATCCTCAGTAACCCCATGCGTGTCAGTGGCTTCCCACCTTGCTTGGGGTGAAATGCTTATATATATATATATATAGAATATATTGAAATATTTATTTAATAAATAAAACCCATTCTTTTTAATATACATATGTGTGTGTGTGTGCGCGCGCGTGTTGTATATATATATATATATATATATATATATATATATATATGTTAAAAAATCCGTGGGTAAGTAATCCAAGTAGATCCTATTAATATAAAATATTAAAACTGATCTACAAAAGAGACCTCAATATAATTTTTATTATAGAGCGTATAAGTGAATTGAAATTAATGAAAGTTTTTCTCTGTTTTCAAATTTCTTTCTTTCCTTCCTTTACTTTCAAATTTCCACTGAAGAAACGTGGGAATTCATTTCATTTTAGTAAATGTATTTGCATTGATAAGTCCAGGGAAAAAAAAATTGCTTTTCTATGGACGAAATGTTCTTCATCTGTATGAGGTAAATTATTTGATCTGTATGAGGTAAATTATTTGGATCTCATTAATTGTAATTCACACGCACACACACATATATATAATGTATTTAGGCAGCAATCCTTCTTTTATACAAGTTCCATTAAATATGACGGACAAGGTGCTTTGATTAAGTTTTCTATATAATTTCTCATATGATCTAATAATTTTTTCTTTTCGGTAGATAAATTATATAACAAAATGTCCAAATATTGTTTTTTTTCCGAGCACTTTCGACTATAAACTTAACCATTTTCAATGTTAAAATATTAACTGTTAACTAGAAAAAGATTGTTGTATGTATGTATTTATATAATGTTTTATTTTCAAAACACGGTCAACATATTGTGTCAATATTCATAGTTGATATTGAGTGTTTTTTGTTGTGTTTATTAATAGGGCTTCCATTGATTTTAGTCTTTTTACATGTAGACGATGCTATTATATTTGTATTATCAACAAGTATGTTACGAATAGAGTCCAGTAGGTCTACATGAGTATTTAACTGAGACTTAATGCACAACACCAGTAGACAATAGTAAAAAATTAGACTAATTATTTATTACAAAAAAAATTAAAACCACCAATCTTATAATAATTCACCTCTTAGAACAAAATTAAATAGAACAAATATTATTTACAAATGTAAATGTCCATTAAGGAATTATATTCCTGATCAAACAAAATTTGTAAACAATTATATAGGCCACACTACATTGACAAGAAGACTCGCGCTAAATCAAAGCAACCTCTCTGTCATATTTAATGAAACTTGCATATATATATATATATATATATATATATATATATATATATTATGTAAAAATTTCACAGAATTAACCTGTAGAAAATAACAATATGTATAAAGAAAAAAAGACAAGAAGAAAACTAGTTTTAGCCGAGTTGCGTCCAATGCAAACTTTTCAATGCAAAAAACGAAATTAATTTATTGAAACAAAGTATCTATAAACAACACAACAAAATGTAGTTAGCAACTAGAAGAATCTAGAACGCTATTATATATTCATATGGTCAACTGAAAAATTATGTCAATTTATGTTTGAAGAGACTATTTTCACTTAGGTTTTTTCCCAATATCAGTTTTCCTAACAGAAACACTACACTCCTAAGCTAACGTACACAACAAATATATCAAGAAATCAAAAGAAGACGCTTGAATCCGTCAATAAAACAATAAAATTTTTTTTCATGTGAAAATATTCTCATCAAACATAAAGTAATTGACGTAATTTTTCAGTTAGCCATATGAATATACAAAAAGCGTTTCTAAATTCTTCTAGTTGCTAACGGAATTTTATTTGTTGCTTACAAATACTTTGTTTCACCAAATTCATTTCGTTTTTTTTGTTTTTTTTGCCTTGAAAAATTTCACATTGGACAAAACGCTTCGGCTAAAACTACAGTTTTTTCTATTGTCTTTTTTCCTTACTCTCACACACACACACATATATATATCTTTTATATATATATATATATATATATATATATATATATATATATATATATATATATAATGCAAGTAAAAGGTTTCTCACTTTGCGGATTGATGTTACTTTCAGCATTCCAACTCCAGAGTTTCGTAGACGGACCCTTCAGCTATCACTCTGTCCACTCGTCAGCGGATATCAGCAATTGAAAATCTTGTAAGTTTTTATTAAGTTTTTCTAATGTTCTTACTGTTTTCTTTTTGGAATTACACTGAGAGGACCACAATGATTTTTGTCCCGAGCGCTTTCGGCCATCTGATCAGCCATATTCAAGCAGTCCCTTGTTAATGTTTTTCAATATTTGTGTTCTAACGTATATTGTGTAGAACTAGTAATAATCTTAAGCTGCACGTGATGATGCCACCCTAACTTTATGTTGGAATGACTTCTTAGATGACCACTAACAAGAATTATTGTTAAATAAAATAAGGTTGATGCTTGTCTTGAATTGTTTTATTTTATCTGCGTGCTATCAGCGTGAATGATGCTTAACTCCAGGCGAGCAACACTCTACGACTTCTTGACTTCACGTTTTTCCACTGGCATGAAGTGGATCGACTATATCGAATCAATTGCTTTGTCTACTGCAAGTAAAGTTGGTTCACTGTGTCGTGCCAGAAGTTTTTTCTTGTCAGAATCCATCTTGTACATTTATAAATCTACCATTTGTCCGTGCATTGAATATTGCTGCCATATCTGATCTGGCGATCTTGCTGTACATCACGAGATTCTTGACAAAGTTCAAAGAATGATTTGTATCGACTACATATATATATATATATATATATATATATATATAAACTAAAATTACCAGCATGTAGTCGTACCCACATAACAAATCAAGGGCGAATATATATATATATATATATATATATATATATATATCGAAATAAAAGTGTAAAATTTAATATTACAAGACATATTAAAACAATATTAAATAATAAAAAAAACTCAACAACAAGCGGGGGGGAAGCAACCGGTTTCGCTCCCGCTCATCAGGCTTCCACGGGAGATTCAAAATTAAAACAGAGAAATGTACAATAAGAATAGGTGGAATATATATATATATATATATATATATATATATATATATATGCAAGAAGGAACTAGAGGCAGATGACAGTGAGTCCCAGCAAACACTCACGTTGTTTTGTAACAAAGAAGGCTTGCGGGACCCGATGTAAAGCGCCTCCAGAACCTTCAGATGAAATACAGAGTGTGACAGGGCCAACACGGTGAACCAGTCGACACTAAATTTGGAAGCACAATCTCTGCTATTTAAAAGATGTTCGCATATGGCGGAACTGCAGGTGTTCGGGACGAGTCCACTTAAAGGCAAGGTGTGTTTTCTAATTTTAGTAGGAACGTGATGCTTTATTCTAATGTCTAATGTCTATGTATATATAAACAGATATAATTTTATGGGTACATATGTGGAAAAATGGCTAACCTTATACTTGAACAGGTTAAGATTGCAATGATCACAAAGCAGAGGTTCATAGGAAGTTGCTCGAGTGAAACTTACATCTGATCATTGAAATACGAACGGAATGAGGGTGGTTCGTTACAATGGGCGTGGCATGGCGGGTCTTAGCCGTGTAGGTTAATACTGGGAGACTTAAGGAATATAAAAAAAAATTAAATGCAATCGTTATCTTCTCTTTTCTCATTTTCTATTCTTTTAGTTTTCTCGCTCCTTAATAATGTTTTCTTTTTCTTATATTCTTTTACACTCAGTAACCCTTGTGACTTAATGGCTTTATTGCTTTCCTTGGGAGAAATGATTATATATATATATATATATATATATATATATATATATATATATATATATGTGTGTGTGTGTGTGTGTGTGTGTGTGTGTGTTTATAAAGAGTAATATTTTTATTTTAATGAATTAAAGTTATTCGCGGACAATCTGATGAGAGGAAAACACTGTGTTGGCTCATATTGTATTTATTACCGAGTACTTTCGATATAATGTCATCATCAGGGTATTGTTAATATTGTTAATATTATATATATTCCAATAGCATATTTTCATTATGACAGATTTCGTTAAATAATTTAGACATGTTCTGTCTACTTATTCTCGATAGGATCCTTTTTTATTCGCGGATAAGCTTTTTTGTGCTGTTATTAAAAGACGAGAGGAAAACACCGTGTTGGCTCATATTGTATTTATATATATGAAAGGGGACATTGACATTGGATCTAAATCAATAAGTAAACAAATTAAGCCTAATAACGTAATCAGTAATAACTTATGAGTTAAAAAGTTAACAAATAACGTTATAAAATATATACAAATAACCGCATTTAGATCCACAATTATTTCCACTCAGTAGCCTCGAGAATGTTTTGAAACGTGACCGTTACTGTCCACCCAATAAATGTTAGGATAATACATTAGACCTTGCTAACCATTATGCACCATTGACCAGTATAGTGATTTTCTAAGCAGAGGTCACCCAGTGAGGATCAAACTCACTACCCAGTCGTAATTGTTAGAGCAAGCTTGCACTAACCATTACACCACGTCGAGGCGGCTTTAAATGATTTTCTAAGTGTAGCTTAGATGTGGCACGAAGCATAATTTATGGGTCACCCAGTGAGGATCGAACTCACTATTCAGTTGGAATTGTTTTAGCTAAAAATTTTGCAAGCTATTTCACTACATCGAAGTGCCCATAAATGATTTTCTAAGCGTAGCTTAGATGTGGCACATGGCCGAAAATATGGGGGACCCGGTGAAGACAGAATTCAATACCCAGTCGTAATTGTTCTAGCGAGACAAGCTTGCTAACCATTACCCACGCCGAGGTGTCATTAAATGATTTTCTCAGCGTAGCTTAGCCGTGGCACAGGGCCGAAAGTATGGGGCACCCAGTGAGAGTCGAACTCACTATTTAGTCGTAACTGACCTAGCGAGACAAGCTTGTTAACTATTGCGCAACGTCGAAGTGCTCTTATTGACAAGTATATATAAATAATCAAGCCTAAAATCAACACGCATGGCCTGAAGTTTGCGTTTATGCCTGCATCTGAAGACAAGCTCGTTTCGTTGATTTAGTTCGCTAGTGCTTTCATATTTATCAGTTTTTTTTTATGCAGATATCACACCTGTCCCTAAAGTTGTTGAGGGTTCGCACCTTACATGTGATTGTCCATTTTGTGGGGTGAAGCTGTCTGCTGTCTCCGATGTAAACATTTTCTGGTTCACATTCAAATCGTAGCTTCATATACCATATTTTCCGAAGTGCAAATCCCTCCCACTGGACAAACAGCCTTAACTCTACAGCTACAAGGAGGTTTGTTCCCCCGTGACGGTGAACAAGAAGTCAACGCTACTATTATCACATCTCCAAGAGACATATAGCTCTCTCCTTCCCTTTCTACATTGTGGAACTATCTTAAAACACAACTTCCGTTAATCTTACTTTTCATTTTTCGTTTGATTCCAGGAATTGTTTTGAAACTGCCTGGTTTAACGAAGCGAAATCGAATAATCGATTTGTTAATTATATATATATATATATATATATATATATAGGGAGAGAAAGTAACTGTACCGTCGATTTCGACGTATGAGGATTCGACAACCTCATTCAGCTTTTGTTTGTGTCGTATATGATACTTCAGCCCCGCTAGTGTCCTGCATACAAGTCTGCATATTGTGCAACACCGAGAATATTTGCTAACGCTTTTCGCTGTTGTCTTTCGTCCCTTATCAAGTCAATGCTACTGATTTCAATATTTCTGGCACAAATATCTCCAGTTATTCTATCCGGGTAACTCACTCGAAGTTAGCACATTGACTGCTGAGAGGATATTCTTTAGCTTGTCTTTATACCTGTGTCACGACCGTTCAACAGTCCTTTGTCCAGTTTCAAACTGGTTATACATGAGGACCTTAGTTATTGTGTCATCACTCATTCTTGCGACATGACCAGCCAAACAAACAAATAACAGACGGTTAGACACTTAAGAAAGTTCTGAACATCGGAGGTTATAAAATATCTAAATTTGATTTATGATTACTATTTATCATCAGAGATTCCAAGGCATTTTCTCTCACAGTTTAATCGTTCTTTGATTCGGACCTGAGGAAGCCAAAGAGATCAGACGCTCTGAAACAACGCGTCGTTAATAAATTTTCTACTTCGTCTCATCATCTTTTGTTTCACATATTATTATCTTCACTTATATGCCGCCTTCCTTCAGGATGTAGGCGATCATAGCCCACCACAGCTTTCTGTCCTCTGTAGCTCTAAATAAGTTTTGTCATTTTCTTAACCCTGTTCCACCACCCGTTTACTCAAGCTCATCAAGTATGTTTCATGCTGCTTTCCTCTGTCCCTCCTCCCCTCAATCTGTCCTGTGAGTGTCAGGTTTTCCAAGCCTTCCTTTCTGCCTCTTCCTGGTGTTAAGAATAAGTTTCCTCTTTGTTTCTATTTTCTCCAAAACCTCATCGTTGTTCACATGTTCGGTCCATGGTATCCTCAGCATCTTTCTATAGAACCACATTTCTGTTGTTTCAAGTATCTTCTTCATCATTCGCTGCTGTACAGGAGGACAGATATCACGTTACATTTCAGTAATTTTTCTTTGTCTCTAACGAAATATTTCTGTCTCTTAATACTCTGCTTAACTTTCGGAATGCATCTTTAGCTATCTCAATACATCTTCGTATCTGTGTTGCACTTTCTGTCCTCTGATAGAACACTTTCCAGATATTAAAATTTTTGTACTTGTTTGATTTTACTAACCCCAATTTGTAATTTGGACTCACTCTTTTGCTGACAACCATACATTTTCTCCCTGCAGTTTGTATTTAGTCCTTGCCTCTAGCTTTCCTTCGCTACCTTCTGTAGAAGCTTTTGTAGTTTCTTTTCCGTGTCTGCTATCAACACTGTGTCATCAGCATACCTTATGTTGTTAAGATTGTGGTTGCCAATAATAAATCCTGGTAGGACTTCTAATTCTCTCAGAATTGCATCGCTGTATAGGTTGAATAAATCCGGTGAGAAAACGTATGATACTGTTATACATCTTACAAACATGAAAACACACACACACACACACACACACACACACACACACACACACACACATATATATATATATATATATATATATATATATATATATATACGTTCTTTTTATAGATACAAATATTTAAGTAAATGCAGTATTAACAACATTCACCGGCCTGAATGTCCGAGAAATTTTCATAGAAAATATGCGTTCTCCGACAGGAATCGAACCTGTATCCTATACGGAACAGTTATATAGCCTGACGTGCTTTTACCGATTTCTCCACAGAGGAGCGTTTCGGTTAGCAAGGTTGATTTTACTGTTTTTACATATTGAAATCGCAACACAAAATTTTTGTTGAAATCGGTTGAAAAATGTAGGAAATCCGATCCCATATATAAACGAACACACACACACACACACACAAACAACCTGGGTTTTATAAGTATAACTCGATATGAGTTGTCCCCCTTTCATTCTCGTGATGCCTCTTAATCGTGTTTTCGAATTGATTTCGTGCAAAGTGTTTTTCCAATTTTTTGGCGCTGTTAGAACCACCGCAAGGTAATTTTACGTAGTCCTGTGAAGTTTTGTTGAAATCGGTTGAAAAATGTAGGGAATCCGATCCAATATACAGCTTTGGCCAAAATTATGGAGGACCAATGAAAAATCGAAATTATGATTCAAACTTATATATTTAAAGGTTAAGAATAGTGGAGTAAACATTAATAACAACAATCAATATTTGTTATGTCCTCCTTTTGCCTTTATAACAGCTTTTATTCGTTTTTGCATATTATTGACTAAGTTGCTGCAGGTTGTAGGATCTATTTTCTGCCAATCTTCATGAAGTTTGGCCTCTAATTCATTTTTTGATGAACATTTGTGCATTCTCACTCTTTTCCCTAAATGGGACCACAAAGTTTCAATGGGATTTAGGTCTGGGGATTGAGGGGGGCACTTCATCACTGTAATTAGTCCCTTTTTTCTCAAAACCAACCGATTGAAACTTTTGACGTATAGCATGGAGCATTGTCTTATTTGAACCCCCTTCCTTGAACATTCCATCTTCCTGGCAATTTCTACCTGAGAATATCCTTCACCAGATAAAGTAACAATTTGTGCCCTTTTAATCTCTGAAAGCTGCTTCTTTGGAGGCATTTTCAATTAAATATACACTGGTAGGAATTAAATATTACCCGAAAATTACGAAACAACCTTTAGTATGACAATAAATCATTTTGAATATTGGAATGAATTTAGTACGAAACTCAGCTAAAGCTCTTGAGGGAGACTTTAAAGCAAAAAAAAAAAATACTACAATCTACTGTTAAATATTTTACATTTTCTCTCAATTGTTCACTGTACGATTCTTAACCTTGAAATACGTAGGTTTAAACTATTATCTCAAATTTTTATAGGTGCTCCATAATTTTGGCCATGGCTGTATAAACGTACACACGCGCACACACACACAATCTGCGTTTTATAATAAGTAAGATATATATATATATGTATATATATATATATATATATATAAATATATATATATATATATATATATATATATATATATATATATATATATATATATATATATATATATATATATATATATATATATATATATATATATATATATCTGAGCTGCTATCCATTACTCCACTGTACCCCCTCATATAATCCGGCTCGGATTGAGGAATCGGATAGCCGAGTTCGAATTCCAGTCGAATCCATTACATTCACTTACACGTTAATATTCTTATACAAATACATATCCTTAGATTGTATTAAAAATATTATATATAACATTTTCTACTTAAAGTACAATGTAAACTTATTTTCGAACGTGATTATGATACGAAAAACAAGAAGATGTTTATGCTAAAATGTCATGTCAAGAGAACTATGTAATGATGTTGAAATTATTTCTGTCAAAACAACACCTTTTAAAACGAAATAATTCAACGATTTATCTTTGCATGTAAACATTATATTCCAAAAGAAAATAGAAAATTATTATTATATTAAAATTAATATAATAATATCCTTATATTACACTGGTCAACAAAAAATAATTTTTGAAATAGTGTCGAGACACCAAACATCATTTTTAGCTAATTTGAGGAGCTGAATCTGAAAATGATCTTACTTTTTCTTGGTTAGCTACCATTTTTGCTGTACAGAAATGACTCATTTTTGGTAAAAAAATAATCATTTTTTCATTTGTTTTCTGTATATATGATATTGACTGATGGCAATATTTCTCAAAATAAAATCATAGAAACCACTCAATTCGTATTTAAATCAAGAAATATTGGTCTGCTTAATGAGAAATAGTATTTTTTCAATAACAATCAGACCCTTAGTCTTTATAACTAACACGATTGATGTTATGGGATCTTAACCATAATAATAATAATGGACTATTCCATAAATAAATACTGCGCCTCAGGAGTAGGCAGAGTCAGTAGTTCAAATCGAGTCAAGAGTCGAGTCAGAGGCAGGCCGAAACAGAGTCGCGTTCAGACAATTACTGCAAGACATTGGAATAGTGATACTGGTTGAGACTACATTGTTCTCTTTACTAAACCTGATTGTTCGTACTAACACTTCTACTTCTCTGTATATATTCCTGTTTGTAATAGATCTGTGTTATTCCATACCTGTGTTCGAGTTCTTCTTTATTGGTTCTACCTTGGACTATCACCGTGGTACAAGGAACCGGACCATAACAATTGAATATACCAAAAACAACAAGTATTTTCATCAAATCATTTAATACACTAACAACAAAAATAAAATCTTCGTAAACATGCGAACTACAGTAAAATTTTTCTCTTTCTTGATTGTCTGTCATGTTCAATGTTATTTAAGTCCCTTTTGCTACTCTCCAGCAGTATCACGTACAATGGAATAGGTGCATTCAATTGGAATGTCTTTAGTTGGGGTTTCTTTAGAACTATGAAAACAGAATACTCTCAATGTGCTTGGTTTCCTTCCGTAGTGAAAGGTTAAAAGTGATGGGATAAATTTATGAATATCAAACAAGATTTTAGGGTTTCATTTTTTTGATGTCAGCTTAATTATCAGGTTTAATAAAGTTTATTACTGATAAATTTTATCAATTAATTTGAATTTTGGCAATAAATTTGAAAACCTCAGTACATCTATTTTAAAATTTTTGACTCAAAAACACTTTTTTATATAAAATAGTTTATTTCAGGTAAATAAATTGTTCAGCTTACCTGAAAATTGATGGGTTTCTACGACCTTTATTAAGTAAATTTTGCCATCAGCCAATATCGTAAATTAATTTTTTTCCATCAATGATCAACTTCAACTCATTTTCGGAATCAGCATAAAAATGTCTTTTTGTTTTTTGACACCACAAATCACGTTGAACAGTGTTATATATTACATTGGATACTTCTTGTTACAAGAGAATATTTGTTTTATTCCAAGTGGCCTAAAAAAATGTCTTTAGATTTGTACAGTTAGCGGCTCGGAATGAAAAGTCAACGAGTCAAATTCGAATTCCAGTCGGGTTTGTTGCATTCACTTACGCACAAATATCCTTTGGAAAGGTATGGATTCATCACTACTTCCCCCAGATATGGGTTAAGTTGCAGGACAGACTGGGTCCTATAGCTTTGGTCGCAGAAAGAAATAGCAGCCGACTGCGATAAAATCTTCTGCCTAATCCAGCATTTCTCAGCCTTTTTAAGCAACGGCACACTTAGGAGCAAACGAAAGATATCATGACGCTCTTAGGGAATTTTTAAAGGGTATACATTTAAATGTTATGAAAAACAAAAAAAAAACGTGGATTAAAAAATACACACACAAATATGAACTTTATTTCAATGTTTCCATACAACTATTTATGCAGCATATTTTTTTTTCATTTTTTTTTTAAGCGTTTCACGCCGGGAAGCCACTAGCACGTAAGGGGTTACAGAGAGTTGGAGCGAGAGCAAATAGGAGTGATAGAGGAAAGGATGAAAAGAAAGATAGGGGATAGATCAAGGCATCTGGAGACGTCGATTAACATTACATTTGAATAGTTGGAGATTATAGTATCAGGGAAACAGGAAAAGGGGAGGGAGTTCCACAGGTGAAAAGTGCGAGACATGAGGCTATTGGAGTAGAAGAGACGGCTACATTTAACCGTTTCGACAGTGAAAGGGTGAGAGCGAGATGCCAGCCTAGTAGAACGCTTAAATTCATGAAGTCTGGGAACCAGCGAAAGCAGCTCATCGGAGCAGTTACCGTGAAAGTATTTGTTAAAAAAACGGTAAAACCTGTGCTTGGTGTTTTTTACAATTTCCGTCGAATGTGTGATAAGCAGACTTGCCTAAAGAACGTTAAAAGAAAGTATTTAAAATAACATAATGGAAGAATAGTGAAAAGAATTATTTGAAAAAAAACTACTCATTCATTTATTCAAATACTAACGCTGTAGCATTACAACTTCCACACATACATACACACACACACACACACACACACACATATATATATATATATGCAGGCCGTGATAATATTTCGCGGGACACTTAAGAGAATCGCACGGTGGTTGAAAATCACTGGCCCTGACAGTCATGAAAGAAACATGATCTCTCCAATCAACGATGTCACAAATGACTAACGGCAGAAATACCGCCCATACATATCCCCGAGAAAAAATAATGGTAAGACATTAGTGACAATGATGTCTTCATCTAACTAATGTCATACAATTGTGTGGGTAGTCTTTCGGCGGGTGGTATATACAACAGAACAGCACACACTTTGGCACAAATAGTGGCACTAAAGACCCGTACCCGTCGATGGGACAACAGGTATAAACTCCCAACCACATTGTTGTAGGTGCTAAGAACCGTTTTGACTTTTTTTTCCATTCTTAATTACCAACTATGATTGTATAGTTCAACCAGCCAGGTTTGAACTCATCCATATTCTTTTGGGGGAAGAAGGTGATGACATAATTTTCAACTAGCGTTCAGACAAAAACCTCTTTCCAAACATAAATACTGTTGCAAGCCCTTAGCTAATCTATCATTATTTCCATGGCAACTGTTCAGACGATCTCTAAACTTTAGCAACAAGAGACCTGCTAGGAAATGCCAGGGTATCTAGTACAGCTAGGATACAACACGGCATCTAGTAAAGCTAGGATACGCCACAGCACCTAGTACAGCTCGGATACGCCACGGCATCTTGTAGAGCTAAGATACACCACGGTATCAGGTACAGCTTGGATACGCCACACCATTTAGTACATTTAGGATACTGCACAGGATCTAGTACAGTTAGAATACGACACGGCATCTTGTAAAGCTAGGATACCCCACGGCATCTAGTACAGCTAAGATACGCTAAGGCATCTAGTACAGCTAAGATACGCTAAGGCATCTAGTACAGTTAGGATACGCCACGGTATCTAGTACAGTTCGGAAACGCCACTGCATATAGTACAATTAGGATACGCCACGGCATATTGTACAGCAAGTATACGCCACGGCATCTTGTGCAGCAAGGATATGTCACGTCATCTTGCACAGCAAGGAGACGCCACGGCATCTACTCAGTTACGAGACACCACGGAATCTTGTAGAGCAAGTATACGTCACAGCATCTTGTACAGCAAGGATACGCCAGAGCAACTTGTACAGCAAGGAGACACTACGGTATCTAGTACAGCAACGAGACGCCACGGCATCTAGGACAGTTAGAATACGCCACGGCATCTTGTACAGTAAGGAGACGCCACGGCATCTTTAGAGCAAGGATACGCGACGACATCTTGTATAGCAACGATACGCCACGGCATCTTGTACAGCAAGTATACGCCACGGCATCTTGTACAGTAAGCATAAGCCACGGCATCTTTACATCAAGGATACGCGACGACATCTTGTATAGCAAGGATACGACACGGCATCTTGTACAGCAAGGATACGCCACGGCATTTTTTCAGCAACTAGACACCACGGCATCTAGTACAGTTAAAATACGTCATCTTGTATATCAAGGATACGCCACGGCATCTTTACAGCAAGGAGACGCCACGGCATCTCGTACAGGAAGGATACGCCACGGCATCTCGTACAGGAAGGATACGCCACGGCATCTTTACAGCAAGGAGACGCCACGGCATCTTTACAACAAGGAGACGCCACGGCATCTTGTACAGCAAGGAGACGCCACGGTATATTGTACAGCAAGAAGACTCCACGGCATCTCGTACAGCTAGAATACGCCACAGCATCTTGTACAGCAAGGACATGCCACGGCATCTAGTATCTAGTTAGAATACGCCACGGCATCTTGTACAGCAAGTATACGCCACGGCAACTTGTACAGCAAGGATGAGCCACGACCTCTTGTACAGTGAGGAGACGCCACGGCATCTTGTGCACCAAGAATACACCACGGCATCTTGTACAGCAAGAAGGAACCACGGCATCTTTTACAGCAAAGATACACCACGGCATCTTGTACAGCAAAGATACACCACGCCATCATGTACAGCAAGGATACGCCACGGCATCTTGTACAGCAAGGAGAGGCCCGGCATATTGTACAGCAAGGACATGCCACTGCATCTATTACAGTTAGAACATGACAAGGCATCTTGTACAGCAAGTATACGGCACGGCTTCTTGTACAGCATGTATACGCCACGGCATCTTGTGCAGCAAGGATATGTCACGCCATCTTGTACAGCAAGGAGACGCCACGGCATCTAGTACAGTTACGAGACACCACGGAATCTTGTAGAGCAAGTATACGCCACAGCATCTTGTACAGCAAGGATACGCCAGAGCAACTTGTACAGCAAGGAGACACTACGGTATCTAGTACAGCAACGAGACGCCACGGCATCTAGGACAGTTAGAATACGCCACGGCATCTTGTACAGTAAGGTGACGCCACGGCATCTTTAGAGCAAGGATACGCGACGACATCTTGTATAGCAAGGATACGCCACGGCATCTTGTATAGCAAGGATACGCCACGGCATCTTGTACAGCAAGGATACGCCACGGCTTTTGTATAGCAAGGATACGCTACGGCATTTTTCCAGCAAATAGACACCACGGCATCTAGTACACTTAAAATACGTACTCTTGTACAGCAAGTATACGCCACGACATCTTTACAGCAAGGAGACGCCACGGCATCTTGTACAGCAAGGAGACTCCACGGCATCTTGTACAGAAAGAAGACGCCACGGCATCTTCTACAGCTAGAATACGCCACAGCAATTTTTACTGCAATGACATACCACGGCATCTAGTATAGTTAGAATGCCAAGAAGGCACCACCGCCTCTTTTACAGCAAAGATACGCCATGCCATCTTGTACAGCAAGGATAAGCTACGGCAACTTTACAGTAAGGAGACGCCACGGCATCTAATACAGTTAGAATACGCCGCATCATCTTGAACATCAAGTATACGCCACGGCATCTTCTCCAGCAAAGATACGCCACGGCAACTTGTACAGCAAGGAGACGCCACGGCATATTTACAACGAGGAGACGCAACGGCATTTAGTACAGTTGGAATTCGCCGCGGCATCTTGTACAGCAGGTATACGCCACGGCATCTTGTACAGCAAGTATACGCAACGGTTTCTTGAACAGCATGTATACGCCACGGCATCTTGTACAGTAAGGAGATGCCATGGCATCTCGTGCAGCAAGTATATGCCACGGCATCTTGTACAGAAATGACACGCCACGGCATCTTTACACAGGGAGACGCCACGGCATCTGGTACAGCAAGGAGACGCCGCGGCATCTTGTACAGCAAGGATACGCCACGGCATCTTCTACAGCAAAGATACGCCACGGCATCTTGTACAGCAAGGATACGCCACGGCATCTTTACAGCAAGGAGACGCCACGGCATCTTGTTTAGCAAGGAGACGCCACAGCATCTTGTACAGCAGGTATACGCCACGGCTTCTTTACAGCAAGGAGACGCCACAGCATCTTGTACAGCACGTAGACGCCACAGCATCAAGTACAGCTAGAATACCCCACAGCAACTTGTGCAGCAAGTATACTCCACGGTATCTAGTATAGTTAGAATACTCCACCGCATCTTGTACAGCAAGTATACGCCATGGCATCTTGTACAGCAATGATACGCCACGTCCTCTTGTACAGCAGGAAGGCGCCATGGCATTTTGTACAGCAAAGGTACGTCCCGCATCTTGTACAGCAAAGGTACGCCCCGCATCTTGTACAGCACTGATAAACCACGGCATCTTTACAGAAAGTAGACGCAACGGCATCTAGTACAGTTAGAATACGCCACGGAATCTTGTACAGCAAGGATACGCCACGGCATCTTGTACCGCAAGGAGACGCCACGGCATCTCGTACAGCTAGAATACGCCTCAGCATCTTGTACAGCAAGTACACGCCACGGCATCTTGTTCAACAAGCAGACAATCTGGCATCTTGTACAGCAAGGATGCGCCACGGCATCTTGTACACCAAGGATACGACATGGCATTTTTACAGTAAAGATACGCCAAGGCATCTTGTTTAGCAAGGAGACGCCACAGCATCTTGTACAGCAAGTATACGCCACGGCATTTTTTACAGCAAGGATACGCCACAGCATCTAGTATAGTGAGAATACGCCACGGCATCTTGTACAGCAAGTCTACGCCACGGCAACTTGTACAGCAATGATACGCCACGGCCACTTGTACAGCAAGAAGGCGCCACGGCATCTCGTACAGCAAAGGTACGCCACGGCATCTTGTACAGCGAAGGTATGCCACGCATCTTGTACAGCAAGGATACGCCACGGCATCTTTACATCAAGGAGACGCAACGGCATCTAGTACAGTTAGAATACGCCACGGCATGTTGTACATCAAGGATACGTCACGTCATCTTGTACAGCAAGGAGACGCCACGGCATCTTTACAGCAAGGAGACGCAACGGCATCTAGTACAGTTAGAATACGCCACGGCCTCTTGTACAGCAAGGACATGCCACGGCATCTAGTACAGTTAGAACATGACACGGCATCTCGTACAGCAAGTATACGCCACGGCATCTTGTACAGCAAGTATACGCCACAGTTTCTGGTACAGCAAGTGTACGCCACGACATCTTGTACAGTAAGGAGACCCCACTGCATCTTGTACAGCAAGTATACGCCACCGCATCTTGTACAGCAAGAATACGGCACGGCATCTTTACAGCAAGGAGACGAAACGGCATCTTGTACAGTTAGAATACGCAACGGCATCTTGTACAGCAAGGATACGCCACGGCATCTTTACAGCAAGGAGACGCCACGGCATCTAGTACAGTTAGAATACGCCACGGCAACTTGTACATCAACTATACCCCACGGCATCTTGTACATCATGTATACGCCACGGCATCTTGTACAATAAGGAGACGCCATGGCATCTTGTACAGCAAGTATACACCACCGCATCTTGTACAGGAAGGACACGCCACGGCATCTTGTACAGCAAGGATACGCCACGGCATCTTTACAGCAAGGAGACGCCACGGCATCTTGTACAGTTAGAATACCCTACGGCATCTTGTACAGAAAGTATTCGCCACGGCATCTTGTACAGCAAGGATACGCCACGGCATCTTTACAGCAAGTATACGCCACGGCATCTAGTACAGTGAGAATACGCCACGGCATCTTGTTTAGCAAGGAGACGCCACAGCATCTTGTACAGCAAGGATACGCCACGGCATCTTGTACAGCAAGAAGGCGCCATGTCATCTTGTACAGCAAAGGTACGCCACGGCATCTTGTACAGCAAAGTTACGCCACGGCATCTTGGACAGCAAGTACAGTTAGAATACCACACGGCCTCTTGTACACCAAGTATACGCCACGGCATCTTGTACAGCAAGAAGACGCCACGGCATCTAGTACAGCTAGAATACGCCACAGCAACTTGTACCACATATATACGCCACGGCATCTAGTATAATTAAAATACGCCACGGCATCTTGTACTGCAAGTATACGCCACGGCATCTTGTACAGCAAGGATACGCCACGACCTCTTGTACATCAAGAAGGCGCCACGGCATCTTGTACAGCAAAGGTACGCCACGGCATCTTCTACCGCAAGGATACGGCACGGCATCCTTACAGCAAGGAGACCCAAGGGTCACGTCATATTTACAGCAAGGAGACGCCACGGCCTCTAGTACATTTATAATACGACACGGTCTCTTGTACACCAAGTATACGCAACAGCATCTCGTACACCATTTATCGTACAGACATTTTTATCTATAAATAACAACGTTAAACATAAAAATGTCTTTAATAAATAAATTTTCGGACCTTGTCCATTTCTTAATATATGACGTCATTTGTTTACATTTGATACGCCAGAGCAGTTATGAATGTACGAGATTCATGGAAGATTGGAGTTTATAAGCAGTAAATTCGACCTTGTCTACCGAAGAGTTCTTTGTGGCCGAGACGGTTAAGGCACGTTAGCGTAAATGACGGTTCCGTATAGGATGCAAGTTCGAATCCTGTCAAAGAACGAATATTTTCTATGAAAATTTCTCGGACATTCTGGCCGGTAAATGTTATTTAATACTGTTTATCATAAACAGAGCATTTGCTTAAATACTTGTATCTATAAATAACAACGTTAAACATAAAAATATCTTTAATAAATATATATATAGAGAGAAAGAGAGACATGTCTGATTGAATAAATTACAAACATTATGTCTGCTTATTTTTATGATAATCGTTTCATATTCACGAATATTTTTCCATATATTGCAATTGAATAAGGCAAGAAATTAGTAATAATAATATTTGTAATTTATTCAGTCAGACATCGCTATAAGAGAATTTGCTGCCGAAATGCACAAATATATATATACATACATATATATATATATATATATATATATTCAAACGTTGGAGATCGTCATGGTAAGGCCAGGGACATTTACCTAATTAAGATATGCACACTTATCGTAGGACATTCAGGCCGGTAAATGTTGTTAATATTGTTTATTATAAACAGAGTATTTACTTAAAAAACTGTATAAACATAAAATGTCTTAATATATATATATATATATATATATATATATATATATATATATATATATATATATATTGAGAGAAAGAGAGAGAGTGGGAGGGGAGAGTGATAACTAGTACGTATATAACATTCCATTAATTCTTTAGGAATTACTTTGTTTACGTTAGAGAATAAAGAGAAATTTATTCAAGATCGTCTATGTTTTTTTCTCTTGTCTGTTAAGAAGAAAATACATTCTTTATCAAAGTCGACTCAGCTTAAAAATATCTGAATTCCGAAACATTTCAAAGTAGGTTATTTGAAAATAATAAAAAGATGCCAGCAATAAATGTCGAATTGAATATGTCATTTCTGACTCTTATTTACTATAATTTAAAGTGGTTTCGGGTTATATTTGTTTTTGGTTTTTCTTTTCAATGTTGGTAAGAAGATCGCTTAGGTTCGGGCAAAACAGCGTGTCGGCTGAACGCTCTGGTTAACATATGCATTTTATAAAATCGGTTTTCTATAAGAGTGGCACGACTAGGTGTGTTTATTTAATTCTTTGTCAAGATTTTCATTGGCTGAAAACCACTTTTATTCGTATTGTCTTTTTTTTTAATATTGAACCGATTTTAAATATCATGTTTTGACTAGGAAATGGTTTCTCTAGCGGGCTTTTGTTAATATTTAATATCCAAGAAGTTAGAGTGAAAATTTTCGTTGGGATATTTTTTTTTCATTTATTTGTATTTTTTATTTATAATTTTGCATATATTTTTTAACAAATAAACGATGTGTTGTCTTCTATTCGGCACTGCTCTAATAATCTTCTTTTTTTAAGAAAATATTTTATTACTAGTAAAATCGTTCCAACTTACATTTCAAAATTAATTTTCTTACTCAGCAGAATATCTTTAAATCGCATACTCTGGTTGATTTCGCGGGATCGTGTATGGCATTTTCTCGGGGAAAATCTATCTTATTTAGCAGTACTCAAATTTTTCCTCAGGTCATATGTGGATCCTTTGTGGATTTATACCTTTGCCTAAAAGCTTGTTACTAAGTAAACACGCACTACTTTGGCTTGAATTTGAACTCTGTTCTGTCGGTATAATTTTCCGTGCTCTAAACTGCTAGTCCAGCACAGCACCTCTGATATGGATGGTTGGCCACTTCCATAAATTATTCACAAAATCATACAATAATTGCATTTTCGATAGATAAATCTAAAGGTATATTAAGCTAGCCATGGAAGCATTCCAAAAGCTAAGCAGAGTACTAAGAAATAGAAGAAAAAAAAAGCAAGGAAAAGAGTACTTAACTGCTATGTGATAACGGTCCCCCTGTTTGGCAGTGAGTGTTGGAAGATCTCCTCAAAGATGAAGAGGAGACTTGAAGCAACAGAAATGTGGTTCTACAGAAGGATGCTGAGGATACCATACATGTGAGCAACGACGAAGTTTTGGAGAAAATAAAAACAAAAGGGAAATTAATACTTAACATAAGGAAGAGACAATTGAGGTTTCTCAGTCACAAAATGAACAAGGAGGGCTTGGAAAATCTGATACACACGGGACAGATTGAGGACAAGAGGGGTTGAGGAAAAAAACGCATAACCTGCTTAATGAGCTTGAGTAAATGGATGGCGGAACAGTATTTAGGAGAAATAATAGAAAGACGAGATTTATTAAGAGCTACGACGGGAAGTTGTGGAGAGTCATGACCGCTTACGTCTTGAGATGACATGACACATAAAGAAGATATTTTGAATATTACCTTTAAGAATAGGTGTCATGGTGTTTTATCAAAATATAAGACTCTAAAAATGATTGCGTCGTCGGCACCCGCACACATCCAGGTATTGGAATACTCATCCTCTCTCTCCCTATTCCCTTTCTCTTCCTTGTGACGGCGGCGTAGATGTCAGTGAATCAGAGAGAGTTTGACGAGGCCACACACTTGGTCAGAAGTGTCTCCCTCGCTGCTCAACGGGGATTTAGACCTGCGAGATCTGGCAGACCTGGTTGCATCTTGCTGTCGGATGCTTAGAAGGATTACATAGTTCCTTTGTTTGTTTTTTACCATTTTTGGAATTGTTTCATAATAGCATTAATCAAGCGATAAACAATAACACTAAAAAAAAACAACTGAAATTGTGTTAAGACACCAAACATCATTTTTAGCTAATTTGAGGACGCTGAATCTGAAAATGACCTTATTTTTTCTTGGTTAACTACCATTTTTGCAGTAGAGAAATGCATCATTTTTGGTAAAAAAAAATCTTTTTTTTTTCAGTTGTTTTCTGTACATATGATATTGACCGATGGCAATATTTCTAAAAAAAAAAAACTTAGAAACTTCTCAATTCGTATATCAATCCGAACCTCTATCCATTACTCCACTGTGACTCCTCATGTAATCCGGCTCGGATTGAGGACTCGGACAGCCGAGTTCGAATTCCAGTCGAATCCATTACATTCACTTACACGTTAATACTCTTATACAAATACATATCCTTAGATTTTATTAAAAAATATTATATACATTTTCTACTTAAAGTAGAATGTAAACTTATTTTCGAACGTGATTATGATACGAAAAACAAGATGTTCATGTTAAAATGTCATGTCAAAAGAACTATGTAATAATGAAATTATTTCTGTCAAAACAACACCTTTTAAAACGAAATAATTCAACGATTTATCTTTGCATGTAAACATTATATTTCAAAAGAAAATAGAAAATTATTATTTTAAAATTAATATAATAATATCCTTATATTACACTGGTCAACTAAAAAAAAAAAAATTGAAATGGTATTGAGAAACCAAACATCATTTTTAGCTAATTTGAGGACGCTGAATCTAAAAATGATCTTACTTTTTCTTGGTTAGCTACCGTTTTTGCTGTACAGAAATGCCTCATTTTGGGGGTAAAAAATCATTTTTTTTATTTGTTTTCTGTATATATGATATTGACCGATGGCAATATTTCTCAAAATAAAATCGTAGAAACCTCTCAATTCGTATGTAAACCAACAAATATTGAGAAATACTATTTTTGCAATAACAACCAGACCCTAAGTCTTTAAAAATAACAATATAGAATATACCAAGACCAACAAATATTTTCATGAAATTATTTAATAAACTAACAGCAGAAATAAAATAGATGCATTCAATTGGAATGTCTTTAGTTGGAGTTTCTTTCCAACTGTGAAAACAAAATGCTCTCAATGTGCTTGGTTTCCTTCCGTAGTGAAGAAATAAAAGCGATGGGATAAATTTATGAATATCAAACAGAATATTTTAGGGTTTCATTTGTTTGATGTCACTTTAATTATCAGGTTTAATAAAGTGTATTACTAAAAAAGTTTAACTGTTAACCTCGGTACGTCTATTTTAAAAAATTTTGACACAAAAACACTTTTTTATGTAAAAAATAGTTTATTTCAGGTGGCTGACATAAATTGTTCAGCCTACCTGAAAATTGATGGGTAAATTTTGCCATCAGCCAATATCGTAAATTGATCTTTTTTCCAAAAATGAGCAATTTCAGTACAGCAAAAATGGTAGCTAACCATGAAAAACTAAGGTCATTTTCGGAATCAGTACCATCAAATTAGTTAAAAAATGTGTTTTGTTTTTTGGCACCAAAAATCGTGTTGACCATGTGTTATATATCAATTGGTTGCATTTTATTAATAGATTTATTTGAGTTATTTTGGATTGATGTTAACTCGACATTAAATAAATATTAAGTGTGTTCTGAATACTTTTGCACACACCTAATAAATTAGAGCTTAAAGCAATTTTTTACTGTTTATTTTGGGATTAAATTTGAGATTAATCTATTCTTTCAACCATGATTATATATCAATTGGTTACATTTTATCTACCGTCCTTAACAATGAAATATTCCAAGAGGTTACAGAAGACATTAGTAAATGTCTGTATCTTAATATGTAACCATAACAATGCAACAGTTCATTAGAAAGTCGAACTTGAAATAAAATTCAATGTAAGCTTTGTTTGGATATTTTTAATGAATTACAAAGAGAATTGTGTCATACAATTCTTTTCAATACAACAATGGAATTAAAGATAAAAAATTACTCCAGACAGAAAATATGACCAAGCAAACTTAAATTTCTGTATAATTTTTTTTTTTATTTTATGGCCTGGATAAATGAGTTTTTGAAATGTTTTCTTTAAACAGAAAAATTGCCTGCTGACAAAAATCAAAACCACTGGCTTCAATTTACACGTTTCTCAGGATGATAAATGTATGGCCGAAGAGCCCCTCCTACCTAAAAAAAAAAAAAAAAAAAAAAGTGAACAACAATAAAAAAAAAGAAAAAAAAATTAAGAAAAAGAAAAGGAAAATTCTTAAGCATAATTTCAAAGTTCGTTTTATTTACAAATATACATGTTTGATGTTATCACAGGAACTTTAGCAAAACAGCAATCAAGTATATTTAGTCTCTTCAATATAGTTTACTGTGTGTGTGTGTCTGCGTACACACGTGTATATATATATATATATATATATATATATATATATATAAATATATATATTAGTTGATATTTAGTCTCTTCAATATAGTTTACTGTGTGTGTCTGCGTGTATGCGTACATACGTGTATATATATATATATATATATATATATATATATTAGTTGATATTATTTACAAGACAGTTAAAATTCCAAATAAAAATATCGATTACACTGGGGATGGGGTAGGGAAACAATTTGTCTGCAACCCAGATAAAGGAGTACCCTAATTCTGAATCTTTACTCAAAATGTCTTTTTTCTTTTTAGATATGCGTATAGCATAATTTCACGAGTATTATGTTAATAGTCTATTAGTAGACACTTTGTGAGCTGATGGCATGGGATTCATTTGTGTTTCACAAAACTTTCTTCAAGCTGAGAACAATGCCAATTTAATAAACATGTTAACCACATATTAAGGAATAGGATACTAGATGTCTAAAAATATAACATAGATGATTGAGCATAGCAAGAAGTAACACCAGGACATATCTGAAATGAAGTTCGTACTATCAAGGCTAGTCCAATCCAGACATTAGTGACAACTTTTGGTTTTTACAATGAGAGACCATCTCAATATACAAAACCAAGTGTCTGAAAAGTACTTGAAGGCATCAGAAATAAAATGAGTATTTTATATTTATCTGGCGATAAGTGTGTCGGGGGTGGGGGTTGACTGTTCCAAATTGAGTCATTTTATTTTCTTAACAATAATAAAAGAAAATTAAAAAGTGATCTGGTAAACCTGGTTGCATCTTGCTGTCGGATGATTGTAATGACTGCCTAGTTCCTTTGTATCATTGCTATTTATTGGTATAGAATTGTCTCATAATTGCATTACTCAAATAGTAAACTATTATTAACGTTATATATTTTATTAAACCCTTTGAGTTCAGAAAAAGAATTGTTCCAAAATATGATTTTCGCTCAGTTTTGGGGAAAAATGCTTACATTTAGATTCGTTTGAATTCTTCTCGCACTAAATATTGAACCATTTAAAAATAATTGATTGTTCAATGAAAATTAAGAGACGATTTCCAAAAACGTTTTGACATTTTATACGTGGCGAAAAAGAAAAAAAAAACGAATTATTTTCATTCAAGTACACGCATCTTTGACATCATTTTTAGCCATAATTCCAGCTGTTACTTTCTGTATTAACATACACAGTACGTCTTAATGTTGGTGTAAGAGTCAGAGAAGTTGATCTTACGAGTAGCGAGTTCATGCCTCACTATATGTCACAAAAAATTTCGATTTTAAATAACCCCCAGAAATCATACAGCAAAATCTACCAACCTAACCATTTCTACTAAATAGTGAGTTTGGTCCTCACCGATTGGCACATACAAAATTCGACATTAAATAGTCTGAAAAGATTGACGTGTAATAAAATCAGCTGGCCTAACCATTACTACTTAGTAATTAGTTTAATCCTCATTGGGGAATGCATACAAAATTATACATTAAATAATCCAACAAAGGTTGAAATTAAATAAACCGACCTAACCATTTCTACTGAGTAGTGTGTTTGATCCTCACTGGGTGGCACATACAATATTCGCCATAAAATAACCTAACAAAGATTGACATTTGAAATCAACCAGCCTAACCATTTCTACTAAATAGTGAGTTTGTTCCTCACTGGGTGACACACGCAAAATTCTACATTAAATAACTCGACAAAAAATCAACTGGCCTAACGATTACAACAGAGTACTGAGGTTGATCCTAACTAGGTGGCATTCAAGGCTTAAAATCAACAAACATAACCACTTATACTGAGTAGTAATTACCAGCCTCACTGGGTGGCACATACAAATTTCCACACTATATAACCCAATATGTTTGACATGTCATAAAATCAACAAACTTAACCATTATTACTCAATATTAATGGTTAGGTTTATAATGAGTAATTTGGATCCTCACAAGGTGGTACATACAAAATTCGACATTAATAACAACAAATGTGGAAAAAATGGTTTAAAATAATCAATCGAATCAACCAATTTGATCGATATATTGAGAATATTATCCTAATTAAATTTGAGAACAGGTATCCTACAGTTTTATCAACATATAGGGTATTCTGAAAATGATTACATAATTCCTTAGTATTATTGCTATTTTTGGTATGGAATAATTTCATAATAGCGTATATCAAATAATAATAACATTATTAGGGTTATTTTTAAAACGTTGAATGTCGTAAAAATATCATAAAATCAGCCAACTTAGCTGGTTTAATACCAAACGGCCAAATTTCGAATTGATATACAAGCTGAAACTCACTGATCCGGAATTCATTATACCGGCATTTTTGATATCGGTTACTAGTTTGCTTTCAATAGCAACACTCCTTCTACATGATGACCCAGATGTGTCGTAAGATAACCGAGATGTTCCAGATGTGTGCCCCCCTCTACATGCTTTTTTATATACCATGATCCATCAAGACGTCGGGGGTCACTGCTTATCCTTAGATATTGTTTTTTCATTATTATTATCTGATCAATTATAAATATTGATTGGATAAGATAATGGACTGGTCTTTTGTTGCTTCCGATACGGTTTCGATTTCAGAGTTTTTCTTCTCTTATAATGGTTGTCAGCCAAGTCTAGATAGCGTATTCTACTATGCTTTATCTTCGCAATAGTTAGAGTTGACCGAAAATTGTATATTGCTGTCATATCTGAGCTGGAGCTTGTCTTTCGGTTATTCCTCCTTATTCCTGTTCTGACATCCATTTAGTCAAGATCACTAAATATGTTTTGCGTTGTTTTCCTCTGTACCTCTTGCTCTTAATCTGTCCCGTGTGTATCAGATTTTCCAAGCCCTCCTTCCTCATTTGTACCCGGAAACCTCGACTGTCTCTTCCTGATTTTAACCATAAGCTTCCTTTTTGTTTCCACTTTCTTCAAAACTTCATCGTTGCTCACACGTTCGATCCATGGTATCCCGAGCATCCTTCTGTAGAACCACATTTCTGTCGCTTCAAGTCTCTACATCTTTGAAGAGATTGCCTGGCACTCACTGTCATACAGGAGGACAGGTATTAAGCAGATATTTACCCTGGTCTCCCCACTGAGTCGAGATGTGACACAAGGTCGCTTTTAATGTGGAGAACCCGATCGAGTACACCGGGGCCAACGATAAAAATTCCTCCAGCCTCTTTAACTGGCGGTTACGCTGGCCTCAGTGCGAGAACCGACCCCTCTCTCTAGAGCAATGAGAAGATGCAGCTTCAGGCATCTGTTCCCCATGTTTGGGTACCTCACTATGATTTTCCTCAGTTGCGCCTCCCTCCTCTGATATAGCCGCAACTGAGCTCTACTCTGTCAGAAGACAGAGACGCAACTGAGAGAGATAAACCCCTACCCGGTATGTGCAAGGTAAGTAAGGACAAGTATCAAGTGCCAGTTTAGTACCCTTTTCCTTGTTTTTAACAAAATTTGTGTATTTGTTAGTACTCTGCTTAGCTTTTGGAAGGCATCTTTCGCTATTCCAATACGCCTTCAGATTTCAGTGTCAAACTTTCCGGCCTTTGTTAAAACAAATACCAGATATTTAAGTTTCCGGACTTATTTGATTTTGGTATCTCCAATTTGCACTTAGGGCTCACCATTTTGCTAAGAACCATGCGTTCTGTTTTCCTGTCATGGATGTTTAATCATCTTTTCTAGCTTTCCTTCACTACATTCTGTAGGAGTGCTTGCAGCTTTTTAGCTGAGCTATCAACACTGCATACCTTATGCTGCTAAGATTGTAGATGCGAATAATGAATCTTGGTAGGACTTCTAGTTCTCTCAGAATCGCCTCGCTGTATAGATCGAATAAGTTGGATGAGAAGAACCGTCCTTGTCTTTGTGACACTATTTAGCTATGGTAATTGGCTAACTAATTAACCATAGAAATTAAAAACGGGAAATACTTAAGGCGAGAAAGAGCTATATTGAAAGATAGACTGAGCGACATTAAAAAGAAGAATTTATTTTATTTACAAAAGAAAGATACTTTTCGCAAAAAAATGACAAATCCGTAAGAAAAAGCGAGACTGTGATTCTGTCAAAATTAATTAATGTCACGATAAGGGGATGACGCGCCAAACGAAACAGAATTCTGAAAGAAAAACAAAGCCACCCAACACATGCAACCATAAAAAGAATTTCAGCTTGAGACCACCACGGAGAATAGGTATTAATTATCTTTCAGAGATACCATTTAACTTTAATTCCTGATTCCAGCGAAGAAGAAGCAGAAGAAGAAGAAGAAGAAGAAGAAGAAGAAGAAGAAGAAGAAGAAGAAGATTCAGTTTGTCGGCGAACGCCACACTTGATTTGTATTTTTTCTCAATTATTTTTTTATTTACCCCCCTCATTTTTACCCCTCATTTATTTTTACCCCCTCATTTATTTTTACCCTTCCCCCCCATTTATTTTTTCCTACAAAAACACAAATACATGTCCTGCATTTGTATTGTTCTTTCTATCAATATTCTGCGCATAAATATCACGTTCCTTGTTCCAGTGCCTTTGACTCGCACTGCTTCTTTTCTATTTTTGGTTTGGTTCCGCTGCATGATTTATTCATCAGAATTGGATGTGAAGTTTCGTTATATGGGCCAGTAAGCTGATAATCCGATGGAATTAAGATTCCTTTGCAGCTGGCTTCTTAGGTAGTGCTATGAAAATAGATCACTGCTGTTTGTAGGTTTCATTTATTAGTTCTATGGTTTCCTCTAAGAGCACGGTGGAGTAATGGATAGCGGCTCGGATTGAGGAATCAGAGACCCGAGTTCGAATTCCAGATGAATTCATTACATTCACTTATGAATAATACCCTATGAAAGGAATGAATCCTCTTCTCCCTACCCCAGCTATGGGTAAATAGCAGGACAGACCAGGTTCTATAGCCTTGGATGACAACTGGTCTACCGCAGAAAGAAATGGCAGCTTACTGTGGAAAAAATCTGCCTCGTCAGTCATGTATCGAAAGATACATAATCACCTAAGCGTGTATCACGCATGGCACAAAGCTGACTGATTTGGTCTATACTGAAATCGTCTAAGGTCTCCGGGTCTTACAATTCTGTCTGACCCTGCCGCTTTGTTTCGGTTCAATTTGACCAGTGCAGATTTCAGATTTTAATATTTCTGGTCCGTCAATATTTCTGTTTATTGCCGGTTGTTCTTTTTCTGGAAGAGTTCTCCGATATATATTCTTTCTATCACTGGAGTATTTTTTATATCTTCAATATCAGCGTTCCGTCTTTGGATTTTATGTATATTTTTCGTTGAGCCACTCCTCTTTAGCCTGCCTGTATTTGTTCTTGATTTATTTGTGTAGTGTCCTATATCCTGGTCTGTGTCTTGGCATAGACTTTTGGCTCTCTTTCATGTCGATAAATTCGTCTGTCATCCATTTTGCTTTTCTCCCTCGTATCTGCTTTTCACACCGTCCATATATTTTTCCTTCACTTGTGAATTTGATCCGCATTGGCCGGTGCATGCAAAATTTGACATTCAATAATAGCACAATGCTTTACATGTTAGGAAATCAACCAACCTAACCATTAAAACTAACTAGTAATTTCGAGCCTTACTGGGTGGCACATACAAATTTCCACATTACATAAACCTAACATATCTGACCTCTCATTAAATCAACATAAATATTATTACTAAGTAGTAATGGTTAGATTTGTAATTAGTAATTTCGACCCTCACAAGGATTCAACATTAAATAACACAACAAATATGGACGAGGTTTAAAATAAGCCAACCAAAGCAACCAATACAAATAATTATATTTTTGATAGATATATTGAAAATATTATCCTAATTAAATTTGAGAACAGGTGTCCTACAGTTTTATCAACATATAGGGTATTCTGAAAATGATTACATAATTCCTTAGTATTATTGCTATTTTTGGTATGGAATAATTTCATAATAGCGTATATCAAATAATAATAACATTATTAGGGTTATTTTTAAAAAGCTAGTGTTCTAATGTCGCAAAAATGTCATAAAATCAACCAACTTAGCTGGTTTAATACCAAACGGCCAACTTTCGAATTAATATACAGGCTGAAACTCACTGATCCGGAATTTATTATACCGGCATCTTTGATGCGGGTTACTAGTTTGCTTTCAATGGCAACAATCCTTAACCTCTCTGCATAAAGAAATTGTTAGATAACTTCCCGTGTCCTTCTTTTGCACACAACCCGGATGTCGTGATGGAAAATAAGTGAGAAAAGTGATTGCCATTGGTCAGAAATCAATGCAAACATTACTGAGAGTATTCAATTATCATATGTAATTAGGGGAAATAACTTCTCTTATGTGTCTAATAAAAATGCGGGAAGATTTAATTTTTTATTCGAATAGGCTCTTTTTCCCTATCCCGGTAAAATAGACACCAAGGCTATTTTGCCAGTCCCGGTAGTGTATTGGCAAGAGAACTATGCCCAAGAGCAAGTTTTGGATTTGTAAAGACTGTTATACCTGATGTACTTAAAATATTCAGATACTTCTATATTTCTTTTAATAATTGATGATGAATTTTAAAATTTAACTTGTGTTTTAACAGTTGATGGTGGAAAAGATGTTAAATTGTCTTTACAATTGATGGTGAAAATAAATAAACTTCTTAGTTAATTCTGTGTGCTATTTTTAACATTAGCTATCTTCATAATAATAAAAATATTTTCCGGCAAAATATCCTGGGTTTCTATTTTACTGAAACCGGTAAAATATGCTAAAAAGCATTATCTATTTTACCGGGGCCGGCAAAATAGCCTCTTCCTTTTTTCAGTCGTAACTGATCCTAGCGGGACAAGCTTGTTAACCATTACACCACATCGAATTGCACAGCACTTTTATGATATGGTGGTTTTCTAAAAGTAGCTTATATCAGAGTTAACTTCTCCTTAATTATCTAAATTGGTCACAACACTATAAACACTGGGCGATTTATTGCCTCGTTCTCTATTTACTTTGCATTTTAGCGGACACATTTAAAAGATGTGATCTCTCGCAGAGATCTGCGTTTTGCCCACTTGTGGGAAAATGCCATGAAACACACACACACACACACACACACACACGCGCGTACGTACGAACATTCACTAAAATACAAACTCTTTACGTTCACACACAAACACAAAAGTTAATGTCTATGTCCATTGTAAATCTTGTTGTTTTAATACATATACTTGTTGTATATATATATATCGGTCTTGTTGGTTTTCTTTACACTCTGAGTTCGCCATTTTCTTGTGGTGGACCTTTTAATATTCTATCAGGAGTTACACACGTGTTCCTAATTTAACAACACGTAAACCCCCGGTCCGCTACACTTAGATGTGACTCTAGGTCGAAAATATGGGGTCACTCATTGACGATGGAACTCACTATTCAGTCGTAACTGGTTCTAACGAGACAAGCTTGTTAACCATTACACCACGTCGAAGTGCACAACGCTTTTATGATATGACGTATGTTGAAGGATTCTATTACATTTGGTAACGTGATACCTGTATGTAAGTGAATGCTGGACAATCTCCTCAAAGATAAGGAAGAGACTTCAAATAACAGAATTGTAGTTCTACAGAAAGATGCTGGGGATGTCATGGACTGAATATGTGACCAACAACGATCATTTAGAGAAACTGGAAACAAAAAGGAAACTTATACTTAACATCATGACGAGGTAGTTGAAATTTCAGGGGCCCGTAATGAGCAAGGAGGGTTTGGAAAATATGATACTCACAGGACAAATTGAGGGTTGGTTGATTTTGTTTAGCGGCATATCAACCTCTATGGGCTATTTAATTCCGAAATCTAAATATTTGAAAGCAATTTCATGCCTTCGACTACAGATAAAATGTTTTGTGCTCATTTTGCTATAAATATGTATTTATACTTTCACAGTGTTTTGTTTTTGCTTGGGGTTTCTTTATTTGTCCATAGCCGGGAACCTAAAAGCTACTACCAGTATATATATATATATATATATATATATATATATATATATATATATATATATATATATATATATATATATATATATTAATGGACAAAGTCCGACAATTATTTTAAGACATTTTTATATTCATACATTCTTTTTATAGATACAAATATTTAAGTAAATGCTCTGTTTATAATAAACAGTATTAAACATAAAAACATAAAAATGTCTTAAAATAATTGTCGGACTTTGTCCATTTCATAATATATATTGTTAATTTCAAAATGTGTGACGTCATTTGTTTATATTTGGATACGCCATGAGCAGATATGAATGTACGTGAGAGAATCATTGAAGACAGTAAAATCGACCTTGCTAACCGAACGCTCGTCTGTGGCCGAATCGGTTAATGACATGTTCAGTATAGGATACAGGTTCGATTCCTGTTGGAGGACGAATATTTTCTATGAAAATTTCTCGGACATTCAGGCCGGTAAATGTTGTTTAATACTGTTTATTATAAACAGAGCATTTACTTCAATATTTGTATCTATAAAAAGAATGTATAAACATAAAACTGTCTTATATATATGTGTGTGTATTTAGACCGCATAATTTCGTTCAAACAGCTTTGGTTAAATAATTTATGTGTACTATGTCTGTTTATTTTTGTTTTGATCCTTTTGAGTCCACGAATTAATTTCTTGCTGTCCGTAGAAAAATACAAAAATTTTGTTTCAAATAATTTTTCCCCACCAAGTACTTTCGGTCTCACCTGGGACCATCTTCAGGCGGTTAAATTGTCTTTGTATGTGTATATGTATTTCTATAAATTCAAAACATTTCTCCTGTCTGTTTTATTGCGTTATTTATAGTTCTATATCAATTTCAAGTTCACGAGTTTTCTTTCCATGCAAGGGAGACAACTTTTGTATGTCTTAAATTATATATATATATATATATATATATATATATATATATATATATAATGCCTCACTTAATTGTAATATACAGAAAAATATTCGTGAAAATGAAAAGATTCTGATCAAAATAAGCATAACGTTTGTAACTTATGCAATCAGACATGTCTATATATATAAATATGTGTGTGTGTGCGCGGTACTTAGTAGAAAGTGTTGAATATCTGTGATAGAGCTAGCATATTAGCTATATTAACATTAATATAATCACAATTGTCAATAAAACACCAGCGGTTAGCGCTGCTAAAAATACATCATGATGTCGGCAGACAGAACCCAACTTAACCAATGTGGTGGTAGTGTGGTAGTGTACCCAGACCAATGAGTGTGAGTATACGTCTACATATATCTGTGTATGTGTGAATGAATGTGAGCTTATCTGACGGCACAGGCGGCTGATCTGAAAAACGTTGAGACCCCCCCCCCATTCCTTCTTAAGAGAACATTGCTATATATGTAACGGTACAGTCTCGACACCGAAATAGAATAACAATTGCGTATATATATATATATATATATATATATATATATATGTGTGTGTGTGTGTTTGAACGCATGGATGTGTATCTGCGCCTAACCTCAGGTTATTTATACGAGTTTGTTTGTACGAACTAAAATGCATACACCTGTATGCATGTGTGTCTGTGTATGCGAGCGTGTTATCCCAAAGAAACGCAGAAGAAAATTTCCCTCCCCCTCCACCACACACAAATAATCAAACACAAATATGCATAAACATATCCACTTTTTAAAAAATAAACCAGTTTGTTTGGTGATCGCAAAAGAGTGAAACCCGGGCTTACAAACTAATAAATATGCAACTGTATATATATATATAGTCGACTCTCCCGTCGACTATATATATTCACTGTCACTGAATATTTTATATATATATATATATATATATATATATATATATATATATATATATATATATAAAATTTTCCCCGCCGATAGCTGGTGAATATAAATATGTATGAATGTACATTTAGTGTTTTACGGACTCTAAATGAATAAATACCACGAAGATCATACCAAACGCACAATATTACGTTTCTTCCATGTAGTTCAGCTTTGTAGGTCCGCTGTGAAGATTTATCGTTGTGAATCCACTGCCTTTTGTAGTGAACATTGTCGTACATAACCCATGTTTTATCACCTGTTATGATATAGTAAGGAACAATTATTTAGGACGATACATGTCAGTAAACTTGGTTCTTCAAAACGGAAATTATTTATAACTCGACCTGATAATAGGTGCAACGATGAAATGTTATCTTATTTTTATTTTTACTTCGTTTCAGATCCCGCCTAATATTTCTCCGCATTGGACATCGAGACCAAACTAAGAGTCCATAAAAATGCGACTATGGAGGCTGATTTTCCTGAGTTTGCTAATTTTCGGTTTTTTTCTGGTAATAATTCTATGCAGACTCTCATTAAAAGATCTAAGTCTGAACATTCGTCGCCATTCTCTCTTTGGTACAAAGTTCAACGATGTCATTAAACCCTTTTTATATACAGCTTCGATAAGAACACTCCGAAACTGCGGGAATATAAACAACATTGCTCAGACATTAATGACGCGTGGCGAAAATAGGAACGAACAAAAACAAGAAAACGTCACACTGACAATAGAATTCCGAAAAGCTATCACTGAAAAGGTCATACCAAAGAGAGATTTCACAAAAGAACTGCTCGTTTCGATTTCAAAATGGGGCTTAGTAAAAGATAATAGTGTAACAGTGCAAGCAATTTCGAAGAAACCGCAAAGCCAAAACATTAAAAGTCCTGGCGGGAATCGACCTCAAAGTCAAAGGATGAAAAAACGCAGAAGATTCCAGACCAAAATGGAACAAAGAAAACATCCTGTGAAAAAAAACTTCAAGAATATTTTACGCAAAGAAAAAGCCAATAAAGTTTTAACCGAATCAGAAATCTCATACGAAAACAATTTATTATCTCATCTACTAAATCAAGAATCAAGAACTCTCCCTGAGGATGACCTGAAATCATCAGAAACTAATGAAAAGTTTTTAGTGCCAAACATTGTTCATTATGTCTGGTTAAGCAGTGGACAAGACTTAAAATTCCACGAAATGCTTGGTATGTTGTCAGCACAAAAATATATCAAACCAGATTACATGAAATTGCATTGCGACAAGGAACCAACAGGAATATGGTGGAATATGTACAAGGTTAACTTGACAAGTCTGAAAATAGTGCATATCGATTCAGATATAAAAATAAATGGCGTGACACCAACAAAAATACAAGTCAAATCAGATATTGCCAGAATTCGAATTTTACAAAAAGAAGGTGGCATCTACATTGACTTTGACGTTTTCGTTATCCAGTCTTTTGACGATCTCCGAAAATACGAATTTACACTCGGCTTGGAATACCACGGTGAGCCCGGTCGAATAAACAACGGTATTATCATCGCAGCGCCGAATGCACGATTCTTTAAAATCTGGCTCGACTCGTATAAGGATTTCCGTCAGGATGAGTGGGATGAACACTCTTGTATTGGACCCTACCTGCTCGCTCCTAAATATCCATCTCTGATTAATGTAGATGAAAATCGACTCAATTACCCGAGTGGGAGAATGTTCCATCTGATTTATTATAATAACTACAACTGGACGAGAAATTACGCAATGCACTTGTGGTTCCGGAAGTATCGTAAAAATAATCCACCAATTACAGACTTCAATCCTAAAAATATCAAGACCCTGAACTCAACTTTTGGGCAGCTTGCTCGGCGAATATTGTATAACACGACAGACTTAATGAAGGACTTATGATGAAATGGCGTCAAAAGTCGTTCGTCTCAAGAGAAAGAGCAATTTCGATTATTTTTACTTTTTCTTTATTTCGTTTTGTCTTTTTTTTATTTTCCTTGTCTTTTTAATCTTTCCTCGCGTTTCTTTCTTTCTTTCTTTCTTTTCATCGGTTTTATTCCTTCTTCTGCTCTAAATTCTTGTTTCTTTTTTCTTTGTCTTTCTTTTCTTTCTGTTTTTCTCTTCTGTAAGGCTTCTTTTCTTTCCTGTTCCCCCACTTTATTTTCTCTTGTTTCTTTTTTCTTTCCTTTATTTCTGTTTTTCTCCTCTTTAAGGCTTCTTTCTTTTCTTTCATATTCTCAACCCCCCCTTATTTTCTCTTGTTTCTTTTCTTTTGTTTTTATCCTTTTCTTTTCTGTCTGTCTTCATCTTTTTTCCTTGCTTTTTTTCTCCGTGTTTTCCCTCTTCTTTCTTTTTTCTGCTTACGGCCATATCACGTTTTTTTTCTTTCTTTCTTTCTTTCTTTCTTTCTTTCTTTCTTTCTTTCTTTCTTTCCTCGGTTCTATTCCTTCTTCTGCTCTAAATTCATGTTTCTTTTTCTTTTTTCCTTTGTTTCTGTTTTTCTCCTCTTTAAGGCTTCTTTCTTTTCTTTCTTATCTTTCCCCCTCTTTTATTTTCTCTTGTTTCTTTTTTCTTTCCTTTCTTTCTGTTTTTCTCCTCTTTAAGGCTTCTTACTTTTCTTTCCTATTCTTTTCCCCTCTTTTATTTTCTCTTGTTTCATTTTTCTTTTTCTTTATCCTTTTCCTTTCTGTGTGTCTTCGTCTTTTTTCTTTGCTTTTTTCCCTGTGTTTTCCTCTCTTCTTTCTTTCTTCTGCTTACGGACATATCACGTTGAAATACGTCAAGCTATATCAAGACTGGTCACTACCTAGCTGGGTGACCGACTCGGGGTGCCAGTTGATGCAAGCTTGGATGTGTAGGTGGAGTAATGGATAACGTCACGGAATTGGAAATCTGAAAGCCGAGTTCAAATTCCAGTCGGGTTCGTTATATTCGCTTACAAGTAATCTGGAGAAAGATATGAATCACCTCTTCTCCCCACCCAGATATCGGTTAATTGGTAGGGCTTGTATCAGAATTATCCCCCCCCCACAAAAAAAAATTCTTGCATTCCAAAAATATTTTATGATTTTTAATAACGTGCAAAAGGTTGATAATCCGTAAAAAACTAATCAGTGTTTTTTTTCTTCTCCTTTCTAACAATTTTGCCTTCTCTTCTTACTTTTTATTGCTTCTTGAGCCTGGAATTAATTTCTTTCTTTTTTATTTTCTCTTTTTTTATTTTTCATTCATTTTTCCTATCCAACTTTCTTCTTCAGTTTTTTATCTTATATTTTTTAAAAGATTTAATTATCAAAAAAAGAATGTAATAAAATTCTTAAAAAAGTCTAAAATGAAGAGCATTGTCCAAAATACTTTTCACTTAGACTGAACAAATTTAATCATCGAAAGAAAAAAAAGACAAATGAGTGGAAAACGAAGAATGATTCATTCATTTTCCTTCATTCGTCTTAAAATTCTACAGCAGTTGTTCTCAACCGGGGTCTACATACACCCCGAAGATACGTGAAAGATATGTAAAAGAAGGATTATATATATATAAAGAAAAATTATATAAAGATTATAATTTATTGCGTAAATTAATGTAGTATTAGTAATAAATAATAATATTAATTTTAAATATTAATAAATTAAATTATTATTAAATTAATATAATTAATTAATATAAAATGCTTAAAAAATAAATTATTAAAAATGAAATTAAATTAATATACAAATTATATAAGGATTATATAAAAAGAAAGTATATACATCTACTATTTCTATTATACAATATACATAAAGGGTGTTCCAATAACTTGGACTGATTTTAAATGTGAATTAAGTTTAAAATCGCTCCAAGTTATTGGAACAGTCTTTATTTATATAGTTATAAATATATGAAAAAATTCTCAGAGTTAACCTGCAGAGAATATTTATAAATGTAAAAGACAATAGGAAAACTGACTGTAATAGTTGCCGACGCGTTTCGTCCGATGTGGAAGTTTTCAGGGCAAAACGAAATGGACAGTAATTGACGGAAATATATATATATATATATATATATATATATATATATATATATATGAAAAATTCTCAGAGTAACCTGTAGCAAAAGACAATATTTATAAATGTAAAAAGACAATAGGAAAACTGTAATAGTTGCTGATGCGTTTCGTCCATTTTTTTTAATAAATCCATTTCGTTTTTGCCTTGAAAAAGTCCATATTGGACGAAACGCATTGGAAAAAAATAATACAGTTTTCCTATTGGCTTTTAATGTTATTTTTATATATATATATATATATATATATATATATATATATATATATATATATATATATATATAAAATAAAAATAAAATAAAAAAATAAAAATAAAAATAAAAATAAAATAAAAAAAATAAAACGGTAAAAGCCAATAGGAAAACTGTATTATTTTCCAACACATATATATATATATATATCGTCATCCACAGACAGACTGTTTCGCAGCTCATCAGTGTGGCTAGACATCCGGTTGCCTCCAGCTAGGGTCGAAACCCGACTGAACTGGTGTCGGAGATTCTAACCATTAAGCCATCGGCGCACGGTAGAGAAGAAGGTGGTTTTTTAGCGTGTTTATCTTTATGAACACGCCCAGTGACCAGGATCTCTCTCTCTCTCTCTCTCTCTCTCTCTCTCTCTCTCTCTCTCTCTCTCTCTCTCTATATATATATATATATATATATATATATATATATATAAAGGAAAATCATATGAAGATTTTTATAATTTACTATATAAATTAATTTAATACATTAATAATAAATAACAATATCAATGTTAAATATTAATAAAATAAAATATTAATATATTAATATAAATTAATTAATATAGTAATGGACTCGAAATTGTGAAAAGGTGGAGGGTGATCTTCGACTATTATTGGCATCGATAGAGTCGAATATAAAAAAAAAAAAACTCACCGACCAGTATCAACAAGGATATCATTGAGAAAATCAGACCCTTTTTAATTCATTAATTACACATATATTTTAAATGGCTTATCATCAGTTATTTTACTAGTGGACATAAATTTTCCATAGAATTGAGTTATTAAATACAAGTTTATTTTCATTAAATTAGTTTTACTTCAAAATTAATCAGATACATTTATTATTTCTATAATACAATTCTGAAACTTATCTATCAGTAAAAAATAAAATTATCTTTTTTTCCCTCAAATGGTTATGGGAGCCCACCAAAAAACTTAAAATTAAAAATGGATCTTCATCAAGTTGGTAATATTGAGTGAACCAAGTAGCAACAAAGTTTGAGCTGAAAATCCTTAAAAACTCATTTAAAATAATTTAAGCGTCTCCATTTTAATAAATATTTAATTTTATTTGAAAGTTAATAGCTTAAAGCTAATATATAAAAAAAAATAACTTCAATAAGGCTGTAAGGTGTCCTTACGGTCATTTTATCATCGATCAGTTATCTTGATAAAAAAAAAAAAGATAGCAAATAATTTAAAACAGTTTTGCAAAATATTACTCAATTTACGCTTAAGATGTAGGGAAAATATATTTTAATATTGCAAGGTATATATTGCCGGATTTAATTAAATAAAAACAAAGACCAAATGTACCAAAGTGTGTGACACTGGCAAACGGAAAGAAAGGGTTAAATTAAAAAACATAACTCGGAACTAGACGAGAAGGGTTAATGAATAGAACGATAGATAGAGAGAGTGTAGCTAGATTTCTTTCTCTTCAAAAATCTAATTTTCTTAGGACAGAAAACAACCCAGAGAAAAAGTGATTCTTTTACAAGATATTACTGCAAGGAGCCATATGGCGATATTTAGCTAACAGCAGATTGTCGATAGGACCTAAAAGAAAACCGGTTATGAAAACACAAATCGAGAGATAAAATTTGGCGATCTCTGTAACCAAATCAAGGGAACAGAATTCCTTTGGATAGGGACCGGAGGAACAAGAACATAAGGAAAAGGCAGATGAAATTTCTGGGACACGTGATGAGAAAGGACGGCCTGGAGAATCTGATACTCACAGGACAAATAAAGGAAAAAAGAGACAGGGGAAAGCAGCGCATGATATACGTGGCGGGCTTGGGCAGGTGGACACCGGAGCTTGGTCTGGGTGAGTTGGCAGAAACACAAAACCTGTTGAGAGTCACAAGGGATAGGGGGAAGTGGAGGGCCATGATCGCCTACGTTACATAAAAAGAAAAAGAAATGAACCCAGAACCCAGGGTGCTTGGAGTGCAATGACTCTGACAGATGGAGATAGTGGTTGAGATTTGACTGACCAGAGGAAGCAGCGGGTAAATTTTTGATTTTATGAGCAAGTCCAGGCTGAGAAATTTTGCTGACGAGAAATTAAAATGATGATTTTAATTAATGACCACGAACTACGTCATGCCACGCAGTTGAGAACCAGATTGGTCGAAGAACAACCAAGGTAACGGGCGCAGGTGAAATATCAAGGAAGACGGAGGAATTGCCTGCGTCTATTGGGAAGTGTTAGTGCGAGGCACAAATAAGTGAAGGAAGGAGATGGGCGGATCGATATCCTGTGACCGCTACTAATCGGAAAAGGGGATTTCTCCAAATTTGGATGGATAATTAATTACCCAGAGCCAAATAGCAAAGTGGCTCTTGTCGTAAGATAGGGGAAACACCAAGTCCCCATATCCACATCAAACTCCCCACCCTCATGCCAGTTTTGGTGGAAGCCAATATAACTAGAATACTGAGGCGACCAAGAGAGAGAGAGAGAGAGAGAGAGAGAGAGAGAGAGAGAGAGAGTTTCCAGAAGTCCCCGAAACACAGAGAGTCAACCACTCTGCTGAAACCCACATGACTTAATGACAAAAAGAACTTCCGACTTTATTCTCGTTCCAGACTTAGGTAAATTAAGCAAAGTGCCACGATAGATTTCAAAGCGGAAAGGGTTAATAATTCTGTACCAAGAACCAATATTACTGTTCAAAGAACAATATAAAATTACATAGATCTTGAAGAAATTCCTGTTTTTTTTTGTTTTTTTTTTACTCGTCTGCAAGAACTTTTTTTAATTTCCTTTGTGACACACCTTTGCCGGGATCGAACCAACACTCCAATTGCTGACGGCAATCTGATCTTTGCCAGCTCTGTGATAGAGCAGAATGACCAACTTAACGGCCAGTGGCAGGATTTGACCGACCAGCAGAAGAATGTTGTAATTGTAGGAACTGGTTTCGTTTATGTTTAAAAATAATCATTTTTTACGTTCTAAGTAAGTTATAAATATTTTTTTTTGTTTTATAGGCCGTTTGAAACTTAGTAGAATCACTATTTTTATATTAGTCAGAATGTATTTAAAAAAAAAATAATTTTTTAATGTTTTTATGTTAATAGTTCTGATGAACTCTTCGAAATGGCACTTTATGAATTTAAGCTCAATACTAGACTGGTGTCGAGATCTCATCAATTTACTGTTGCGTTGGCTAGATGTAACCGTAAGTTCTATGCTAATAGAAAAACTATATTGAATCCATTGCTAGGTAAACTTGGTTCACTGTGTCATGCAAGAATTTTTCACTCCAGAATCTATCATACAAATCTATAAGTCTACCATTTATTCATCCTTAGAATATTGCTCCCACATATGGTCCACTACTCCTGCAATATATCTAGATATCCTTGATAAATCCCAGAGAAGAATCAGCAATATCATTGGTCTTGACCTGGCATCTCAGCTTCTGTCCCTTTCCAACCTTCTTAACGTAGCTTCCCTGTGTCTTTTCTATAAATATTTTCATGGTAATTGTTCGAATGAGCTATTTGCTATGGTACACAGACTTTATGAATTCAAGTGCAGTACTTGACTGGTGTTGACATCTCATGAATTTACTGTTGCGCTGGCTCGATGTAGCCGTAAGTTCTATGCTAACAGTTTCTTTTCTCGCACTTCCAGTTTATGGAACTCTCGTTCGGCTTCATGCTTTCCAGTCAACTTTGATCTTCAAATGCAAGTATGAATCCTCTTCTTCTCTCCCCATCTATGGGTAAATAGAAGGACATATCGTGTTTTACCGCGCGTGTATAGATAGAGGCACGGTGGATTAATGGATAGTGGCTTGGATTGAGGAATCGGAGAGCCGAGTTCGAATTCCAGTCGAATCCATTACATTCACTTACGTGCTAATACCCTTGGGAAAGGTGTGAATCCTCTTCTCCCACCAGGTTGGATGACAACTGGCCAAGCGCAGAAAGAAATCGTAACGTAGTGCGGGAAAAAATCTGCCTCGCCTCGAAAGATACATGATCGCCTAAGCGTGTATCACGCATGGCACTGAACTGACTGACACTGATTAAACATTAACAAAAACCCTAGTATCTAAGCCTGATGGAACCTACACACGGATGCTGAGAGCTATATTTAACATCTCTTGGAGACAACATCCAACTAAATCATTGCTCTATGGACCCATCCGTGATATTTCTAGTATCTTATGCGAACGCAGAATGCGTTTTGCAGGACACTGCTGGCGAACAAAACAAAAGCTCGGGTATGACACTTGAACAAGACAATATTGTCGCCCATCAATCACCTACATTGACCAGCTATGTGATCACACAGAATTCCTCCCTAATGACCTTCCGACCTTGATGCAGGACCGTGGTGGTTGGCGTGATAGACTCCGAGCAAACTTGACAGAATAAAAAAGATATATTTATTTACATGACTTCATTCAGTTGTTTTAATTCTGTACTAACTACTAATAGTTTCCATAATTGCAGGTAGTCTATCATGACTACACCTTCAGTATTAAAAAAAAAACAGAAGCCATCACCTTGCCACCAGACGCTGCCTGCTTGAATTTCTTCGCGGATGGAGAATCAGAGTATTTCCGCAGATTGCTTTGAATTTCTGCTTAAGTTTCGAAGGGGTGAACCCAGATTTCATCTTGAATTACTAATCTGCGGTTGAAATTCTCAGGGTCAACCTGGAAGCGACTCAGTAATGTCCTGCAAATGTCAACCCTTTTCAGTTTCTGCTCTTGTCTCAGTATTCTTGGAACCATTTTTCAGACAGCTTGCTCATCCCCAAGACAATTAAAACAGTATGTAGCGAACCAGAACCAATTTCTATGGACTTAGCTATCTACTGGATAGTAAGACGTCTCTCATCCAAAACCTTATAGTGAATGACTTCAATTTTTTCATCAGTGGTTGAGGTTTTTAAACGCCCTGACCGAGGGTCAGCTTCTGTGATGTCCCTTCCCTCGCTTGAATTCAGCAGTCCACTTCTTCACAATTGCATAGGAAGAGGACTCCTCAGCAAGTGTCTATATCCTGTCCTCATGGATTTCCTTGAGTGTCATACATTTCTTTTTCTAGATACTTTATGACTGCTCGAGACACTGTTTTGTCTATTTTAGATTTGTCGATTTTGTATGGGCTTCTCCTACACAGAAATTAAGATAGTAATCTGAAAATGTTTTTTCTAGTTTTCTAGAAAGTGGCAGTGCATGTTGCAATAACAAAAATGTTCCGATTTTCTAAATTCATCTGTTTGTATTGAGATTCGCTGGTTGAAGTCTATGAATTCAGTTTTATAAGTATTGACACAGAATCCAACACCATTGGCAGTATTTTCTAGATGATGTATTAAAATTGTGGAATTGGTAATGGTGTCTGCAGTGATAAGTGAGATCATCTGCATAGTCAGTATCTGTTTTTAATAAGTAAGGGGATAGTTCAGAATTGTTGAATTATTTCCTATTTGATCTTTCGTATAAAATTAATTTAACATTTACAAAAATGAAAAAGAAATTCTCTTGAAAAATATTTCACGCTCAAATAGGCCATAAAATTTTACATTATTTGAGTTTTCGGACACCTTTATTTCTTTTTTCATCAACAAACGGAAGAATTTCAAAATCGCACTGGACAATTACAAGTAAATTATTAAAAAATAAATATTCCTCGTAGATTTTCTCTCTCAAATCTGAACGAATACAATTTATTTTATTAAGTTATGGAAGCACCAACTTGCAACAATTTACATTTCGAGTTTTATTGAATGATTATTGTGAGGTTTATTATTGTAAGCCAAGATCTTTGCACAGCCAACTCCAAATACTATCTTACCAGATGTTGATGTTAGCATCTCTGATACACCTCTCGAACAAGAAGAGCGCATTTTCCATATCTAGAGAGTCTTTTATCAAACAAGTGTAAGTTAGAAAAGGACGTGGACCACACAATTTAGAGTTGCTCACATGGCATTTGGAAAGTTAATCAAACTCTTCTTCAACAATAAAGATCTGAAATTAACGACAAAAAAAATTATGTTTTATAACGCTGTTGTCATTTGAACTTTGCTATATGGTTGTGAAACCTGGAGATTATATCGAATCGCTGATCATTAAACAATGTCTTCGGTGATCAGAACATGTAGCAAGAATGGAAGAGTCAATGATCTCAAGTCAAGTATTATTCATCGAGCTAACTTCGGGGAAAAGATCACGGGGCTTCCCGCTTCGAAGATACAAGGAGCAACTCAAAACAACGCTGTAAGCCTCTGGCCTTGAACTTAGATAGATAGATAGATAGATAGATAGATAGATAGATAGATAGATAGATACTGAAAATACATAGATGGATAAGGAAAATGCATAGATAGATAGATAGATAATGAAAACACATAAATAGGTAGATACTGAAAATACATAAATGGATAATGAAAATGCATAGATAGTCGAGTCCGTACCAACTGGCGATGTTCCAATATCATCGGAACCAAAAACTTCGAAGCTATCAGAAGAAAAAAGATGTCAAACGACAATAGAGAAAGGCGCGACAAAATTGATCTCGTTGTCCCTCAAAAGTACTATTCAGTCAATACCATCGTCTCTTCCATATAAGAACTGGTCTACTTATTCATCAACGCCATAATCATAAAGGAAGCGATCAGAAAAGAAGAAATTAAATTCTTGGATACAGTATAAATCCGACGACGATTGTAAGGCTTCAGGACTAATTTTCACGATGTTCATATTCGATATTGCAAAAATCTTTTACTGAAATAATATCTTCAGAGATTTCTCTTTATAAAAATATTTAAAAAAAATATTTGCCATCGCCCACACCCCACCCCACAATTTTAAAATAATTCAAAATTGGAATGGTAACACTGCTTAATAAATAATTGTTTAAAATTCTATTTAAATTGGATAATTCCTTGATTTTTGGTAAATTTTTAAAAACAATAACATTTTTTTTTCTTACATTTTAGACAAAAAGCATCAATTTTGGTGGTACCTAGAATTAACTTATCTCAATATACTGCAAGTCAAATGTAATTAGGGAGATTGCGTTGCACGAATCTTCCGTTTGGAGAAGGCCTACTAGCACCCACCTCCTTCAATACACCCCCAAAGAAAATAGCCTTCGATGGCTGGGTTTTTACTTTGACGACTGACTTTAATAGGGAAATACACATGCTGGGCCGCGTCTACCCAGTTCTTTGTTGCTATCAAAGTGTTGTGATAACCAAACAACAAATTTAACAACACATCATTTAAATTAAATATAAATAGTTTGAAATAACATTTATATATACATTATTTACATTATTCGGACTATTGTCCTCATCTTTGTCACCATAATTATTACAACGTTTCGGCCGTTGTACGCTTCTTCAGGTGTTTGGAATGTCGAACTGAACCCTTTATTTCGCTCACTGGGTTAGACTGTTCAAGTTCCGCGTGCCATGTTTAATGGATGTCAGTTATCTCCTGTTAATTTCCCTCTGAAAGTTCTCCACTGCCTTAACCGGGTATTGAACTCACACTATTTGGGCCCTGTCACTGGATCTAACTAACGCCTTTATCCACTGTGCCATGAAATATACAATAACAATAAAATGTTCAATTTTCCTTGCAGTGAAATTTGTTTTATAAAGTAATTATGTGCTCTTAGTGCGATATGAGATGTTTAGACAATTTACTTTATGACGGTCAGCTTCATGTTTTTGTGAATTCGTACACAAAAGCTTAGCCGACGGCTGCTGGTTGTCATCTCTTTATTATGTGCGCCTGCATGGATGTGTGTCTACACACGTATAAATCAAACTGGCCCATAAAGTTGTTTTGAACCCTGAGAAGCTGTATGCTTCTATTTATATATCTGTAAGAGGTGTGAACTTTTTGATACAAAATTTTCATTAGTTAGAAAATAATTTCACACTGGCACGTGAAAATCTTTTTTTCGAATTTGCGGAGTGGCGAAGGGAATTATTATTGTCATTTCTAAGTGGTCCAAAAATAACACGTGGTCAGTCTTCAACTTCTCTCGTGTGCATTTTGGCAGTATTTGCCCTGGTAAATATCGTTTATCAAACAAACCTTTTGATAGGATTTTATTGTTTGAAAATATATATAGAGAGCGAGAGAGAATTTAATTCCTAAGTTTATTCATTTTATTGCTAAAAAATTACTTTCATGAAAATTTTACAGACGAGTTGTGGCATGGTAAAGCAAGCAGGAAGAAGCAGAAAAATTATCAAAATAAAATCCTACACGTATTATATATGATATCTGTCTGGAAATGATTCAGTCTTTTTTCTATATAAACAAAAAAGTAGCCTATCAAGTACAATGGCCGCTTATTTCTATTCAAATACTTCATTTAGGTGGTACACATCCCAGAGTCCCTTACATATTTCAAAACAATCTACGAAACACTCTTTCGGAACATCCATGCTTACAAAATAAAGAGACAACGGTTAGAAAGCTAGCCTAGTAGATTAAGACGACTGCAATGAGTTCGAGTCTGTCATATACTTTAAACTTGTTTGCCTTGTAATTTTTTTAAATATCAAAGCAATATTCTTTGTTCCAAGGGAAACAACTGTGTATTTTCTGAGTTAAGTCCCTTATATTTGAGTTCTGCAGTTATTTTTATTTATTTTTTTAATTTTTTTTTTTTTTTGCTCATAGAAATTTTAAGCCTGTTAAAATTAATGCTTTGTGTTGTATAATAAAAATCACGGAACGAATTGGAATTTATAGGATTCAGGGAAGCGGAAAAACATCACTCTTTCTCTCTCATTTTTATATCTTTTTTTTTCTTTTTTTTTGTCATTCATTTTGTCTCCCTTTTTTTTTCTCTCTCTCTCCCTCCCGTTTCTTACTCTCTTTTAAACAAACATTTCAAATTATTCCAAATAAAATTCACGTTTTATTCTCACGTCCATGGAGTTAAACCGCCGTCATTCCCTTTATAAAGAGGAAGTTCCAATCAGACAACTTTTTCTATAGAATCGCTGCTCACTGAAGCAGACTGTCACTTCATATCTTTAAAATCCTCAACTCCTACTCTCGTATTCTTATCTATCTATCTATCTATCTATCTATCTATCTATCTATCTATTTTAGTATATATTGGTTTGGTTTGTTTTACGGCATATCAACCTCAATGGGTTATTCAATGCCAACAAGATTTTTATTGCTGGTAATATTTTCCATCTATCTATCTATCTATCTATCTATCTATCTATCTATCTATCTATCTCAGTATATATTACTTTCGTTTGGGTTTTTTTACGGCATAGTTACTTCCCTTTGACTAGAATTAAAGTCTTTACCAAGAAAAAATTTTTTATCTGAGCTCATAGAAAGTTAAAGGAACTTGCCGCTCAAAATGTTCACTGTGAGAGAGATGAAAGAATTCTGTAATGTTGATGCTTGTAATGTTCCATACGTACGTGCATGTGTGCATGTGTGAATATGTTTTCATAGCGTCCGCCTGTAAGGGTCGAAACGCGATTTCTTAAACAGCTACATTTTAGTAAGCAAGTGAAATCAAAAAGAGAAGAGAAAGAACAAACTTGTGTCTGGTATTTATAATCAACGTAATCACTTGATCGGCTCCGAAAAGCATTCCTGATTTTTGGCGGAAAAATGGTTTTGAATAACGCGTAGGCATTGTACGGACGTAGGCGAAAACATGATTTTAATATTAACTGACCAATGAGAAATGAGAAAAATATCAAAGCTCTGTGATTCACTTTTTACACAGAATTGTACAAAAATTTACATCGATAGAAAAGTGGTAGCATGATGCTAAAACTTCTAAAAGTAAAACAATTTAAAATTTCACATTACATTAAAAAATATAATTTTAAATATGAAACAAAGATTAATAAAAAAAAATTGCCAGTAATTGATTTTAATTTTTTTTTCTTAAAATACGTTTTAAATTTCTTTAAAATAGAGTTAATAAAAAGAAAGAAAAATACACTACATTTATGTTGATGTCAAATTTTCTTTGGTGTTTCAGTTTTTAGTCTGAAAGAAGTTGACTCTACGAGAATGAAAATGTAACTATTTCAATAATAACCAAGATTTTTCAAAGTAGTCTTTGATTTTATGGCATTCTATATCCGCATAAACTTTCTTTTCACTACCAATTCACAGACATAAAAAATCAAAATCAAAGAACTAACGCCAAAGTCTTGGACTTCTCACTTAGGTGTGAAAAAAACTTTGGATACAATTAGGTGCCAGCAAAAAATATAGAGATTTTAAAATTAAAAACTATCTTATTTATTTTTAATATCTAATCTTAGGTGTATTTGCTAAATAAGAACAAAAAGTTATGTTTCTTCTTTCTAACCCTGCCTTTGTTGTGACAAAACAAATATAGTCCATCAGATGTGCCGCCCCACCAGGAAGTGCCGCCCGGGACAACGCCTCATCGCCCCCACCCTTTGCACGCTATTGCATACGATTAATTTTTGGCTGGCTATAACCTTCATCAGACTTATAGATTTTTTTTTCAATCTATGACTTAAAGATATTACTTGAACGAGTGCTCTCCCTTGATAATGAAAGGAGTGTTTTTATGCAATTGTATATTTGTTCAATTATTTATCATGCTCATCACTAAGCAGTTTGAAACAAGTTTACAAGTATGGAGCAGCAAATAAGGATCGAACTCACAATTCAGTAGTAATAATTAAGCAGATTAGCACGTTAACCATTACTCCGCGCCAATTCACTCTATTGGTACTAAGTTTGCTTAGTTTTGGTACAAGGCAATGAGTATGGAGCATCTTAAGTAGTCATGTTGTTAGAATAAAAAAAAAACTTTTCCGTTCATGTCTTTAAATAGATAGATAATGAAAATACACAGATAGATAGATAGATAGATAATGAAAATACATAGATATTGAAAATACATAGATAGATAGATAGATAGATAGATAGATAGATATTGAAAACAGATAATAAAAATATATATATATATATATATATATATATATATATATATATATATATATATATATATATAGAGAGAGAGAGAGAGAGAGAGAGACCGCTAAAATGTATACACACCAGGATTGATAAAACATGTATAGATATTTTTACTAAATTTATTCAAACATCACGACTCGTGAGAACTAAAATGGTTTTGAACAATTCGGTTCATAACGATTTTGGTTCTCACCAGTCGAAGTGCAATTAAATGCACCGAAACGAAACGAAGTTGCATCTTTGTAGTGTATAAATCGTTTTTGTCTATATGCAAAAAATTATAATAAATAATTATTGCTGTACTATCGGTATCGAGCCCTCTTTCGAATTAATGCTGTGAACGTTAGAATTTATATATTATATTATTTTCGTTCTCATCATAGTCGGTTATATCTCAATATATATATATATATATATATATATATATATATATATATATAAAGGCCCAAGCCCTTTAAGACATGAAGATATTAACAAATAAAATACTGAAATACATTGTCATTGCCAAACATTGTCATTTTTCTGAAGGAGAGTATATCTTGCTAAACCAAAAACCTGGCACTTTTCTTAATCGTGTTATTGAAGTGACTGCGCTCCAAACAACTATGGAGGCTTTAGGTACTATATCAAAAGAGTTTCGGAAGTGTTCTCCAAAAATCAGTCCAAACATCCACTTCAGAATTCTACAAAAGGCTTGTCTTCTAGGACAGTGTGAATCATGAGTTAAGCGCTGAACATCCCAGGTTTCGGTGGCAACTTGATACTTATTGAAGCCGAGAATTTCTTTTATCAATTCACTTCAAGCAAGACAATATAGCCACTGAGACGCAGGGGTTTACTGCATGTGAAAGAAGAGAACAAGAAAAAAAAACATTATTAAGGGAGATAATAAAAAACAGTAATTAAAAAGACAAATGATCGATATTGCATGTAAATCTTTGAAGATCAAATTCGAGATGAAAGGTAGTAGGGCATTTATGTACAACTTGTACAAGGTTCTACGTAAAACAGGGTATAACTTGTCGAATCTACTTTCAGCTTCAACAAATTCTAGCCTATTACGCGTTGTAAGTTATTTTTAGTGAGATGTTCTGTTTTGTTAATAGTTTTAAAGCGTTATGTGATAAAAACTTTTATTGTTACCTGGATTTTGGTTATCTGCACCTTGACTGGCAGAAATTTTGACCGCTTGATTCTTCACTTTTTTTTTTAAGAAAAAAAAATCGATGTGAAAGCTGGGATTTGATGTCAAAAGTACTGAAACCAAATATTAGATTCATAATTTTAAAGATCTTTAAACTCGTTTCCTCAAACAACGGTAAAGATTTGAAAAAAATATTTTATCTCATTATTTATAACACCAACTTTCAAACTAAGTGCAATAACACAATTCCAAAATTGACTCGCCCTATTGTGACAGACGGTGTTGGGACGTTAAAGATTTGGATGGAATCATTTGGAAAGATAGTCTGGCGTTGAGCCTTTCGGAAATATATGTTCCAAGAAAATATGTGAATAATACTAGTATCTGTCTATATTTCTGAGATAAGGTATTACGTACACTATTTACATTATTCGGACTATTATCCTTATCTTTGTCGCCATATTTATTACAACGTTTCGGACGTTCTTCAGGTGGTTGAAATGTCGAACTGAACCCTTTAATTCGCTCACTGGGGTAGAGTGTTCTACTTCCACTTTTGTAAAAGAGGTAAGCTGTGTAAGTACCTAATATATTTTCTCATTTGCAGCTGAAGCTTTTGAGCCACTTTTGAGCCATTTATGAGCCCCTTTTCGGCAGCTGAGTTATTAACTTCATCTTCGACAATCCGACCGCACTTAAACGGCGCTAATTGGGATACGCGTGCATCTACCTATTTGTAATGGCAGCCTATTATATAGGAATAAAGTGTCGCTGCCGACACTTTAGTCTGAATATACATCGCCAGTGAACAAACACAAGCGACCCCATTATTGAATTAAGTACATCACGTGACTAGACGAAATGCATATATGGGAATTAGCTTGGCGTCTAATTGATCAACATTTCTAGTCTATCCTCTGTACTATTCGGATCACTTTCTACACTATCCTTTATTACTATACGTACCGCTATTCTCTACTCTATTCACTATACTATTTCTCTATACTGATCACTAAACGGATTACTATTCGAACGAGTATTATCGAGCAAGTACTATTAGTGCGAGAGTTATTCGAAGGCGTCTGACACCAGTATTGTTCAGCGGCGTTACTATAGTTGTATCTGTGATCATGTTGAGGGGTTCTCCCCTTTTTACACAAATGGACTCACCCAGTATATACATATACTACTGCTACGGGAAGAGACGAGAGTAAGACGAGAGCAAGACTGTCGAGTCGAGTCCAAGAGTGACAGTAAAACGTTGTAGGTAACCGGAAGAGTGAGGGTGAGGTAACAGCGTTGTAGGAGTCACAGTGAGCGAGCACGTAGACTCAGTAAGAAGTCATACAGCGATACTTCAATACCAAAGACTGTATAGATATTTTGCTACTAACCCGTATTCCTGGAACTACTAACCTGCATTACCAGTTTGTATTATTACGTTAATACATTATTTTCCTATATTCATTTCTGGCGTTTGTTATTTATTGGTACCGGATTTCAACCCGGAATCCACAACAGATTACAAAGTCTCTACTACAACGAGCATTAACGAAAGTGACAACGAGAATCCGTTGACATTACAAAAGTGGCAAAGAATGTTCGTTGACATCACAAAAGAGTCGATGTTCAAAACAACCTCCAGTCTGCTGTTAACTGCGACAAAAGATAAATTGTTAATTTTTAACACCACCAAAACTAAATTTCTCTTCATTAATGATAAGATTTTTTCCTTCCATCAGTATGGCTGATGCTAATCTCCTGAAAAGTGACTCATTTAGCCTTCTCGAACTAATGTTCTCAGCTGACATGAACTGGAAACACTATATTGAATCCATTGCTAGGTCAGCTGCTAAGAAAGTTTGCTCACTATGTCGAGCAAGACAATTTTTCTCCCACGGAATCTATATCTATATGTCTACCTTAGAATATTGCTGCCACCTATGGTCCGGTGCCCTTGTTATTTACCTTGAGCTCCTTGATAAAACCCAAAGAAAAATCAGCAATATTATTAGTCCTGATCTGGCATCTCGGCTTCAGTGACTTTCCAACCGCTGTAAGGTGGCTTCCCTCTGCCTTTTCTATAAATACTTTCATGGTAATTGTTCGGATGAGCTCTTCACAATGGTACCTAGATTTTTTTTTTTAAATTAAGCGCAGGACTAGACTGACGTCTACAGATGAACTGATGAGATGTAACCGTAAATTCTAAAAAAAATCTTTTCTTGAAATTCTCGCTTGCGGAACTCCCTTCCGGTTCTATGCCGTCCAGCCAACTTTAATGAAAAATTCAAATGCATTTTCAATCACTATCTTTGTCCTCTTGATTACTCTTTTTGTTCCCGCTGATTAGTAATGTTTCTGTTTCTAATTATTCCATGCTTAGTAACCCCTTGTGTATTAGTACATTTACTGCCTTGCCCAAAAATGAGCTTTCACCACAATGAAACTTATCATATTGTACGTCACCATCTTAATTTCAGACACAGATGGTTCACTGGTATGATTGTTACTAGATCACAAGATAGCTGAAGATTTTGAAAGTTAGCACCACTTAAGTAAACTGGTCCCTTCAAAAAAAAAAAAAAAAAAAAAAAATAATAAGGAAAAGTTTTTTGCAAATAATTTTGAAAGATTAGCATTCAGTAAACCTTTACTAATGGGGCAACATTTGTCAAAATCGAAAAATATTCATATTTGTTATCAATTTAGAAGTTGGGGGGTCCTATTCATAGTACTGAGACGTAAAATCGATCTCCGACATTTACAAGGCCATCTGCACTTTGTTGTTTTGCGAACGAAAACAGTTTTATTTTTTTAAGAAAAAGATTTCTTTTAAATAAAGAATACCCGGATATACACATTTTAGATTAAAGAAGGAAACGTTACATAAATAAATAAAAATATATGTCCAATTATTCTTCATTTAAGGTAAATAATTATTATCCCCCAGTGTTTGTACATGTGCTTCTGAAAACATCGCTGAAAAATGTTTTTTAAAAGAATTTTTTTTAAAAAGTTCTAAAATTCAGAAAATTAAAAAAAAATGCGTACAGATATCAATGCTCTGTTGTAAGCAAAGTTTCAAACTTGACATTTGTAAAGAACATTAATTAATTTATGATTTTTTTTTACGGCTTATCAACACTTTGCAGCTTATTTAAAGCCAGAAAATATTTTTAGATTGTAAGATTTTTTTTTTTTTTTTTTTTGGTGCGGGGAGATAATAATGCTTTAGTGATACAAGTAATACTAATTAACCCATAGCTGGGGGAGAAGAGGTGGATTCACACCTTTCCCAACTGTATTTGTACGTAAGTGAATATAACAAAACCGACTGGAATTGGAACTCGAATCTCAGATTAACAATTCCTAGTCATTATCCATTACACCCCCAGCACATCCAAGCTTACAGCATATGGTATTCCAAAACGGTCACCATTTAGGTACTGATCTGGCTCGACGTTGCTTAACTTCGCTGATCGTACGGGGACAGGTGTTTCAAGGTGATTTGGCAGTAAGCGTTTGTAAATAAAGCTGTAAAAAGACAGGAGGCGATTTTACAATGTATCGGCATTATGAACATGGCCCCGCTTCTAAAATCGATAAAAAATCAATATTTTTCGATTCTGACAGATGTTTACCTTGAGGAGATTCTAATAAATGCTAATTTGTCCCTATTATTCCCCTAAAAATTCGGTGCTTTTTTATGAGTGGACCAGTATATTTAAAAAGTTCCTGAAAATTTTATCAGGATATCTTCTACCCACCCTCATACATCTCCCTAGTTGGCATCATCCTTCAAAAATTGGACTTTCACCACAATGAAACTTATCATACTGTACGTCATCTTCTTAATCTCAGACACAGATGGTTCACTGGTATGATTGTTACTAGATCACAAGATAGCGGAAGATTTTGACAGCACCACTTAAATAAACTGGTCCCTTCGCAAAAAAACAAGGAAAAGTCTTTTTCAAATAATTTTGAATGATTAGCATTCAGTAAACCTTTACTAATGGGGCAACATTTGTCAAAAACGAAAAATATTCATATTTTTATCAATTTAGAAATGGGGGCTCCTATTCATAATATTGATTCAGTGTGAAATCGACGCTGTTTTTATGAGTGGACCAGTATATTTTTAAAAATTCCTGAAAGTTTTATCAGAATATCTTCTACCCACCCTCATGCCTTTCCCTAGTCGACATCGTCCTTCAGGGTGTGGCAATTTTATGACCCATCAGTGTCAGTGGATATTTGGGCGGGGGAGGGTGTCGAATGTTATTTTTATTTATTCATTTAAATTTTATTTATTTCCTCATTTTTAGATATTTCTTTTATTTTTTTAATTTTTTTTTATTTATTACTAATTTTTTTTTTACCTCTTATTTATTTTGCTTAATTCGGCATTGGAGAGGAAAGAATATTTTTTCCTTTCCGTGCAGGGAGATATTCATAATGGGTGGTCGACCTTATTTTCAAGAAATTATATTTCTTCCCTTTTCATTTTATTTGATTTTCTTTTTTCATTTACCTTGGCCCTCTTTATCTGGGGTTTCTTTTTCTGCTATTTCAGTTACTTATGGTCAACCCTCTAAAAAAACAATTGAAAGATTTATCTAATAATGCTCCCAAAACACAAATATAATGAAGTCAGCATGTCGTATCTACAGAAGAGAAACCGCTGAATGCTACCCGTAATTGCAAAGGTGACAGTTTACGACTTTATAAGGAAAGATAAAATCGGAGGCTGAGATGCTTAAGATCTACGGTAGGAACGAATCGTTCATCTGGCATAAAACATTTATTACAGTAGATTGTAATTACTTATATTATTTGTATCCTCCGAACTGTTGTCCTCATCTTTGTTGCCATATTCATGACATTTCGGCCGTTGTACGCTCCGGCCTTCTTCAGGATCTGTCTATATTTCTGAGATTGTAATTATTTACATTATTTACATTGTTCGGACGATTGTCTTCATCTTTATTGCTATATTCACGACGTTTCAGCCGTTGCATGCTCCGGCCTTTTCAGGATCTGTTTATATTTCTGAGATGAGGTATTGTAATTATTTACATTATTTACATTGTTCGGATGATTGTCTTCAGCTTTATTGTCATATTCATGACGTTTCGGCAGTAGTACGCTCCGGCCTTCTTCACGATCTGTCTATATTTCTGCGATGAGGTATTGTAATTATTTACATTGTTTGCATTGTTGCCCTTATCTTTATTGCCATATTCACGACGTTTCAGCTGTTGTACGCTCTGGTGTTCTACGGTGAATGGAATATCGAACTGAACTCTTTATTTCGTTCACCAGAGTAGATTGTTTTAGTTCTATTTGCCATGCCTCTTCTGGATGTCTCACTTATCTCCCTTTAACTCAACTCTCCAATTTTTTGTTCACCATTGCGGTAGCCAGGTACTGAACTCACAACACTTTGGACCAACTCACTGGATCCGACCAACGCTTTTATCCACTGGGTTAAACGTTGGACAATAAAGATGAGAACAATAGTCCGAATAATATAAGGAATACACATTGTTTAAAGCACAAAAATAAAAATCTATTTTAAATATAAGTATCCACCATAATTATTATAGAGAATACTCGTATTTGAAATATTTATTTAATTGGTATTTCAAGTATATTTTAAGTATTTTAAAGTAAATTTATAAATATTTAAAAATGTTTTAATTATATTTAAAGTAGATTTTTAAGTATATTTTAAAGTTTACAGCCACGTCACTTTGAAACACTGGTCCCCGTACGATAAGCAACACTAGCCTGTCAGTACTTCGATGGGTATTTAAATAGTATTTTAAAATATATTTTAAGTTATATTTTACGTTATATTTTAAGCATATTCTCAGTTTGTTTCTAATTATATTTTAAGTATGATTAAGTTTATTTTAAGTATAGTTTAAAAGTTTTAGGTATTTGTAATTAAGTTTTATTTTTAAGTATAATTTAAAAGTTTTAGGTATTTTTAAAGGTTTTAAATATATTTTAAGTATCTTTTATGCATTTTAATTATATCTGAATCATATTTAAAATATACTTAAGTATATTTCTGTGGGTATTCTAAAGCAGATTCTAATTATATTTATAGCCATGGTTTTGGTAAAGTTTAACATACGTCCCCCTAAAAAGAAATTTTTGTCAAAAGGACAAAAAGTTTTTCTTTCGGTATACACCCTCAGCAAAATATTGTCGTAAAAAGTTATTTTTTGAATTTTAATAAAACCCAAACATATGAAAGTGTGTTTATAATTTTTTGTCGAGAATGGCAACAAAATGTTAAACACTGTTTTATTGGATTCTTTATTTACAAGAATTATTGGTTAATTTGCAGTATAAGCACTAAAAGCCCCTGGTATTGAGAATGTACCATTCTGGTGGGAAATTGCCTGGTTATTTCGAAAATGACATTAAAACATTGCGCTTGATTACCGTTTAGATGTTATGGAGAATGTAAGTTCGACTTCTTTCTCGTCGCGTACGCAGAACGTCCGCCATTATTGGCTTTGGTTACATACATTTGCCTCAAGTAGTCATGCGGCGCTTCTCTTGTCTTGATTACTACGCAATGCGTGAAGTTTGAAATGAATGCGCGAAATAATACGGGAAAAAAACGTAAAATACGGCAATTAAAATAAAATAAAAATTAGGTGCCTGAAAAAAAAAAGGATTTTTTCCTTTTTTTTTTCAACGATGATTTTTTTTTATGCTTCGTGAAAGTTTCTCGCATTTAAAGCTTCGTAAATTACATTTTAGGGTGAGATTCTGTTTCATTAGCTATAAGCAGATTTATTAAGGAAAATGGAGGAGTCATGGATAGCGGCTCAGATTGAGCAATCGAAGAGCCGAGTTTGAATTCCAGTCGAATCCATTACATTCATTTACGCGAAAATACTCTTGGGAAAGGTATGAATCCTCTTCTGCATCCCCAGCGATGGATAAATAGCAGGACAGACCAGGTTCTATAGCCTTGGATGGCAACTGGTCTACCACAGAAAGAAATGGCAACCTACTGCTGGAAAAAATCTGCCTCCTCAGTCATGTATCGAAAGATACATGATCGCCTAAGCGTGTATCACGCATGGCACATAACTGAAAGAAAAAATACTATTTATGTAAAACTTAATTTAAAAAAAAAGCGCATTTTAAACTAACATCAGTGAGAATCGTGCAGTAATCAAGACCAGTAAGATACGAAAAGCTGTAAAAACGCCGTTAATTAAGTAAGCTTCCGCGCATTACTACAGGGGAAAACGTAAGCAAACAACGCCAGTAATGGCGGCCAGACACCGCGAAAGAGATCGAACTAACATTGACGATAAATCGAAAACGGTAATCGAACGCAATGTTTTAATGTCATTTTCGAAGTAACCAGACAATTTCACACTAGTGGTACATTCTCACTATCAGGGGCTTTTGGGGCTTATAGTGCAAATTAACCGAATTATTTTATATCTAAAAAAGCTTCTAAAAACATGTGAAGCAAGTAAAATACAATATTCATTACCATTTTATAAAGAAATAACAATGAAAACAATTTTTTATTAATAAATTTATAAAAATTTCTGTGAAGAACTGAACAAGAAAATTTCAATAAACGTAACTACGAGTAACTAATTATAAATTTGGAAAAATTCTATTACCCCGTAATTTCTTTTATTTGCTCTCGCCACATAAGTTCACTATTATGCAGTGTGGTCCGAAAGTCTTGTCAACCTTTATATCTATTCCAAACTGTGTTTCTCAACAGTTGCGCCCGGGCGCACTATTGCGCCCTGAAATGTAGACAAGGTGCGCCCCAAGCAATTTATTAATTATTTTTATATCTAAAAAAATCTTGAACATGGCTTCCATGTCTAAATCAAGTCTTTGTCATTTGATATATTAAACTGGATGTTAAATTACTTAATCTTTAAGGAGTGGATTATCTTTTGCCTTCCTCGACGGGTTTAAATCAGACATCATCGATCTCTCTAAAAAGAAAAATAGAAGATTTCTTCATAAATCCATTTAAATGAAAATTCTACCGCTTAAATATAAAATGTAATGTCTCAAAAATTAAATGCTTATTTAAGTAGACTTCTTTATTATTTTCAAATTTCATCAATAATTCCTTCTTGAGATCATAGACAAGGAACATCATTGGAAAATTCGTAAACTTAAGGAATTTGCACATATGCTAGGCCACAAAAATCTTCTGAGCCGACCAAGCATAGAAATAAATACAATATGGGAACCAGTAATAAGGAGTGCCAGAGAAAAGCAATGATAACAACAAAGTTTCAATATGAGCTCTGGTAAAAACAAGAAATGATAACAGCAAAATTGCAATATGAGCACTGATAAAAATGGTTGCTGAAGACATTAGGTTTATAATACCCAGAAATACATACCCAGATACCATGGCACAGTGGATATAGGCGTTGGTTAAATCCAGTGAGTTCAATACCCGCTTAAGGCAGTGGAGAACTTTCAGAGGGAAATTAGCAGGAGATAACTGATGTCCATCAAACATGGCACGTAGAACTAGAACAGCATAATAAAGGGTTCAGTTCAACATTCCAACCACCTGAATAAGGCCGGAGCCTACAACGGCCGAAACGACAAAGATGAGGACAATAGTCCAAATAATGTAATTTCTTCTTACTGAAAGTGCGCCCCAGAGTTTTAGTTATTCTACAAGTGGGTCCTGAATTTAAATTGGTCGAGAAACACTGCTGTAGAAGCGCGTGTTAGCCATCTGAAATAGAAAATTGTATTATCTACGGGTGACAGGGTGACATGACTTTCGGACATCGCTGTAGTTTGAGAGCATTTGGATTTTATAGATTTTTTTTTTTATGAATTAACAACAAAAATGTTAAACACTATTTATTAGTCTGTGTACAAACATACCCAGATACCATGGCACATTGTTTACAAAAAATCTTTTTGCCAATTGCCGAGAAAAAAAAAAATCAAGAATGCATAAATCCAGTTTCATATTTTTGGGTTTTATTAAAATTCTAAACTTACAACTATAAAAATTGGCGAGCGTGTGTAGAGTAATAATGGTTTCAAGAGAAAAATCGCCATTTTGACACATCGGTTTTTTCGTTGTTTTTTTTGTTTTTTTTGTTAGTGGGGGACTACTGTCAAACTGTGCCACGTTTGTAATATATTTTTGCGTATAACTTAAGTATATTTTATGCATATTTCTAAGTGTATTTTAATTACATTTCTAAGATTATTTTCAAGTATACTTTAAGTATTTTAAGTACATTTCAATTATAATTTTAGTGTTTTAAAGTATATTTTAAGTATTTTTTAATCGTTTCATTCCAAGCAAGGCGACAATGCCACTTGGACGCAGGAGGTTAGAGGGAGTCTTTACAGACTTTAGTGAGGAAAAGCCAAGAAAGGATTCATTTAGACAGACGATTTACAATTGACGTAAAAACTGGCTGATTACATGCCTCTTCAATGCCTCTAAACGTTGCATTTAAATTGTTGAAGATTGTGTAGCTGAAAGGGAAGAAAGAAATCGGAAGGGAATTCCAAAGTTGATAAGTGCAAGAAAAGAAACTATTAGAATAGAAATGGCCGTTGAATCTAGCTAGTTCAACAGTAAAACGGTGAGACCTAACTGCCAATCTAGTAACACGATTAAATTCATGTAGCCGAAGCATTAGAGAAAAGAGCTCACCAGAACAGTTGCCATGAAAATATTTATAGAAAAGACAGAGAGAAAGTGTCTGAAGCCGAGATGCCAGGTCAGGACCGATAATATTACAGACCCTTCATTGAATTTTGACAAAAATCTCGTGATATGCAGCAGAAGCACCAGACCAGATATGGCAGCAATATTCAATGCCCGGGCGAATGGTAGATTTATAAATATGCAGGATCGTTTCTGATGAGAAAAACTTTGGAGGTGGGAAAGTAAAGTCGTGATTCTAGGTGAGGACCAATAACATTACATTCTTTAGATTTTGTTGAGAATCTCAAGATAGATAACAGGAGCACCAGACCAGATATGGCAGCAATATTCAATGCACGCGCCAATGGTAGATTTATAAATGTACAAAATGGATTCTGACGAGAAAAACGTTCTAGCACAACACAGTGAGCTAACTTCTTTTAAAATATATTTGATATTTGATGTCTCAAGTGTATTTTAAGCATGTTTGTAGGCATATTTTAATTATATTCTAAGCATAGTTTAGAATATTTTAAGGTGTATGTTTAAGCATATGTTTAAGTATATTTAAAGTATTTTTGTCTATTTTAAAGTATTTGTCTTGGCTATATCTCTAGGTCGAGGAGGATGGTATTGTTTTGTTTGCCACATTCAGTTTGGTTTGTGGACTCTGAGGTGGGATCAATTTCTGCTTGAAAGGCCCTTCGACATTGAGGGCAGGTTGTTCCGGATGGTGGTTTAGGTCAACTAGTTTTTGTTGTCTTTCTTTTCGACGTCTTTTTTCCCCTTTAGTTCGGCTGACCGTTTGGTTTGGTTTGTTTTGTTTGACGGCAAATCAACCTCAATAGGTTATTTAATGTCGATAAGATTTGGTAATATTTTTTAAAAATTGTATTGTTGGTAATATTTTTTATTTAAAAAAATGTATTGCTGGTAATATTTATTTTTTCAAAAATGTGTTACTGGTAAATTTTTTCCCCAAAAAATACTACTGGTATTAAAACCTATTTTTACCTGTTTTGACCCCATTTTGGGGGTTAACTATTTGCCCTTAACTGGGACCCTAACAGCTGATACCACCCCGGGTCAGGGAGGATCTGGGAACACCAGCAATTAAGAGGTAGTTCCACGCTCCTCAAAGCCTGCTGATCAGAGGCCTTGCTGCCGGGTGTAGTTTATCGTCTTATCCAGGACGCGGATGTAGTTTATCGTCAAACCCAGGACGCTGAGAAAGTTTATCTTCATACCCAGGACGCGGATGTAGTTTATCGTCATACCCAGGATGACTGATCTTTTGGATTAAAAGATTGTTGTTCCGTCTTTGACAATGGATCTCCAGAGATTCCTGCTTATTACACTGGATAACCCGCTGTTGATGTCGATGTTACATTTCTTGAGAACGTCCATGTTTCTCTTCATTTGACATCCTCTTTTCCGATTTTCTTCTTTGATTACTTGCGTTATTTACATTATTACTGTTATCCTCACATCTTCATTGCCATATTCACAACGTTTCGGCCGTTTGTTCTAGTTCCACGTGCCATGCCTCTTACGGATGTCTCAGTTATTTCCAAATTTTGGTTCCTCACTTCTGTGGCCTGGTATTGAACGCACAACTCTTTGGGTCTAAGCGCCCGATTTTTACAACGTCTTTATCCACTGGGCCATGTGTCCTTGAGGAAAGTTCGAGTCGAGTTCGAATTCCAGGCGAATCTATTAAATTCACTTACATGCTAATAACCTTGGGAAAGGTATTAATCCTCTTCTTCTCCCCCCATCAGCTATGCGTAAATAGCAGCAACTGGTCTACCGCAGAAAGAAATGGCAACCTACTGTGGGAAAAAATCTGCTTCGTCAGTCATGTATCGAAAGATACATGATCGCCTAAGCGTGTATCACGCATGGCACATAACTGACTGTTAAGATAAAACATGACTGAAGGAATGATATATTTCCTGGAATGATAGAATGTGCCGTCCATTTTTCAAGCATTTTTAGCAACGAGTTGTAGCAAGGGGTTTGTTTTGAGGTCAAGAGTAAAATTGAGGCCTAATAATCGTTCAAAACAGGGGTTGGCCAGCTACGGAACGCGTGCCACACGTGGCACGCCAAACAATTACCAATGGCATGCAGCAGGAAATCCGAAACAATACTACAACGCAAAGAGGATATTTAGCTATTTCAATTTTATTCTTTTAATTTTAATCTTTCCCTGGGTGCTGTAGAGCAGGGGTCGGCCACCTGCGGCACGCGTGCCACGGGTGCGATGCCAATCCATTTCTAATGGCACGCAGCCGCAAATGACATCACGATGTCCGAACCAATAACTACTACATGGCAAAGAAGATACTTAGCTGTTTCAATTTTAATATATACTAAAGTATATATACTATATATTACTATATAAAATATATTGTAACAGGTATATTGACCTTGACTTGTATAAAAAAAAATACGTATGCTGTTAGCACACTGAATGATTTTAAAATCCTAAGCCTTTACATAGCAAAAGGTTGCCGACCTCTGGTTAAAAACATGGAAGTAGAACTATTCATTATGGCTGGAGAAACTGATCAACAATGAAACGATAAAATGGAAATTCTTTTTAAAATTTACGTTCCTAATTGTGGTTGCATTTGTGTATGCAATATTTTCCGAAATAGATATTTCATTGGTAAATAAAAGATAAACAGAAATAGTTTATTAACTCTGTTTGAACCATTAAATAGTTAAATGATTTAATTTGCATTTAAACCGTTTCGGTACTTTAAGCACCAACAAGTCAGTAATTAATTTGTCGTTGTTGCTGATCTGCTCCGAGCTGAACTGGAAGCAATGACAAAATTTTCATCTGCAAGTGACGCAGGCACGGCGGAGTAATGGATAGCGGCTCGGATAGACGAATCAGCGAAGCCGATTTCGAATTCCTTAGGTGCAAATACCATTGGGGAAGGTATGAATCAACTAGAGTGGAAAAGAGATGGATTCCTGTCCTGAAACCTTGGATGGTCTAGTAGAACAACTCGGCGACCAGACCCTGGTCCAGTGAAGATTGTAAGTGGAACCCCAGCAGCAGTAAAACAAGAGCTGTTAAAGGGCGGATGAACATAACGGCTATCCACCCCAACTATGGGTTAAATAGCCACGCCAACCCTCAACTGGCCAAATATGACTATACCCTTGAAGGCATAGTAAATTAGCGAGGGTAACACAGCATTTCGGGTTTTCCTTTACGTCCGTCATCCTCAACCCCGAGAGATAGCCACGACAAATACTTTAAAATATACAAAAATACACTAAATTATACTTAAGCACACACTATAAATACTCTTTATGATGATAAAGTTCATAAACTTTTCTCTCACAGGTGCCCTTTCGACCTACCCAACTGTTATGGACTACCCGTTAAGGAGAATATGGTATGGAATGGGTCGGGTTGATTATTCTTTCTTTTTTTTTAAATCCACTCGGGGTATCCTTAATTGAATTGCCCCTTTTATTAAATATTTAGATGTAACAGTTTGTCTTTATCAAGCTAAATTAAACGGAGGAAGAATTACCTAATTTAAAAAAAAAATCGCTTGATTGAAATAAGGATGTCCCGGGTGGATTTTTCTCCCAAATTTAATAATCGTCCCAATATGTTTATTTGAGACTCAAACAAATATATGATAAAGGGTTAACCTTCACTGTTCGCCATTTTGTTTTTTGCTTTTTTTTTTTTTTATCTCTACAAATATTTGTCCATATTTTTCTACTTCTTTTTATTTTCTCAACGAAATTTTTCTTCAGCAATGTTTGATTCGCCTCTCACCAAACAAAATAACTCGCACGCATTGACTAAAAGAGAAAAAAAAAAGTCTGGTAAAATGTTTTGTTACTAGTAACAAACACAGATTTTCCTATTTCCGTATTTCCTGGCGTCAGATAAACTCCGTTGCCGAAGATAGATCCCAGTTTTTATTAGCAAAATGAAAATAACATATAAAGGTTACTTCCGCTGACCTTACTAATGAAAGCAGTGATGACACCTACCCTGAATCCATCACAAAAATTGTGGATGTGGATTTAGTAAATACTAAACGCTTCAAACGTCTAGATGTATGGAACAGTTATAACAAATTCAATATAGGAGATAAGGACATTGAACAGAGAATAGACTGTGCTAGAAGTAGTTTCGCACAATACCACAGATTGCTACAAAACCAAAACATTAACAAAAAAACTAGAGTCATGTTCTTATATAGCCTCTTTAGATAGAGAGTCTAATATGGATGTCATGCATAGTGCCAAATCCATTCAGAAATATCTAAACTGTCATCTGTTTACAAACACTTTGAGTGAGTGAATTATATGGGTCTTAAACATGGCTACACTTCTTCTAACCTTGTGGACTGGCGCTACAGATTCACAAACAAAGAAGTGATTAGCAAATTGATCTCAGGGGTCATTTCTATAGAATAGTGAGGTCGATCTTCATTGTACACACATGTTAGTGGCTATGTCCTAAATTTAAACTAATAACGACAAAAATATTCTTGTGAGTTGCTATTTGATTTTTTTTTTTTTAATGACAATGAGTTTTTTTTAAATTCCCTTACGATAAAGAAAAAAGAAAATAAATTTCATGCTTTAATTTTTAAAAAAAATGTTATGTTAACAAATTATTGTCACCGTAGAGAGAGTTCGATCCTCGCTGAGTGTGAAATATTTGTTTATTAATATTTTGAATCTAAACTTCGTTCAGCTTCATCATCATCATCATCATCTTCATTCAGTCTCAGTCCCGTGATAGGGTGAGGTTGTAGGGTCGCCTCGTACCAGACCAGTTCCCTCGCCATATCTCGATTCAAAACCAGAGATTGTATTCATTGATGCGTAACGTTTCCTGCATAAGTACACCTGACGAAGTCACAGTCGATGTCCTCCAACTTGAAACCTCACTTTGGTCACGGACGTTGATTCCATCGGTGGATTCCTCCATCCTACCCTCTGTCACCAGTCTAGAAAGCCCCCCCCACCCCCGACCAGAGATGCCCTGTCATCATAGCACTAGGTGTATACATCGTTCTAGGACCTAGTCTGCTCTATTGTGATAAATGGCAAGTCTTGTTTTTAATACTGTTTAGTGTTTAGTTCTTTCCCACTCCTCACTAGAAAAGCTTGGGGTGGGGTGGGGGATACCGGTTTAATCACCAATGACCCCAAAATGCGGCAGATGGTACTGGGTTATCTTTATTTTTTGTGCAGTGTCCTTTTAGGACGTAGGCGATCATGGCTCTTCCCTCTATCCCTTGCAGCTCTCAACAAGTTACGTCCTTCTGCCACCTCCCCCAAACCACGTTCTGTCATCCACTTGCTAAAGCCCGCTAGGTATACGTTGTTTTTCCCTTGTCTCTCTTTCCCTCTATTCGATCCGTGAGTATCAGATTCTCCAAGCCCTCCTTCCTCATTAAGTGTCCCAGAAACTTCATCTGCCTCTTCCTGATGTTAAGTATAAGCCTCTTCCTTGTTTGCATCCTCTCTAAGACCTCATCGTTGCTCACACGCTCGGTCCATGATATCCTTAGCATCCTTCCGTAGAACCGTCGCCTCGAGTGTCTTCTTCATCTGTGAGGAGACCGTCCAACATTCGCTGCCGTAAAGAAGGACAGATGTCACATAACATCTCAGTATTCTTTTCTTTGTTACCAAAGAAATCCTCCTATCTCGCAATACTTTGCCTAGTTTTGGGGATGCGTCCTTGGCTATCCCAATACGTCTACGGATCTCAGTGTCGAAGTTACCGTTCTCTGTTAAAACGCTTCCCAGATATTTAAACTTCCGCACTTGTGTCCCCGACCTGCAAATAGCATTTCGGGCTCATCCTTTTACTGATGACCATGCATTCTGTCTTCTTGTCGTTTATGCTTAGTCCCTTCGTCTCACTCTCCTTCACTACCTTCTGTGGAAGATTTTGTAATTTATTTTCCGTGTCTGCTATCAGTACTGCGTCGTCTAAGATACGCAGATGACACTGGGTTATATCGTACCAATATCACTTGTAGAGTGACCTGACATAAATAACATAATAAATAAATAAATAATATATTTTTGCATTTAGGGGGGCAAATGTTCTTTCAGTCAAATATTATTAAAGACAACAGGCATTTTGTTTCGATTAATTTTACTGATCAACTTTTCTAAATTATGAATAATTCTCCTCAGACAAGTGAGACATTCTATCAGAAATTGTCAGAAGTTCATTTCGGGAGAAAAATAAAAGAAATATAGTAAGCCATCATTAGGGTCGATAGAGAGATGAGAGTCGTTCAAAATTTTCTCGACCTCAACCAGAAAGAAGAGCCTTAGCCGAACATTTTTTGTGGTGGCAACACGCTACCACTTCTTATAAAACTAGAAAAAGAAACTAATTTAGAGTTCTAACTTAATTTCTGTGCAGGTGAGGCCCATACAAAGGTAAGGAGTGTGTGACAAATCTAAAATGGCGAGTTTCGTAGAACTAGAGAGTGTTGTGACGTAGGCAAAGTGTATTTTGACGTCAGTGAGGGCTTTTTCATTTATATACATCTGAGGACGCGGACACTTAAGTTATAATTGTTTTATATATTGATAGTTGTTTTGGTTGTATGAGCATTGCTTTAAGGACAATAAGTCTGTTTTTTACTATTTCATTTTACAAGTATTTTGGTATTGTTTGTGACTAGCTGTTTAATGTTACTATGATTCTTACGCTACTTATTAATGTTCTGTCTGATGGCACTCTGATCCGATAAATGGCAAGTAATATTAATCATCACAACAAGTCTGTTGTCTTTAATAATATTTGCCTAATATATATATATATATATATATATATATATATATGTATGTATGTATGTATGTGTGTGTGTGTGTGTGTGTTTGTGTGCGTGTGTGAATGTGAGGGCGTGTGTGTGAAATAAATAAAAGGCTGGCCGATCGTATCAGTGTCTGTTAGGGTGGCCATTTCCTATTATAGGCATTTGTGTTTCTTCAACACCCACAGAGTGCACTTGTGATTTATACTGCTACAATGCTGAGGGGACCTTAGTTACAGTTTCTGGGAGAAAGCACATTATCTGGCGTGATCAACAGTTTGAACAGGGACAGCTCACTCAAACTCTCTGTCACGCTGACTTACAACTTCGTGCTAGCTCATCAGCCATCAGCTCCCATATGAAATAGTGAAATATAAATAAAAAAAACACTTCCCTCTACTCAATTTCACTGACGAGTCAATCCGTGTTATGGATTTCAGGCGCTAAATATTTTCTACAAAAAAACAAATGCACATCAACTACAAACAAGATGAATCTTTACTTAGAAATATAAAGAAATACGCTACCCCAATTGACCCAAATAAAAAAAATCAAGTTAATTACCTACTACAAAAAATTTAAGACAGCTAACCTTATCCTCAAAAATAACAACACACCAGCAAAATCAAAATTGCAACGAACGAACATTATCTATGAGTTCGAATGCCTCTTAAGGAATTGTGTTCTTGATCAAATCAAATTCATAAATAATTATATCGGTCACACTACTACATGCCTATCCCGACGACTTACGTTACATCTATCTGACCACATCTTTATTAGAATCCATTTAAACACACACATAAACTTACCAGACTCCATCCGAAACATACTAGTAGAAAATACAAACGTAATAACCTCATAAACTTTTTAAAAAAAAGATTAAAATAATGGAAGCCTTAATAATAAAAAAGAAAAAGCCAACATTTAATAATATTAACTACGAACACGGCCACAATGTGCTAACAGTGTTCGGAAAATAATGCATTCTTATAACTCTAAAAACATACACACAACCCATGCAACCTAATTAAAAAGCAGGAATAAAATCATCCTAAAAGTATAGCCGAAAGCGCTCGGAATTACAGAACATTTGGACAGTTTCTACAAACACTGTGTCCAAAAAAGAAAGCACTTGTTCGAACACAAGAAAAATCAAATAAGAAGATTAATAATCGTAGTACTTTGTCGTCTTTAATGAAACACACACACACACACACACACACACACACACACACATGTATATATATATATATATATATATATATATATATATATATATATATATATATATATATTGTATATTTGGACAGGAATTCCACTTTTATACAAGTATCATTAAAGACGGTGTGTGTGTCACAGGAGAATCTGACACTGTTATTTTTTAAAAGGCCCCAGTGGTCAATATTCCAATCCAGATAAAAGATGCACTATTGTGTACTGATTTTTAAGGCAAGTAAACTTTGTTCAGATGTAATTTTTACTCTTCTTTAGCCTCGTGTCATAATTACGTCAAATCTAATACCAGTTTGACTTCAAAACATCATAGATGTAAGATACTGGAAATGTACTCGTTAAACCCGCCCAGTGTCCCTCCGGCCGAACGAGACACCAATTAATTTTTGTGATAAGCATATTTACTTGTTACATTATACGGTGTAATTTATATCGTTCAATCCTGGCTCGGAAGCATGATGTCACTTTTCTCTCAAGTATGAAAATACATATTCAAGTTAGGCTTAGAACCTTGAGCAGCCCGAGGTCCAGTTTATGAGATGCAGGTGGATGTTTCAAGATTGGCTCTGAGAAAATAAAAAGTACCTAATGACACTTCTGCTTCATATATGATACTGATAAGCTTTTTTTTATACATTTTTTTTCGGTCGTTATACGCTCCGGCCTTCTTCAGGTGGTTGGAATGTCGAACTGAACCCTTTATTTCACTCACTGGGGTAGACTGTTCTAGTTCCACGTGCCATGTTTAATGGATGTCAGTTGTAAGTTATCTCCTGTTAATTCCCCTCTTCAAGTTCTCCACTGCCTTAACTGGGTATTGAACTCACACTCTTTGTGTCCTGTCACTGGATCTAACTAATGCGTTTATCCACTGTGTCATGTGTCCTTGAGGACATCTGTGTATGAATTTCTGAGTATTATAAACCTAATGTCTTCAGTAACCGTTTTTACCAGTGCTCATGTTGCAATTTTTGTTGTTATCGCTTTTCTATGGCCCTCCTTATTAATTGGCTCATATTGTATTCATTTCTATGTTTGGTCGGCTCAGGAGATTTTTGTGGCCTAGCATATGTGCTGATTCCTTACGTTTACGAATTTTCAAATGGTGTTCTTTGTCTATGATATCAACCTGATCACACAGAGGGCGGTGATCTCCCTTTTTTCTCCATATGGGGTCAGCCACGCCTGATTTTTCCATTTCCCCTTGTGTTACAGCTTTCTGGTATTCTTGAAGAGGGCGGCCTGTCTCCCCTTTATATTTTTTTCCGCAGCTGCATGGGATAGCGTACACACAGTCTTTAGTCACATTCTCCTCTATGGGGGGGTCTTACTCGGGAGAGATATCTGCGAAGTGTCGTCCAGCTTTTGAAGCTTGTCCTGATGTTATTTGGACCACGGTTCCTTTGTATTTTCTCTGATAACCTCTTCACATAAAGCAGGCAGACTGTTTTCTGAGTGTTGTTGTCCTCCTTTTGTACCCGCCTATTTTAGGGATTACTGCCATGTACCCAGGGTAGTTGTTATATTTTTCTTTTAGAAAGAATCTTCAACGTGATCGGTCCTGATATGGTGTCTCGGCTCCAGTTATTTTCCCCACACTGCAATAACGTAGTTTCCCTCTGCCTTTTTCACAAATATTTTCATTGTTCTGATGAGCAATACTCTTTGGTAAATCGAATTTACCAATTTTAGTGCAGTACTAGATTTGGCGGCTAGGTCTCATCATATTACAGTTGAAATGACTATTTGTAACCGTAAGTTCTATGTTATCAGTTTCTTCTCTCGCACTTCTAACTTGTGGAATTCTCTTCTGGCTCCTTGCTTTGCAGTCAACGTTGATTTTCAAAAATTTAAATGCAACATCAATCGCTATTTTCTGTCTTCTTAATTCCTGTTCTTTTATTGTCCTCTCTCCTTATTAATATTTTCATTTTTCTCATATTTTTTCACCCTTTGTAACCTCTTGCATTTTAGTGACTTTATTGCCTTCCTAGGGGTTGAAATAACGGTTAATCTTATCAAAATCAAGAAGGTATAGAAATTCAGCTATCTGGTTAGTATAGTAACAGATAATGAAAAATGTTACAGACAATCAGAGTCAGGGAGAGACAGGGAAAGATGCCTTTCAGAAATTAAGCAAAGTATTAAAACATAGGAAAATTATCTTATATAAAAAAGACTACTGAGCTTCTATGTAATATGTAATCTCCCGTATGGCAATGAATGCTGAGAAAATTCCTCACAGATGAATAACAGACTGTAAATGACAGAGATGTGGTTCTACAGAATATTAAGAATACCGTAGACAGTAAGTTTGGGTGTGCGGGTGGTGTAATGGATAATGGCTCGAAACTGTTAATCGGAGAGTAGAGTTCTCGTACGATCACCAAAGTTAAGCAGCGTCGAGCCTGGTCAGTACCTAGATGGGCAACCGCATTGGAATACGAGATGGTGTAAGCTTGGATGTGCGGGTGGTGTAATGGATAATGGATCGGAATTGATTAATCAGAGAGCCGAGTTCCCGTACGATCACTGAAGTTAAGTAACGTCGAGCCTGGTCAGTACCTAGATGGGTAAACGCTTGGGAATACCAGGTGCTTGGATGTGCAGGTGGTGTAATGGATAAAGGCTCGGGATTGTTAATCGGAGTGTCGAGTTCCCGTACGATCACTAAAGTTAAGCAACGTCGAGCCTGTTCAGTACATAGTTAGGCAACCGCTTGGGAATACCAGGTGCTGTAAGCTTGGATGTGCGGGTGGTGTAATGAATAATGGCTCGGAATTGTTAATCAGATAGTCGAGTTCCCGTACGATCACTGAAGTTAAGCAACGTCGAGCCTGGTCAGTATCTAGATGTGCAACCGCTTTGGAATACGAGATGGTGTAAGCTTGGATGTGCAAGTGTAATGGATAATGGATCGGAATTATTAATCGGGTTCTTTACATTCGCTTATGCGCAAATAACCTTGGTATGAATCCACCTCTTCTCCCCCAGCTATGGGTTAATTAGCAAGAGTTGTATCACTAAATTATTATTATCTCCTCCACAAAAGAATCTTAGAATTTAAAAAAAATATTTTCTGGCTTTAAATAACCTGCAAAGGGTTGTTAAAACTTAGAAAACAAATCAACCATAAACAGAACATGTAAACAACTAGGAAGTCTCCAGGAAAACATGTATCTTTAAATGGCGCAGGATGCTACTAGGGCGGCTAGATAATCCCCATTGCAGACGCCTGCTCAGACAGATTTGTATTTGTTCAACACCCACATAGCCGACCTATGGTTGATACTGCAACTATGTTAAAAGGACCTTAATTACAGTTTCTGTGAGAGAGTGCGTTATCTAGCGTGATCAACAGTCTGAACAAAGCTAGAACGCTCAAACCCTCGGCCACGATGACTTGTGACTTCGTGCTATCACAACCAGCAAGGGTTCCCTCTACCCAATTTTACTCACAAGGTTTGGGTTTGGTTCGGGGTTTTTATATAACACCTGTTAGGATAAAGAGTAAACCCCCAAACTGGGGTCAAAACTCTATGAACGCATAAAAATACATTTTCATTGAATTTCGGCATTTAGACCCACAAGGATGTTGACATGCCGCTAAACAGGCAAAACAAACCAGTTAAATTAAATAAACTTTTATTTCAGTAAACAAAAAAATTTCTTCACATAAATGCAAACACAAATTTAAAAAGTTATGCAAAATAAAAAATAAAGTTATGCAAAATAAAAAATAAAGTTGTATTAACACCCCAGTAAAATAAAAAAATGACACTTTAAAATTATTTTATTACATAATTTAATTTTATTACAACTAAAATATAGAGAATAGCACCAAAATCCCCAAATCTTTCTGTAGCCCCCATAACATTTAACAGGGCCCCTTTGTAGCCATGTGGTCCCCGGATAAGAACCACCGATAAAGGGACACAACACAGAACGAGAAAGAATGGGAGAGAGAGTGGGGGAGAAAGGAGGTGGGGTTATATTAGATTTTATTGTATTGAGTTGTCCGGATTTCCAAAATGAAAATATTGGTGTTACTGTCTTGAAAACGACGTTGCCAAATGAAATTGAAAAAGAAAGCAAGGGTGCGCGCTGCTAGCTGCAAAGAATTTCATGATTTTCATGTCTCGTTTCGACCTCCATACACCTCGCCACTGAGAATGGTTCTCCCGCGTTTTCTCAGGCTTATTAGACTCGAAGATCAAATTCACTGACCGAAAAATGGACAAAGGTCATTAGTTAAGTAACCCTAGAGGGTACTGAATTCCTTTGCCACATAACATCTCCGAACCTGGGTCGAATATTAAAACTCCTTGGGGATATATTTATTGCATTTAAAAATTCCACTCTGGCGAAAATTAGCATAAATTAAGAGCTTAAAAAATTTCAGTTCTTGATATCCGAAAGCTTCATGATGAGTGGCTTGTCAACAGTTTTGTATAGAAAGAGTGTGTTGCGCCAAGTGTCCAGATGGGAGGACATTACAACCTTGAAAACCAGAATTAGAGACTTTGATATTTGCATGCGCACCAAACACTACTAGATCTGACTAGCTTAGGTGCTACCGATTATTATTATTATTATTATTACTATTATTATTATTATTATTATTATTATTATTACAACATGCCTTCACGCAGGCGGCGTTTCATTCCTTTTGACGCGTTCATCAACAGGACAGCTTTTTTTTCATTGCAAGACAAACAATGTTTGCGCAAAAACTAATAATTTTTATAACTTGAAGAAGACAGACATTGTGTTGAAATATTGTTTAACATTGTCAAACACTTTGTTTTTTCTTTTCTTTATATTTTCTTAACTCACGCTCTTCTCTTAAGTGTTGAAAAATATTGGAAAACTTACGTCAATCATTTTGTTTCTTCTTCTTCTTCTTCTTCTTCTTCTTCTTCTTCTTCTTCTTATTATTATTATTATTTGTGTATATTATATTTCCTGCTTTGTATTCTATAGAACCCGGTCCAAACAATCGTCCTTGGGCTCTATAGAAGAATTGTCATTTAATTGATATCACTTTTATTAGTATATTTAAAGAGAAAGAACGTATTGTTCTGATCTTCCGAACAAATGTTGGAGGGCCTTCTTGTCCCCAAAATTCAGGATTTTAGCCATAACTGACACCAACTGAATGCATGCAGCAATCAGAATCCTGATACAGACACTAATAACGACAATTATATCTGATTAAAAAGAGCAGGACGCCAACAAAGTAATGCTGAGGTACAAATATACAAAGTCCAATATACCCAGTCTCCCAATTTTATGAGGACAAAATAGGCAAATACACATTCAAATGTGAAAAGCACTCTTTATACAAAGACTTATAAATTTTTGTTCATTTATATATTTTTGTACTTTATTTTTTTAAAAATATAATTTGAAGAAGATAGACATACTGTCGAAATATTAACATTGTCAAACACTGCTTTTTCTTTTCTTAAATCACGCTATTCTCTTAACTGTTGAAAAAGATTAGAAGAGTTACGTCAATCATTTTATTATTATTATTATTATTATTATTATTATTATTATTAATTGTGTATGTTATGTTTCCTGCTTCGTATCCTGTAGAGCCAGGTCCAAACTATGGTCCTTAGGCCTTATAGGAGAATTGTCATTTAATTGATAGCACTTTTCTTAGTATATGGTATGTTCCTAGTAGGGCGATCCTCTGGGCAACTTGTATGTTAATGTTACCTGGGACACTGTTAGTAAAATTCTCCATTCCTTTTCTTACGAGGCCCAGTGCTCCGATTACTATTGGTACAGTCTCAGTCTTCATTCCCCACATCTTGTTAATCTCGATCTTCAGGTCCTTCTATTTGGACAATTTCTCGATAATTTTTATGGAGTGTTTCTTTCAGATGGTAGTACTATGTCAATAAGCATACACTTCCTGGATTTCTTATCTCTTATGATAATACCAGATCTGTTAGCTCTTATTTCACTGTCAATTTGAATTGGCATGTCCCAGATTATTATTTTATTTCCTTTGATTTCTGGTGTGTACTCATTTCTTTCCGGGTCCCGACCAGAGACATAAGGTGAGAAATGGCATCATGAAATTTTCTATTGATCAATTTTGAAAAAGAAATCACGCATATTTTACATAGATAAAGCCCTTCGTAAGGTGTGGGCTGTACTCATGAGAACAATTTTTTGTATTTTTTACTTATTTATTTATTTATTTATTTATTATTATTTTTATTTTCTTTGATTTCTGGCGTTTACACATTTCTTTCCGGGTCCCGCCCAGGGACCTAAGGTTAGAAATGGCGTCATGACACTTTCCACTGACAAAAAAAAAAAAAAAAAAATTACATAGATAAAGCCCTTCGTAAGGTGTGGGCTGTACTTGTCAGAACAATTTCTTGTATCTCCTTGAGGCATGGACTTCCAGGAATCCATTCAATTAGTCTACTGGAATCTTTTCCAACCAGTCCTAGGGCTCCAACTACAACAGGGATTGTTGATGTTCCCATATGCCACATTTTCGAGATTTCTATTTCAAGGTCCTTGTACTTTGACAACTTTTTGAATATCTTCAAAGATACATTGCAGTCAGCAGGGACTGCCATATCAATAAGGAGGCATCGTTTTTGTTTGTGGTCTTTAATAACAATATCTGGCCGGTTGGCCTTGATTGTTCTGTCAGTGTGTATTGTGTAATCCCATAGAATTGTAACAGGTCCTATCTCCGTAACCGGGTCTGGGTGGTGTTCATACCAGTTTCTTTCAGTTTTCTTCCCGTATAAGTTATTATTATTATTATTATTATTATTATTATTATTATTATTATCCTGTCCGATTCTTAGAATGTTTTGGCCAGGTGATGATGGTAATAAGTCAGTTCTTACCCGCAGCTGAAAGACAAACCTTTTCTGAGTACATGAGCTGTTCCAAGCAGCGCTGTCTCCGTGTACTATCAATGCGTCTTGCAAGGCAGAAAGATTCCTGGAAATAGTCCCGATTGAGCCAGCCACAAAAGGAACAATACGAGTTGCTGCTTGGCATATTTCTCTGATTTGCCCTGCCAGGTTTAGTTATCTCTATATTTTCATTTGTCCCGTCTTCATGATGTTCTAATGCCAAAGTACAGCAACGTCTATTAGCGGCCATTCGTGGGCACAAGTACGATTGCTATCCAAGCTCTTGTCAATCAGAGCGGTTCTATCTCACATGAGCTTCATTCTTGGCGATTGATGATGTTGATTACTTGTACCCCTTCTATGGTCACTCGAGGCCATACTTCCTATTGTGGCTTGTTTAGGGGCCAGAAAGAAAGACACGGAAGACGTAGGTAAGTTGAACAAGTGTATTGAAATAACAGATATATACAAATCACGAATGTTAGTAATAAGCAGTACGAAGTGTCCGTCCGAACGGTCAGGTTACACTGCGTCTCGGCTGATCACGTCTCTCCCACGACTCTACCCCAGGAAGTCTCGCAGTTAATATTTATGAGAGGAGGAAGAGTTCATTCTACTGTAAGAGGGTTTACCACAACAGTTTCCAATATATCCCGATATATATATATGTGTTGCATACTATTAGTAGTTTTTTCAAATGTGTTACAGTGGAACCTCGGCTCACGAATTTAATTCGTCCCTGAAAGTCGTTCGTAACCCAAAATGTTCCTAAGCTGAAACTATTTTCCCAATAGGAATCAATGTAGAGAAAGAAAAAAACTCACAGCACAACAAAATTAGAAAATAAAAACACAACACAACACACGAATGTATAAAACACGGCTGACGACTCAGAAATGACACCGTTCGGGTTAACTCGGTTCGGCAATGTTGTTTGAGAACCGAATTTTTGTTCGATAACCGAGGCATTTTCATCTCGAATTTTCTGTTCGAAAACCTATTTGTTCGACATGTGAGACGTTCGAGAACCGAGGTTGCTTTGTATTACTGTTGTTGTTTCCGGGTCGCAAAGCACTCTGGGATAGCGCTTTTGCAACATTTATTGCAGTTGAATAAATTGAAAAAAAAAATGCTGTTCATTTCATGGTTTATAATAATTGTCGTTAATTATTAACTGTTATACGGACAATAAATTTGATATGTTCATCTTTCGAGGAAGATGAAAAAAAAAGCTCCTTTTGGAATTAGTACTTACCTAATTCAGATCAAAAACGTTTACTAAATTTAACAGAAGACTAGAGGGTTTTATAATCGTCACCTCCACATTGACGAGATGCGACATATAGTTAATACTTAAGATGGGGACATATAGATGCGACATATAGTTAATACTTAAGATGGGGACCAACACACGTCTTCATGTTGGGGCTGACAAAATTAACCTTGAAAAATATTCCGTCATCTGTGATTGCATCAAATTTTATCACGCCCAGGCACTATTGTCTCGACTGTCGATTCGTTGTCCTACGGCCATTGTCTGAGGAAGCGTACGAAAATTGTAACGCTGCACGTCAAGTCTTACCACTGAGCAAATCAAAGTACTATAGACTGGCTCGGAAACTCCCCTGATTTAAATGCAATCGAGAATCTGTGGTCAGTCTACAAAAAACGACTTCGTGAAATGGATACACGATGTACTAATATGTGCACTGGGTCATGTTTCATTGGAAAAATACGAAAAAAAGTAAACAATAACGAAATTATTCGTTTTGTTTCAATTAATTTGCATAAGGGTGTATATAACATATGATTTATTATTGCACATTAGATTACAATAAAATTTGTATTTTTTATGTATAAGAATTGAGATGTAGTTGAGTAGAGGGCTGTATCATAAATTCGGGTAGGGGGCGTATCATTGATTCGGGTAGGGGGCGTATCATTGATTCGGTAGGGGTCCACGAGACCCTTGCTCTGAAATTAATGTAGGCGTTAGATAAAAAAAAATGAATTCTATGTATAAGGTTAACGGATTTATTCATGTAAGCGTTGTGCAAATTTCATGATACAAATGTACTGGAAAACATTTTTTGTAATGTCAAAGAATACTCGTTGCCACTTTTGTAATGTCAGCGAATACGCTTTCGTAATGCTCCTTGTAGTAGAGACTTTGTAATCGCAGATACAAGTATGGTAACGCCGTTGAACAATACTGGTGTCAGACGCCTTTAAATAACACTCGCACTAATAGTACTTGCTCGATAATACTCGCTGGAAAAGCCACCACCGAATAGTGAGCCGAATAGTAATCCGTATAGTGATCCAAATAGAGAAATAGTATAGTAAATAGGGTAGAGAATAGCGGTCCATATAGTAATAGAGGATAGTGTAGAAATAGCGATAAATTAGACACCACGCTAATTCCCATATATACATTTCCTTTACCATCACGTGATCTACTTATTCAAAATGGGTTCGCCTGTGTTTGCTCACTGGTAATCTGGGTTCAAACTCCAGTGTCGGCGACGGCACTTTATTCCTATATAACAATTTTACGATAGAATTGCATTAAAAATAAGAAAAATACCATTGGTAGCAGAAATTAATGTAAACTTTACTGATAAAATAATGTTACTATATAAAGTTTCAGTATATAGCTGCATTGAAAAATATTTTATTATAGAAATGCAGTGAAAATCAGTGGTCAGGAATTAATGCAGTTAGAACCCGACTACAATATTGAGTTTATTATTTTAATGACACGCCTTTTTATCTTTCTCTTTCAGAATATAAATGCTGTATTAACATCTTCATCATGTGGCATCAATTGCCTCCATGTCAACATTTTTATTTTTACTTCAATATTGTTAACTTTGGGCGTTTACAGATCGAAATAAAAGTAGTTTTATTTGTGGTTTCAGTCTCTGTGTTCTTAATGTTGTTATTTTGAGGTCGGAGATATGATACGTTTACAAGACGACACTGGACACGTTACTTGGCATTTGGGATATTGTCGATAGGGAGCTGTGTCACCAGAGAAAGAATTCTGGGTATAGGGCGGATAAATCTTAAGAGGATGATGAAAAGGTGATGAAGAAGACAAGAAAGAGAAGAAAAAAGGCAAGATAATTAGGAATAAGAAGAAGACAAAAAAGAAGAAAATAAAGATATGCAAGAAGAAATAGGAGGCAAAAAAAGGAAAAAGAAAAAGAAAGAAAGAAAGAAGAAAGAGAAGACATGAAAGAGAAGAAAAGAAAGAGAAAAAGAAAGAAAAAGATAAGAAAAGAAATAGAAGTAACGAGAAAATAAGACAAGAAAAAGTAAAGAAAGATAAGAAAGAGTAAAAAGAAGACAAGAATGTGAAGAAAGAAGAAAAAGAAGAAAAGAAAGAAGAAAAAAAGCAAAAGACAGAAGAAAAAGAAAAGAAAAAGAATCAAGAAGAGAAAGAAGAAAAAGAAAGAGGAGAAAGAAGAAAAAGAGAAAATAAAAAAGAGTGATAGAGAGAAGAGGTGATGAAAAGTCGCAATAGGGATGGAAATGAGAAAAAGAAAGAAAAAAGAGGAAAAAAGGCGAAAGAAAAAGAGGGAGAAATAAAGAAAAAGAAAGAAGAAAGGGTAACTTTAGAAGAAACGGGAGTAGGAAATCAACAAAAAAGAAGAAGGGGCGAGGAAGCTCAAGTTGGGGAGTGATGATTGGAGAAAAGAAGAGGGGGTAGTAATAAAGGCGGGAAAGGAGAAGAAGAAGAAAAATCATAACGCGATTTTTGAAAACGTGTCAATTTTTTAAGCGAGAGAAAAAGGGCGTAACGGGCAGAAACATAAGAAATTCGAGCGCGCGCGCGTGTGTGTGCGTTTGTATGTGTGTGTTTGTATGTGCGTGCGTGCGCGCGTGTGTGTGTGTGTTCATGCACGCGCGTGCACGCACGTATGCGCATGCTCGTAATTAAAATTCAGTTTTATGGTGGTGGGGTTTGTCCGCCGTTATCGACAATGACGTCTCCATTTCGAAAGAGCGATAATAGCTATTGGACTTGATAAACCCGTTTTCCTGTTTTAAGAGAAAGATTTTCTAAATTTCAACCGAAAACAATACTGGCTACGCGGACAATGAATGCCAAATCTTTCCTTGTAGAGAAACGGATCATATTACCACTTCCATTATGGAAAGATAATATAATTGCGTTTTTGCGTTCGTTCGTGAATATATTTTTCAATAGTCAGTTAAATTTAAGGTTCCCGTCATTTAAAGAATTGCTCGAATAGCTAACCACAGAAGCGAAACCATTTTATCAGTGCGCTTTGCTGACGTAGAAATAAGCATATCTTGATACATTGAAAAATGATAAATAAGGCTATAGTACACGAGCACTAAACTGAATACTTAAAGGTGATAACAATTAACCTAGTTTCATCGAAAAAAAATAGTATGAATTGAATTTCTACAAATATTCCGTACTCAGTCGGAATATTCCGTACGCAGTAAATGGAAAGTGTTTTTTTGTGAAATATGCTGGAGAAGTGATAATTGAATTTTTAAAAATTCTATTCTTCCTACAATACAAGAGCCAAAGTAGTGGGTTATAGAATTACCATAATTCCCCATGTATAATAAGCCTTCATCCATAATACGCACACCTAAAATTGTACTGAAAGTATGGAAAATGCTTCTTCCCATGAATAATGCGCATCCCTTGTTTGGTAATCAAACCCTATAAATTGTACCTCTCCAATTTCAATACGGCCACCGATTCCTACTATTATTAAAAAAAATGATTTTAAACATAAAATAATATTATTCTAATTTAGTTTTATGATAATTCTTATTTTATTTTACGGCTATTTTTTAAAGACTTTTTGTAGCTGTACATAATACGGACCCCTAATTTTCTTTATTATTTTTTAGAGAAAAAAAAATGCGTATTATACATGGGGAATTTTGGTAGGTTTCCATAAAAGCGTAAGAAGTGCATTTTATGGGGAGATGTAGAAGCGATGACACTAGATTGAGGAGTCTAATGTCATCGATTACAGTGATTGTGGAGAAGCATTCTCCCGGAAGTTTGTTCCACGAAGCAACAGTTCTATGGAGGAGTTTATCTGAGTAGAACTTCCTCTTTACCAATGAAATACGAAGGGAATGGAGATAATTCGACCCTGTGTAAGTTGCATGGAGAGTCACGGAAGGTCTGAACTAGTAGAACTAAAAAATGAAACTCGTCTGAAGGATTCCCGGAAGCTAGCAACGTTCTGTCTGTGGGAGAGGGGCTTTGCAAGGAGGAAAATAATTCATCACACACTGTGGTATATCTTTGCCGTTTCGCAAATAATTTTCAGCCGAACTTTTTTTGTCCAAAAATATTTCTTGACGGCTAACAAATTTTTCTTTTCTTTTCTTTTTATTTGTTGCATTTTTCTTTTCTTTTTATTCTTATGGATTGTATTTTTCTCTTCGTCATCAGAGTCCGGCTTTTGGTCAGAAGATGAGAGTAGGCAAGTCTGTTGTAAAAAAGAAAGGTATAATTGATGATAGGGGTGTTAATAGATAGGGTGAAAATCACATATCGAATCTTGTATAATGGTCATATGGTACCGAATTATTTTTAACCCAAATCTCACTTGCCTTTAAAACTCGCAAAATTATATTGTTTAAGATTAGCTATATTTATAGAGGAAGTGTGCTCAGTATGAAATATAAAGCCTTTGTATACATAGACAGTATGGACATAAAAATCAACACTGCATAGTGACTGTCACTCTACAGGGGTCGGCAACTTTTTGCTAACTATGTGCTGACTTAGGGTTTTAAAATCATTCAGTGTACCAACAGCTCACGTATTTTTATACAAGTCAAGATCAATATACCTGTTCTACAATATATTTTATATAGTAATATATAGTAGATATACTTTAGTATATATTAAAATTGAAACAGCTAACTATCTTCTTTGCGTTGTAGTAGTTATCTGTTCGGACTTCGTGATGTCATTTGCGGCTGCGTGCCATTGGAAATGGCTTGGCGTGCTACGTGTGGCACGCGTGTCATAGGCTGCCGACCCCCTGCTCTATTCGATTCACGCCTCGGGTAATCATCAGGCCATACCTGATAAATCGCTTGAGACGTGAAGTTGATACCATGCTGTATGATTTCTATCTCCATTCTCTTCCTCTCTCTTTCTCTCTTTATCTATCTTTTTATATATATATATATATATATATATATATATATATAGTTGGATTGGTGTGAGTTTGTGACACAAGGTTTCACGCTATTTGCGATTGTCAGGCAAACGAATTAAGTTTTAAATTTTGGATTTATATATGGTTGCGTATATCGGTGTTTTTATGGAAGTGGGAGGAAAAATTGTCGTCGGGACTCCACTCATACTTACGCAAACATACATACACGCACGTACACTCATTGATGTTCGCCGACACACACACACACACACACACACGCTCACTGACTGGAGCTCACCCAAATATAAGTATATGTGAATAGTGTGGGACTGGGCATTTACGCGCATCCATGTGTCGTTGCGTATATACGTACGCATTTGGTTGGTGGGAGGGTGTTAATTAAAGTGTACATTACTTTTTTTTATCCAGCGTCGTATGTGCTTAAGAGGAATTTTCATGAACCATCTTAACCATTATATATATATATATATATATATATATATATATATATATATATAGGGAGAGAGAGAGAATAGATATTCGGTATATTTAGGCAGTAATAGTTCCTTGAAACATGTACTGTTTGAAAAAGTAGATTATTTTACGTTTATTATATTTAATGATGTATTTACTAATATACGAATATCTTTTCGCAATACGGCTGTTGCCTTGTAGATAAATTGATCAGAAACCTTGGGACATAGCGTGAATTTTGGCCATTTCATCCGCATATTCACATTTGCGAAAGGATAGTTGTACACGAGAAAAAAATATTAAATATAATAGACACAAAATACCTATTGTTTTCAACAATAAGGATAGAATCTCTGACTGATGCCAAATCGGTCGAGTTTCGATTCCGGCTTGAAGCAATCGAATGTCTCGCCACACTGATGAGCTGTCATACAGCGAAACAGGCTTGTATGTGGATGAGTATTTATGCTCTCGTTTCCAGATTGAGCACTCTAGAGAAAGGGTAATTAAAAAAAAAAATACAGTGGCTGCTTCTGCTATTAACGCATGGTTCTTCTGTTATGAATTGAGCGCTCTTGGCTACTGGTGTTTATATACATCACGTATATAATACGTCAAAAATTTCCCTTTCTCTGCCGTGCTCCGATAGCTTACGAGTAGAATCTCTGACTGATGCCAGATCGGTCGAGTTTTGATCCCGGCTTGAAGCACTGATGTGCTGTGATTTAGAAACAGGCTTGTATGTGGATGACTATATATATATATATATATATATATATATATATACCTCTCCCAAAATGATACCTAGGGTTTAAAATGCATTTCTAAAATTAAAAAATCTTTCTTGAAGCTTTTATTGTAGTTTTAATTCCAAGCCAATAGATTAAATTTAAAATTTCCAATAAGCAAAATACATGTCTGTACTTCAAACCGAATTTAAATTGATTGGAATGACTTTTTTAAAACGTTAAGTTCAGCCATATCGACAAATCTAGCAACACAGCATAATTCTCATTATTAAAAATCTTTCAAAAATAAAATAAACTTTTCTGAAACTTTATTTGAGGAAGATTAACTAATTTAAAATTTAATTAATCTGAATTAAAACAAATATTACTTTTAGCTTGAAATATGGCAGAAAGGTATTCTTTAACACAAATGTGTGTGTTTTTATGAGGTGTTGACGCATCTATCGATAACCTGATGTTTGCGAGATTTATATAAGGAGGAAATTCTTGTAGTAAAATTACATAACGAATACAACAGAAATGTCTTTTTTCGATCATTTTTAACTACCCAGCAATCTTAAAATAATTTAAGCATTCTAATATTTTATTGATTTTAGATACTTTGGCTTTATAGTCTTACTTACGAAAATACTTCTTCAAGAAACGTTAGAAAATTTCCGATAAAATTCAAATTTACTATAGTTACCACGCTTATTTTCTGATAATGTCGTGGATGGACATCCGTATTTACAAAAAAAAAAAGGCATGTTTATACACACACACACATAATAAATTCAAAATTATTTTTAAAACAATGGGGCTATAGTAACCTTTTTCCATTTATAATTAGTAAATATTTTTTTATTTAATAAAAATATCACGTGACCGATTAAAATTAATACAGAATTTTAAAAGTATTCAAGCATTATAATTATAATCTAATTCTAATTAGGACTTTAAAAAAATAAAACAATTCTCGTAAAAATTAATTATTCATCGAAAAAAAAAGATTTCTTAATACAATATTTCCCATAATATATTTTATTGATAAAAGCAATTAAAAGCATTTCTAATTAAATAATTAAATTACAATGACGCCGAATTTAAAACTGTGGAGAGAGCAAGAGAAATTACTCCATTTTCTTTCTCAAGAAGACATTGCAACTTGCAGATCATAATAATAATAATAATAATAATAATAAGAAGAAGAAGAAGAAGAAATATGTAAAGGGCCTTGATCACTTGAAGAGACATGGCTTAAAAAAACCTGTATTGAAATTACTTTCTTCCTGGCTGTAAGGCAAGGATGCGTCTTCTCACCCGACCTGTTCAACATATACAGCGAGGCAATTTTGAAAAACCAGGAAACCCTACCGAGATTTAGCATTGGTGGCCACAATCTTAACAACATAAGATACGTAGATGACAAGTACTGATAGTAGACACAGAAAAGAAATTACAAAATCTTCTACAGAAGGTAGGGTCGGAGAGTGAGAAAAAGGGACTAAGTATAAACTAAAAGAAGACAGAATGCATGGTCATCAGTAAAAGGATGATCCCGAAATGCGATTTGCAGGTCGGGAGAACTAGAATCAAGCAGACGCGAAAGTTTAAATATCTGGGAAGCGTCTTGAGAGAGAACGGTAAGTACGACACTGAAATCCGTTGACGTATTGGGATGGCCATGAACACATTCCAAAAGCCGGGCAGAGTATTGCGAGACAGGAGGATTACTTTGGTAACAAAGAAAAGAATACTGAGCTGTTAGGTGACATCTGTCCTTCTTTACGGCAGTGAATGTTGCACAATTTCCCCAAAGATGAAAAAGAGACTCGAGGCGACGTGCTTCTACAGAAGGATGCTAAGGATATCATGGACCGAGCATGTGAGCAACGATGAGATCTTAGAGAGGTTGCAAACAAGGAGGAGGCTTATACTTAACATCAGGAAGAGACAGCTGAAGTTCCTGAAACACATAATGAGGAAGGAGGGCCTGGAGAATCTGATACTCACGGGTCGAATAGAGAGAAAGAGAGACAAGGGAAAACAACGTCTGACATACATAGCGGGCTTTAGCAAGTGGTTGACCAAATGTGGTCTAGGAGAGGTAGCAGAGAGAAGGAACTTGTTGAGAGCTGCAAGGGATAGAGGGAGGTGGAGTGTCATGATCGCCTACGTCCTGAAAGGATATTGGACATAAAAAGAAAGTAGTCAAATGTGAAATCGTCTGCGTCATACAAAATACTGTGGGGAGTGGTATACGTAGGAACATCAATAAGTTCGTTGCCTAATAAAAAAAATAACTGCTACACAACAATATTTATTCCACGAAATAATCTCCTTTCTTGTCAATGCACTTAACCAAACTCTTCCCCATTAGTAATATAAATCGAATATTATACAATGAAAAATTCAGATCAAAATTTAGCGAATTACTCTTTGTTAACCTTTAACCTACTTGCTTGCTTCAGAGGCGTGACTCGGTGGCGGGATTTGTATTTTTTGATATTATGATGATAGATTTTTGGTGGGTGTTAGTCTTATGAAGAAGGTAAAGGCTATTTGCAGTAAATATACAAAAAATAGAAAGGGCTGTAAGACAAGGTTGTGTCTTCTTACCGGACTTATGAACCTATACAGTGAGGTGATTCTCATTGAATTAGCAGTCGTAACAGGATTCATTACTGACGGTCACAATCTTAACAGCATAAGATATGCAAATGACACAGTATTGATAGCGGAGACAGAAAAGAAACTCCAAGAATTCCTTCAGAAGGTAGTGAAGGAAAGCGAGAAGAAAGGAGTAAACATCAATTGCAAGAACACAAAATGAATGGCTGCCAGCAGAAGGAACCGCCTAGCATGCAAATTACAAATTAGAGATACCAAAATCAACAATTTAAATATCTGGAAAATATTTTAACAGAAGACGGAAAATGCGAGACTGAAATCCGATCCAAAGGCACATTGGGATAAACGAAAGTCACATTCCAAGTCCTGAGCAAAGTATTAAGAAACATGAAAATTTCGTTAAAAACAACAACAACAACAACAACAAAAAGAGTACTAAACTGTTATGGAATACTAGTCATCCTATATGGTTTGGTTTGCTTATTTTGTTTTACTGCATATCAACCTCAATGGGTTATTTAATGCCGACAACATTTTTAGGATAGATTTGTATGAATACAATATGTATTCTTTGGTTTAGATTGGTTTGGTTTATTTTGTTTTACGACATATCAACCTCAATGGGTTATTTAATGCCGACAACATTTTTAGGATAGATTTGTATGAATACAATATGTATTCTTTGGTTTAGATTGGTTTGGTTTTTTTTTTTTTTTACGACATATCAACCTCAATGGGTTATTTAATGCCGACAACATTTTAGGATAGATTTGTATGAATACAATATGTATTCTTTGGTTTAGATTGGTTTGGTTTATTTTGTTTTACGACATATCAACCTCAATGGGTTATTTAATGCCGACAACATTTTAGGATAGATTTGTATGAATACAATATGTATTCTTTGGTTTAGATTGGTTTGGTTTATTTTTTGTTTTACGACATATCAAACCTCAATGGGTTATTTAATATAAACAACAGGATATTTTTTTAGGATAGATTAGTTTGTTTATTTTGTTTGACATATCAACCTCAATGGGTTATTTAATACTGACAACATTTTGATAGATTTTAGATATGTATTCTTTGGTTTTTGGTTTTTTATTTTGTTTTACGACATATCAACCTCAATGGGTTATTTAATGCCGACAACATTTTTAGGATAGATTTGTATGAATACAATCAATATGTATTCTTTGGTTTAGATTGGTTTGGTTTATTTTGTTTGACATATCAACCTCAATGGGTTATTTAATGCCGACAACATTTTTAGGATAGATTTGTATGAATACAATATGTATTCTTTGGTTTAGATTGGTTTGGTTTATTTTGTTTTTACGACATATCAACCTCAATGGGTTATTTAATGCTGACAACATTTTAGGATAGATTTGTATGAATACAATATGTATTCTTTGGTTTAGATTAGTTTGGTTTATTTTGTTTTTCGACATATCAACCTCAATGGGTTATTTAATGGCAACATTTTTTAGGATAGATTTGTATGAATACAATATGTATTCTTTGGTTTAGATTGGTTTATTTATTTTTTTTTTACGACATATCAACCTCAATGGGTTATTTAATGCCGACAACATTTTTGGGATAGATTTGTATGAATACAATATGTATTCTTTGGTTGGGATTAGTTTGGTTTATTTTGTTTTTACGACATATCAACCTCAATGGGTTATTTAATGCCGACAACATTTTTTAGGATAGATTTGTATGAATACAATATGTATTCTTTGGTTTAGATTGGTTTGGTTTATTTTGTTTTACGACATATCAACCTCAATGGGTTATTTAATGCCGACAACATTTTTAGGATAGATTTGTATGAATACAGTATGTATTCTTTGGTTTAGATTGGTTTGGTTTATTTTGTTTTACGACATATCAACCTCAATGGGTTATTTAATGCCGACAACATTTTTAGGATAGATTTGTATGAATACAGTATGTATTCTTTGGTTTAGATTGGTTTGGTTTATTTTGTTTTCTATCTATCAACCTCAATGGGTTATTTAATCAAACAACATTTTAGGATAGATTTGTATGAATACAGTATGTATTCTTTTGGTTTGATATGGTTTGGTTTATTTTTGTTTATTTTTACGACATATCAACCTCAATGGGTTATTTAATGCCGACAACATTTTTAGGATAGATTTGTATGAATACAATATGTATTCTTTGGTTTAGATTGGTTTGGTTTATTTTGTTTTACGACATATCAACCTCAATGGGTTATTTAATGCCGACAACATTTTTAGGATAGATTTGTATGAATACAATATGTATTCTTTGGTTTAGATTGGTTTGGTTTATTTTGTTTTACGACATATCAACCTCAATGGGTTATTTAATGTATGAACAACATTTTTAGGATAGATTTGTATGAATACAATATGTATTCTTTGGTTTAGATTGGTTTGGTTTATTTTGTTTTACGACATATCAACCTCAATGGGTTATTTAATGCCGACAACATTTTAGGATAGATTTGTATGAATACAATATGTATTCTTTGGTTTAGATTGGTTTGGTTTATTTTGTTTTACGGTGTATCAACCTCAATGGGTTATTTAATGCTGACAATATTTTTAGGATAGATTCGAATGAATAGAATATGTATTCTTTGTAGAAAATCAGTTTGGTTTGGTTTATTTTGTTTATTTTTTACGGCATATCAACCTCAATGGGTTATTTAATGCTGACAAAATTTTATTGTATTCTGGTAATATTTTGTTTTGTCAAAAATCTGTTTTGGAATACTTTTCGACAACTTCAAAATTGTATTGCTGGTAGTTTAATTTGCCGACAAAAGTTTTTATGCTAATAGTTAACTATTTTGCCAATAGCTGGGACCCTATGAATACATGTATTCTTTGATTTACCATTAGGTCAGGGTGGACCTGGGAATGGGGCGACATATTAAGAGGTGCCGACAACGTTCCTCAAAACCTCATGAAAAGGGGTATTGCTGCTTTGGAGATGGTTTGGTTTATTTTTTTTTTACATAGGACCTCTGACAACGGATGTAGTATTCTTTTGGTTTAATGGGTTATTTAGGATCAACCTGATTTATCCATTTTTTATATTTGTATGATGTATTCTTTGAAGATTGGACAATCTCTTCACGGATGAAAAAAGTTTAAAATTGAACCGATAAAAATGGGGCTATACAGAAGGATGCTGAGAATGCCATGACAACATTTTTAGGAAAATGTGAACAGCGACGAAGTTTTTAAATAAAATTGAATGAAAAAGTACACATTCTTAAGTTTAGAAAAAAGACATATCAACCTCTATTTAACATTTTAGGATAGATTTGTATGAATAAATTTCTAGGTTACTTACCGACAACATTTTAATAAGGAAAGTGGATTTGGAAAATTTAACACTCATAGGGCATTTTTGAAAGAAGAGGACTTTGGTTTTTGGGTTTACAGCGGTTTTGTGTAAATGGATGGCAGAACAAATTCTTTGGTTAAGAGTTTGGATAAAAAAAAGCACAATTTTTAGGATAGATTTATATAATTTTATTCTTTTATTTACCTCGATTTTGTTTAGCTCATTTGTTTCATTCGAGTTTGGTTTACACGACATAAACCTCAATGGGTTATTTAATGCCGTTTTTCATTTTTACTTTTGTTTTTTGATCCGCCTCAATAGGTTATTTAATCCCTTCTTACACAAATGGGTTTATTTTGTTTTTACGACATATCAACCTCAACGGGTTTACCCGACGAACTACAAGGATTAGTTTGGATTTTTTGTTTTTGAAAAGATTTGCCGACAACATTTTTAGGATAGGTAACCGGAAGAGTTTATTTTTGAGTAAAGGCCAAACAACAGACAGACAGAACGAACATAGCCACATATATCAATTTAATGTGAGCGTTTTTAGCACGTAGACTCAGATTTTTAAGGAATACAATATGTATTCTTTAGTTTACCAAAGATTTTGTCAATATATAATTTTGCTAGTTGTAAATGATACAATATGTATTCCTGGAACTATCAACCTGGCATTACCATTTTTAGGATAGATTTTATATTATTACTTTGGTTTAGATGGTTTGGTTTATTTTTGTTTTAATACATTTTTCATAGGATATATTCATTCTTTGGCGTTTGTTTTATTTATTGGACATATACCTCAATTTCTAATGTCGGAATCCACAACAGCTTTTTTATTATCATGATTGGTAATAATAAAAACTAATTTTTGTCTATTTAGATTGATTTGTGAATAAACTTTGGTTAAATTGGTTTGGTTTATTTTTTTTGTACCACTCAAACATTTAATCTTTAAATATTTATATTCTTTGGTTTATTGGTTTGGTTTATATATATATCAACTCTCCCGTCGTTTTTCGACGTATGAGGTTTATTTTGTTTTCAAACAACTTCGTTCCTAGATGGAATCGATATCAGTTATTTAACTGCACATTTTTATGATTTGTTTATAATGGTGAAGGCTTTTGTGCTGAACTAACCACATTTTTTGGTTTATTTTGAACTGGTACACAATGTATCTTTGGTTTACAATTTTGGTCCCCCAAAAACACATTTTTTCGGAGAGTTTTAATTCTTTGGTTTAAGTTTATTTGTCCTTCTTGACCGGTTATATAACCGGTTTATTTTCTTTCCCTGCTATTACCGGGAGATGAATGAGGATGCATATATATTAGTTTATTTATTAAAACAGCATTTTAAGATAGATTTGTATGAATACAATGTATTGTTTTGGAATAGAATTACAGATATTATCTAATTAATTATATGTTTATTTTGGGTATACGATAAAATATTTAGGATAGATTTGTTTGATTACACATGTCTGACCATTCGTCTATTACGAGACATCTACAACATTCCTGTACGCATTCACAATATAAAAAATGACTAATCGACAATACAAATATCCTTCACCACGAAAACAACAAAATTAGATTACAGATACTAGAAGCAATTTATATTTAAAAAAAATTAAAGCCGGCACTGTACAGAATAAACTATAAATACTGCAGTAATGTTCTAAAATGCCTGTAAAGGAACAGTTGTCCACGCTTTAATGCGTGACATAATCACATAGAGAGAAAAAAATTCCATAATGGATAATTTTTTCACGTTCTAATGAACACTCAGCACATTGTCAACCATTTTGCATTTAAAGCATAATAAAAAAAATACGGTAATGAATAACAACGCACAACTTTGTATAAATGAATACAATATGTATTCTTTGGTTTAATGGAACAACATATAGTTTTGTATTACATTTGCACCCCTTTTGAAGATGATTTTGGAAGAAGAGCAAAAGTACAGTATATTCTTTGGTTTAATGGTTTGAAAATAAAAGAAATGTAAACATCAATAGCACATTTCTATCATCCTTTAACATCAATACAGGATAGGTTATTCGTGGTATGAACATTTTTTAGGGATTTTTATTTAAAATTAGCAGACTTAATGTATGTTTTATTCAATAATATTTTGTTTATATATATATATATACAACATATATATATATATATATATATATATATATATATATATTTAATGCCGACAACATTTTTATGGGATGAATACAATATGTAGTATTCTTTTGAAAAGGTTCTCAGCTCAGATAAAGATTTATACTTGAATATATTAATCTGAGTTGATGGATGAATGAAACGTGACCAGCACTTTGTGCGTTGTTTAGCACATTTTGCATGGGACGCTCTCACAGAGAAAACTTAGATGAGCTCAGAAAATGAAATAAAAGTTTTTAAAAAAAATATATTTGAAAATAAAAGAAAACTCTTGTCGAGAGTTGAAACCATCGGTCGAAGAACGTGCCTATAAAATGAGTCACCCCACAATGCACTGACACGCCTGAGAGGCTGAAAATGCGAAAAGAACAAATTTGCTATATAATTTTCTATTTACCTCGATTTAGCTCAGCGGCCTCTACGTTTTTATTTTACTTTTCGGCGTCTAGAAGTCACGTGTCTCGTCAGCACGTGATGCCGATTTTCTTCTCACGATCCGGGGCAGCAAACACGTGGTTGGTTTGACGTCACCGCCAAGCTAAATGCAATTAATGGTGTCTCCACCCTTTGTTGGTATACAGCTTATAGGATTACTAATTTTTGTCTTTCCGCGCGATAAACTTTTGTGTCTTTAAATATTTTTGTAGAGATGCTGCCAACTGATATTCCGAATAACCTATGATTTGTTTTAATGGTGATCATTACAACACAATGCCAAATGAAATCAAATGGAGAGCGTGATAATATTGCGCCTATCTTTCCAAAGAGGGAATTTTCTTTTTTGACTGTTATTTGGTTGCCATCGTTTGGATAGGAGCATTCACAACAAAAATTTTTATCCTTCAACAAAAGGGCGATCGTGGAATGAGAAGAGTGTATAGCGTCAATATTAGAAGTGTGTTTTTGTGGGGCGCAGGTTCTGCTGTTGGCTATGAAATACTTGAGAACCGGCTTGTTAAAAGTAGGGAAAATGAGCAACTATTTCTCAGCCACCAGGCAGGCCTACATATGACTCACGACTGTCTTCAGGCGTGGACGGATTCAAAAACAGTTCTAACCTGGTTAACGTTGAGTAGAACGTTGTTTTCTTCCACATCGCGTGATGAACAATTTGAACTAGGCCAGCACGCTCAAGCCCTTTGGTTTCGATGACTTTGGTTTATTTTGCTAGCATAGCTATCACACAGCAAAAACACACAAACACACACACACACACACACACACATTTTACACACAATGCCGTGAAATCAAATAGATATATATATATGAATATATAATGGCATCGTTTGGTTTAGAAAAACACCTTTAAAAATCCATATCATTTTTATAATTTGCTTTCTATGAATATTGTTATTCTTGGTTCTGGTTTATTTTGTTTTTACGTGATGAACAATTTATAGGCCAACCTCAATGGGTTATTTAATGCCGACTATTTTCATATATATATATATATATATATATATATATAATATGAATAAAACATCTATCTATCTATCAATTTGTTATATTCATTTTTCTAGTTCTGGCATCAATCTATTTATTTATCTCTCTATCTATCTATCTATCTATCTATCTATCTATCTATCTATCTCAGTACATATGGGTTTGGTTTGGATTTGTTTGACGGCAATATCAATTCTTTTGGTTTATTTGGTTTATTTCTTGTTATCTTATCTATCTATCTTGTCTCTATCTATTCATCTGTCATTATAGATCTATCTATCTATCAATCTATCTCTCTTTTGGTTATATGGGGTTTGGTTTGGTTTGTTTTTGGCACATCAACCTCAATGGGTTATTTAATGCCGACTCTTCACATCTATCTATCTATCTTTGTCCCCTATCTATTTATTTCATCATTATCTATCAACCTCATCTATCTATTTAATGCCGACATATGGGTTTGGTTAGATTTGTTTTGGCATATCAACCCCTTTTTGGGTTATTTTTGGCCGACTCTTTATATCTATCTATCTATCTTTGTCTATTTATCTATCAATCATTTCTATCTATCATATCCATCGAATATCTATAAATCTATCTATCTTTCTCAGTACATTGGGTTTGGTTTGTTTTACGACACATCAACCTCAATGGGGTTATTTAATGCCGACTCTAGATATCTATCTATCTATCTTGTTTCATCTTAGATTGGTTCTATTTATTTTGTCCATCTATCTATCCATCTATGGGTTATCCATCCCGACAAATATTTTTAGTTAGATTTTTGTGAATACAGTGCACGTATTCTTGGTTTAATTGGTTATTTAATTTGGTTTTCCACATTATCCATCTATCTTGTCCCCCATCTATCTATCCATCCATCCATCCATCCATCTATCTATCTGATCCATATCCATCCATTTCCAGTACATATTGGTTTGGTTTATTTTTGTTTACGACATATCAACCCTCAATGATTTATTTAACGCCGACTCTTCACATCTATCTATTCATCTTTGTCCCATCCATCCATCTATCCATCTATCCATCCATCTATCCATCTATCCTCCATCATCCATCTATCCCAGCACATATGGGCCTATTTGGTTTGTTTTGCGGCATATCAACCTCAATGGGATTCATTTAATGCCGACTCTTCATATCTATCTATCTATCTTGTCCCTATTCATCTATCTATCATCTATCCATCTATCTATCTATCTATCTATCTCAGTACATATGGGTTTGGTTTGGTTTGTTTTGCAGCATATCAACCCCAATGGGTTATTTAACGCCGATTTCTTCATATTCATCTATCTATCTTGTCTCTATATCCATCTATCCATCCATCCATCTATCCCCCATCCATCCATCTATCTATCCATCTATCTATCTATATCTCAGCACATATGGGTTTGGTTTGGTTTGTTTTACATATCAACTGTTGGGTTATTTAATGCCGACTTTTCATATCCATCCATCTATCTTTGTCCCCATCCATCCATCTATCCATCCATCTATCTATCTATCTCAGTACCATATGGGTTTGGTTTGGTTGTTCACGGCACATCAACCTCAATGGGTTATTTAATGCCGACTCTTCTCACATCTATCCATCTATCTTTGTCTCTATCTATCTATCTATCCATCTATCTATCTATCTATCTATCTATCTATCTCAGCACATATGGGTTTGGTTTGTTTGTTTTACGGCATATCAACCCTCAATGGGTTATTTAATGCCGACTCTTCACATCTATCTATCTATCTTTGTCTCTATCTATCTATCTATCTATTCATTCATCTATCTATCTATCTATCTATCTATCTCAGTACATATGGGTTTGGTTTGTTTGTTTTACGGCATATCAACCCTCAATGGGTTATTTAATGCCGACTCTTCACATTCATCTATCTATCTTTGTCTCTATCTATATCTATCTATCTATCCATCTATCTATCTCAGTACATGCTGGTTTGGTTGAGGTTTGTTTACGGCACATCAACCCCCAATGGGTTATTTAATGCCGACTCTTCACATCTATCCATCTATCTTGCATGTATCCATCTATCCATCTATCTATCTATCCATCCATCTATCTATCTATCTATCTCAGTACATGGGGTTTGGTTTGTTTGTTTTTACGGCATATCAACCCTCAATGGGTTATTTAATACTTCACATCTTTATATCTATCCTTTGTCATCTTTGTCATCTATCCATCTATCTATCTATCTATCTATCTATCTATCCATCTATCCATCTATCCAATTACATATGGGTTTGGTTTGGTTTGTTTACACATCAACCCCAACGGGTTATTTAATGCCGACTCTTCCACATTCATCTATCTATCTATCTTTGTCTCATTCATCTATCTATCTATCTATCTATCTATCTATCTATCTATCTATCTATCTATCTATCTCAGTACATATGGGTTTGGTTTGTTTGTTTTACGCACATCAACCTCAATGGGTTATTTAATGCCGACTCTTCTTATCTATCTATCTATCTTGCATCTATCTATCATCTATCTATCTATCTATCTATCTATCTATCTATCTATCTATCTATCTCAGTACATATGGGTTTGGTTTGGTTTTGTTTTACGGCATATCAACCTCCAATGGGTTATTTAATGCCTGGAGACTCTTCATTCATCTATCTATCTATCTATCTATATTCATCTATCTATCTATCTATCTATCTCAGTACATATGGGTTTGGTTTGGTTTATTTTACAGCATATCAACCTCAATGGGTTATTTAATACCGACTCATCATATCTATATCTATCTTTGTCTATCTATCTATCTATCTATCTATCTATCTATCTATCTATCTATCTATCATCTCAGTACATATGGGTTTGGTTTGTTTGTTTTTACGGCACATCAACCTCAATGGCTATTTAACGCCGACTCTTCCTTATCTATCTATCTATCTTTGTCTCATCTATCCATCCATCTATCTATCTATCTATCTATCTATCTATCTATCTCAGTACATATGGGTTTGGTTTGGTTTGTTTACGGCATATCAACCTCAATGGGTCATTTAATGCCGACTCTTTCTTATCCATCTATCTATCTTTTTGTCTATCCATCTATCTATCTATCTATCTATCTATCTATCCATCTATCTATCTATCTATCAGTACATATGGGTTTGGTTTTGTTTGTTTTACGGGCATATCAACCTCAATGGGTTATTTAATGCCGACTCTTCATATCTATCTATCTATCTTTGTCTCTATCTATCTATCTATCTATCTATCTATCTATCTATCTATCTATCTATCTCAGTACATATGGGTTTGGTTTGGTTTGTTTTACGGCATATCAACCTCAATGGGTTATTTAATGCCGACTCTTCATATCTATCATCATCTTTGTATCTATCTATCCATCTATCTATCTATCTCATCTATCTATCTATCTCCAGTACATATGGGTTTGGTTTGGTTTGTTTTACGTACATATCAACCTCAATGGGTTATTTAATGCAGGACTTTTCATATCTATCTATCTATCTTTTATCTATCCATCTATCTATCTATCTATCTATCTATCTATCTATCTATCCTATCTCAGTACATATGGGTTTGGTTTGTTTTTTGCACGGCATATCAACCTCAATGATTTATTTAATGCCGACTCTTCATATCTATCTATCTATCTTTGTCTCTATCTATCTATCTATCTATCTATCTATCTATCTATCTATCTATCTATCTCAGTACATATGGGTTTGGTTTGGTTTGTTTTACGGCATATCAACCTCAATGGGTTATTTAATGCCGACTCTTCATATCTATCTATCTATCTTTGTATCTATCTATCTATCTATCTATCTATCTATCTATCTATCTATCTATCTATCTCAGTACATATGGGTTTGGTTTGGTTTGTTTTACGGCATATCAACCTCAATGGGTTATTTAATGCCGACTCTTCATCTATCTATCTATCTTTG
>CAHIKZ030001206.1:712500-720000 GCA_903632075.3 Acanthosepion pharaonis
AATGCCGACCTTCATATTTATCCATTCATCTTTGTCTCATCTATCCATCTATCTATCTATCTATCATCTATCTATCTATCCCAGTACATATGGGTTTGGTTTCTAGAAAGCACATCAACCCCAATGGGTTATTTAATGCCGACAATATTATCTATCTATCTTTGTTGTATATCTATCTATCTATCTATCTATCTAAAACATTCATTCATTGGTTTGGTTTTGGTTTTTTGGTATATCAACCTCAATGGGTTATTTAATGCCGACAAGATTTTATCTATCTATCTTTTGTCTAATCTATCTATCTACAGATTATCTATCTATCTATCTATCCAGACATATGGGTTTTTTGTTTTATGGTATATCAACCCTATGGGTTATTTAATGCCGACTCTTCACATTTATCTATTTTTTTATATCATCTATCTCATCTATATCTATCTATCTAATATTCAGTACTGGTTTCATTTGTTTTACGGCATATCAATCAATGGGTTATTATTTAAAGCCGAGAAGTTCATTCATCTATCTATCTATCTATCTATCTATCTATCTATCTATCTATCTATCTCAGTACATATGGGTTTGGTTTTGGTTTTTTTTTTGGCATATCAACCCAATGGGTTATTTAATGCCGACTTCACATTTATCATCTATCTTTGTCTCCATTCATCTATCTATCTATCTATCCATTGGTCCATCCATCCATTGTTCCATCCATCCATCCATCCATCTATTACATGATCCAGGGTTTGGTTTTGTTATGTTTTATCTATCAGCATCAACCTCATTGGTCTGGTTTTTATTTAACGAATATCGACCTTCAATTATTATTTATCTTGTCCCCCATCTACTCCATCCATTATCTATCTATCCAGACATCTATATTCTGCACATATGGGTTTGGTTTGGTTTGTTTTACGGCATATCAACCCCAATGGGTTATTTAATGCCGACCTTCACATCCATCTATCGTTATCTTTGTCACCATCCATCCATCCATCAATCCATCCATCCATTTAATCTTATCCATTTATCTATATATTATCTATCCCAGTCACATATGGGTTTGGTTTTTTGTTTTATGGCATCAACCCCAATGGCTATTTAACGCCGCACAAGATTTTTCATCTATCTTCTATTACATCATCTATCTATCTATGTATCCATTGGTCTGGTTTTCATCTATCTATCTATCCATCAATATCTATCTCAGTACATATGGGTTTGGTTTGGTTTTGTTTTACGGCATATCAACCTCAATGGGTTATTTAATGCTATCTATTGGTCATCCATCTATCTTGTATCTATCTATCATTATCTATCCATGCATCTATCTTTTCTATATATTATCTATCTATCTCATCTATGGGTTTGGTTTTTTGTTTTATGGCATATCAACCCCAATGGGTTATTTAATGCCGACAACATTCATCTATCTATCTCTATCTATATATCTATCTATCCATCTATCCATCTATCTATCTATCTATCATATTGGTTTGGTTTTGTTTTTTTTTGTAGCATATCAACCCCAATGGGTTATTTAATGCCGACTTTTCACATCTATATATTATCTTTGTCATTCATCATCCATTCATCCATTTATCTATCTACATTCATCTATCAACATCCATCTATCTCAGCACATGGGTTTTGGTTTGGTTTATTTTCTTATCTATCAACCTCAATGGGTTATTTAATGCATTCACTCTTTATTGGTCTATCTATCTATCTTTGTCTCTATCATCTATCTATCTATCTATCTATCTATCTATCTATCTATCTATCCAGTACATATGGGTTTGGTTTGGTTTGTTTTTTACGGCATATCAACCTCAATGGGTTATTTAATGCCGACTCCTTCATATCTATCTATCTATCTTTATCTATCTATCTATCTATCTATCTATCTATTCATCTATCTATCTATCTATCTATCTATCTCAGTACATATGGGTTTTGGTTTGGTTTTGTTTTACGGCACCTCAATTTCAATGGCTCATTATCTATCTAATGCATTCATCTATTCATTCATCTATTTATCCCATCTGGTTTTTGTTTTCATCATCCATCTATCTACATCTATCTACATCTATCCTATCTATCTATCATTCATCTATTCCATTGGTTTCATTTGTTTTTACGGCACATCAACCTCAATGGGTTATTTAATGCCGACTCTTCATCTATCTATCTATTCATCTATCTATCTATCTATCTATTCATCTATTCATTCATCTATCTATCTCAGTTATGGTTTTGGTTTTTTTTTATGGCATATCAACCTCAATGGGTTATTTAATGCCGACTCTATTTTTATCTATCTATCTATCTTTGTATCTATTCATCCATCTATCATCATCCATTCATCTATCTATCTATCAATCTATCCATACATATGGGTTTGGTTTTGTTTGTTTTACGGCATATCAACCTCAATGGGTTATTTAATGCCGACTCTTCATATTCATTCATCTATCTATTGTCTCTATCCATCTATCCATCTATATATCTATCTATCTATCTATCTATCTATCTATCTATCTATCTATACATATGGGTTTGGTTTGGTTTTTGTTTTACGGCATATCAACCTCAATGGGTTATTTAATGCCGACTCTTCATATCTATCTATCTATCTTTGTATCTATCTATCTATATCTATCTATCTATTCATCTATCTATCTATCTATCTATATCTATCTCAGTACATATGGGTTTGGTTTGGTTTGTTTTCATTTGGCATATCAACCCTCAATGGGTTATTTATTGCCGACCTTCATATTTATATCTATCATCTTTGTCTTTGTGCATCTATATCTATATCTATCTATCTATCTATCTATCTATCTATTCATCTATCTATCTCAGTACATATGGGTTTGGTTTTGGTTTGTTTTATGGCATATCAACCCCAATGGGTTATTTAATGCCGACTTCTTCATATTCCATCTATCATCATTCATCATATCTATCTATCTATCTATCTATCTATCTATCTATTCATCTATCTATCTATATCTATATATTGGTTTGGTTTTGTTTTACGGCATATCAACCCCAATGGGTTATTTTAATGCCGACTCTTCATATCCATCTATCTATCTATTATCTCCCATCCATCCATCTATCTATCATATCATATACTATCCATCTATTATCCATCTACCATTTACGGCATATCAACATCAATGGGTTATTTAATGCCATTTCTTTTTCATCCATATCAATCATCAATCTCTATCATCTATCTATCTATCCATCCATCCATCCATCTATCTATCTATCATCCATCATATATCTCCATCCATCCATCTATCCATCCATCTATATATCTATCTACATATGGGTTTGTTTTTGTTTTGTTTTATGGCACACCAACCCCAATGTAATATTTAATGCCGACCTCCACATCCATCCTTCATCCATTTTTCATCATCCATCCATCCATCCATCCATCCATCCATCCATCATCTATCCCAGCACATATCCACATTGGTTCCATTTGTTTTATGGCATATCAATCAATGGGTTATTTAATGCCGATCTTCATATTCATATCATTTATCTCATTCACATCCCATCTATCATTCATCTATCTATCTATTACATATATATCTATCTATCTCCCAGTACATATGGGTTTGGTTTGTTTTGTTTTATGGCATATCAACCTCAATGGGTTATTTAATGCCGACATGATTTTATCATATCTATCTATCTATCATTCATCCATCTATATCTATTCATCATCTATTTCATCTATTTGTTCATCTATCATATTTAATCCATTTATTTATCTATCTCAGTACATATGGGTTTGGACTGGTTTGTCTCATTTAATCCATTATTTATCTATATATTATCTATATAATTTATCTATCCAGTACATATGGGTTTGTTTTTGTTTATTTAATATCAACCTCAATTTATTTAATGCCGATCTATCTATCTTTGGTATTATCATTTGTCATATCTATCCATCTATCTATCTATTCATCTATCTATCATTATCTATCTATCTCAGTACATATGGGTTTGGTTTGGTTTGTTTTACGGCATATCAACCCTCAATCGGTTATTTTAATATATATATATCTGGTATTCATATATCTATCTTTATCTATCATTTGTCATTCATCTATCTATCTATCTATATTATCTATCTATTCATCTATCTATCTATCTCAGTACATATGGGTTTGGTTTGGTTTTTTTTACGGCATATCAACCTCAATGGGTTATTTAATGCCGATTCATATTATTATCTATCTTTATATATCTATTATATCTATCTATCTATCTATCTATCTATCTATCTATCTCAGTACATATGGGTTTGGTTTTTTGTTTTATGGTACATCAACTTCAATGGGTTATTTAATGCCGACTCTTCAATCTATTCATCTATCTATTATCTCCATTCATCTATCTATCCATCTATCTATCTATCTATCTATTGGTACATATGGGTTTTTTGGTTTGTTTTATGGGCATATCAACCCCAATGGGTTATTTAATGCCGACTCACATTCATCCATCTATCTTTGTCCCCATCCATCTATCTATCCATCTATCTATCCATCCATCCATCCATCCATCTATCCCAGCACATACAATGGGTTTGGTTTGTTTGTTTTATGGCATATCAATTCAATGGGTTATTTAATGCCGACCTTCATATCTATCTATCATCTTTGGTCTCATCCATCCATCTATCCATCCATCCATCTATCTATCTATCCATCCATTCAGTACATATGGGTTTATTTTTTGTTTTACGGGCATATATCAACCTCAATGGGTTATTTAATGCCGACCTTCATATTCATTTTTATTTTGTATCCATCTATCTATTCATATATCTATCTATCTATCTATCCATTCATCTATCCTCAGTACATATGGGTTTGGTTTATTTGTTTTATGGCACATCAACCCTCAATGGGTTATTTAACGCCATCTCTTCACATTCATTTATCTATCTATCTTTGTCTCCCCATTCATCTATTCATATCTATCTATCTATCTATCTATCTATCTCATACATATGGGTTTGGTTTATTTTTGTTTTATGGCATATCAACCTCAATGGGTTATTTAATGCCGACCTTCATTATCTATCTTATTCTATCTTCATCTATCTATTATCATTATTCATCTATCTATATCTATCTATTTTTATCTCAGTACATATGGGTTTGGTTTGTTTGTTTTACGGCATATCAATTCAATTTATTTAATGCCGATCTATCCATCTATCTATCTTTGCATTATATCTATCTATTCATATTATATCTATATATCTATCTATCTATCTCATTCATTGGGTTTGTTTGTTTGTTTTGACGGCACATCAACCTCAATGGGTTATTTAACGCCGATAAACTTCCACAAATATCTATCTATCTTTGTCATCTATCCATCTATCTATCCATTCATTCATCTATCTATTCAGTACATATGGGTTTGGTTTGGTTTTTGTTTTATGGCATATCAACTATCCAATGGGTTATTTAATATCCGATTTTTATATATATCTATCTTTATCTTTCATGCCATCTATCTATCTATCTATCATCTATCTATTTATTGGTCATTATCCCATACATATGGGTTATTTAATGTTTGTTCAAGATTTCAACCCCAATGGGTTATTATCTATCTATCATATCTATCTATCTGTTTTTATCTATCCATTCATCTAAATCTATTAATCTTATCTATTTTTATCTATCTATCTATCTCAGTACATATGGGTTTGGTTTTTTTTGTTTTATATATATCAACCCTCAATGGGTTATTTAATGCCGACTTTACATTTCATTTATTTATCTTTGTCCCATATCATCTAGAAATCTATCTATCCATCTATCCATCCACATCTGGTTATCCATCTATGGTATATCATCAGTACATATGGGTTCATCATTTGTTTGTTTTACTGCTGGTATATCAACCTCAATTATCTATTTAACGCCGACTCTTCATCATATCATCCATTCATCTTATCTACATTCATATACATCTATTATCTATTCATCTATTTATTTATCTATCTATCTATCTCATACATTGGGTTTGGTTCATCCAGCATATTTTATTTTAATGCCATCCACATTAAATACAATATATATTTATCTATTCATCTATTTACATCTATCTATCTATCTATTTGGTTTTTTTTATCCACATGGCATATCATCCTCATTTGGTTATTTCCATTCATCTCTTCATATCTATCTATCTATCTATCTATCCATTATCATTCATCTATCTATCTCAGTACATATGGGTTTGGTTTGGTTTTGTTTTATGGCATATCAACCTCAATGGGTTATTTAATGCTAGACTCTTCAATTCATCTATCTATCTTTATCTCATCTATCTATTCATCTATCTCATCTATCTATCTATCCATCTATCTATCTATCTATCTATCTATGGCATATCATCATATGGGCACACATGGGTTTGGTTTGGTTTGTTTTACGGCATATCAATATCAATGGGTTATTTAATGCCGATTCTTCATTATTCATCTATCTATCTTTTTTTAATCCATCTATCTATCTATCTATCTATCTATCTATCTATCTATCTCAGTACATATGGGTTTGGTTTATTTGTTTTGGGCATATCAACTTCAATGGGTTATTTAGGCACCGATCTCTTCATCTATCTATCATCGATTCATCTATCTATCTATTATCTATCTATCTATCTATCATATCTATCTATCTATCTATATCTCAGTACATATGGGTTTGGTTTCATTTGTTTTACGGCATATCAACTTTTAATATTTATTTAATTCATCGATTCATCTATCTATCTATCTATCTTTGTCTCCATTCATATCATCTTTATCCATCTATTCTATCTATCTATCTATCTATTCATCTATCTCAGTACATATGGGTTTGGTTTATTTGTTTTATGGCTATCAACCTCAATGGGTTATTTAATGCCGACTCTTCATATCTATCTATCTATCTATCTATCACATCTATCTATCTATCTATCTATCTATCTATTATCTATCTATCTCATTGGTTTGGTTTGTTTTATGGCATATCAACCTCAATCTATTTAATGCCGACTCTTCTATCCAATATCTATCTTTGTATCTCATTCTATCTATCTATCTATATCTATCTATCTATCTATCTATATCCAGTACATATGGGTTTGGTTTGGTTTGTTTTATGGCATATCAACCTCAATGGGTTATTTAATGCCGACTCTTGATTTATCTATCTATCTATCTTTTGTCTATATCTATCTATCTATCTATCTATCTATCTATTATCTATCATCTATCTATCACATATGGGTTTCATTTGGTTTGTTTTACGGGCATATCAACCTCAATGGGTTTTTAAACTCTTTACATTCATCTACATTCATCTTCATTTATCTATTATCTATCTATCTATCTATTCATCTATCTATCTCATCAATGGGTATTGGTTTGTTTGTTTTACGGCTGGCCTCAAC
>CAHIKZ030001206.1:730000-732031 GCA_903632075.3 Acanthosepion pharaonis
TTTTGTTGTTTTTTTTTAATCCTGGGTTTCATGAGAGGAACGCTATATTATATCTAAATTCAAAGTTGAAGCTTATTATAAATTTAATATAATATTGGAGTATGAATTCAAAATATACAATCTTTGTATAAACTTATATGGTATATATTTCCATGTGTTGTGCGGTGGTTTACAAGTAATCTCTTTGTCTCAAGGAATTAACCTTATACTGTATATACAGTTAACGTTTAATATCATTATTAAATAAGCTTATCTTATAATAATATTAAACATTAAGCTTTACATACAGTACAATACACATTATGAAATGAACAAAGTCCGACAATTATTTTAAGACATTTTTATGTTTATACATATTATAAAACAGAGCATTTACTTAAATATTTGTATCTATAAAAAGAATGTATAAACATAAAAATGTCTTAAAATAATGGTCAGACTTTGTCCATTTCATAATGTGTGACGCCATTTGTTTACATTTGGATACGCTTTGAGCAGATATGAATGTACGTGAGAAAATCATGGAAAACTGCAGTTTAAAAACAGTAAAATCGACCTTGCTAATCGAACAATTCTCTGTGACTCGATCGGTTAAATGCACGTCAGGCTAAGTGACGGAGAACGAATATTTTGTATGAAAATTTCTCGGACATTCAGGCCGGTAAATGTTATTAATACTGTTTATTATAAAACAGCATTTACTGAAATATTTTTATCTATAAAAAGAATGTAAAAACATAAAAATGTCTTAAAATACAGTACAATGTTACTTATTTTCGCCTTATCTTCAGGTCATTTATATTAGTGGGCTCAGAAGCTTTGTCTTTATTCAGAATTTGGCTGGCGATTTTCCAAAACTCCCAGTATCCAATTAGTTTGTTTTCAAAATATGGCCTAAACCGTTTGTGCATAGCAACATTTCGCATTTTCTAGAACTTTCTTACGGTTATTGTGTCCAACTACACAGCTCCTTTTGATAGATATTACGGTGAACTATGACTGTATGCTTGTTATATCGGGAGGCATGGTGGAATAATGGATAGCGGCTGGGATTGAGGAATCGGAGAGCTGAGTTCGAATTCCAGTCAAATCCATTACACTCACTTACGTGCTAAAACTCTTGGTAAAGGTATGAATCTTCTTCTTCTCCCCCCAACTATGCAGGATTCTATAGCCTTGTTCTATAGTCTTGGATGGCACCGCAGAAAGAAATGGCAACCTAGTGCAGGAAAAAAATCTGCCTCGTCAGTCATGTCTCAAAAGATACATAATCGCCTAAGCGTGTATCACGCATGGCACATAACTGACTGAGGCTTAAAGGTTTAGAAAAGACCTGTAAAATCTGAAAATGTCCCAGTCTGCCTTCGGGTAGCGAAAAATTGTTCTATGGAAGGACATATCTGGAGATGTCTTCGGTTGGGCATCAACTTGGAAACTGACGTGTCTAGTGTGGGGGAACTTCTGGGAAGTATTTTTCAGGGTGGGACGTGTGGAAGAGGTCAAGGAGGTTCGACTGATATTCTGTCGAATCAAAAACACGGGTGGGTTCATTAATGATCTGTGTTATATCGGAGGTGACGAAGAAGTTTCTACAGTATCTGCCTTCTTCATCAGTTTAGTTCGAATGGACTTACCACTCTTTGGGTTGAATATTGAAGTCAGCAAGGATATGAAAGCTAGATGAGGAAAATTCAATAAGGAAAGATACACAAGGAACTTCGATTAGGGAAAGATAAGTTGAATATTTAATTTTAATGTCCTGTCTCTTGATACTCTGCACTTTAATTACAAAGACTGCTTGCCTTAAAGGCGATATCTCACAGAAATACCGGTTTTATTTTTATTTTTCATTTTTATTTATTTTTGCGAAACACAATCTTAGATATGGAATTCAGTATATATAATAATATATATATATCATAAACAATATGTAAAAAAACATTTCGATTCCATCATCCCTCCACTCTCTTCCTTCTCTCTCTCACTGTCCCCTCCCAATTTTTTAAAAACCTTATATTGAAATTTTTATTT
>CAHIKZ030001207.1:0-7500 GCA_903632075.3 Acanthosepion pharaonis
GATTTATAATTAATACAATAGATTGGTAGGCGATCGTATTTCTACTAGTATACTAGTAAGCTACACAACATTGTATTGACGCTCTTGTTAGAAACATTAAAACATGATTTTTGTTGCCTAGCATATGTGCTGATTCCTTAAGTTTACGAATTTTTCAGTGGTTTTCTTTGTTTATGATCTCATCCTGATCCCACAGAGGGCGGTGATCTCCCTCTTCTCTCCATATGTGGCCAGCCAAGGACACATGTCACAGTGAATAAAAGCCTTAGTTAGATCCAGTGACAGGACCCAAAGAGTGTGAGTTCAATACCCGGTTAAGGAAGTGGAGCATTGGAAGGGAATTAACAGGAGAAAATTGACAACTGACATCCATTAAAAAAAAAAAAAACAGCATGGCAGGTGGAACAGTCTACCCCAGTTAGCGAAATAAAGGGTTCAGTTCGACATTCCAACCACCTGAAGAAACGTTGTGATAAATATGGCAACAAAGATGAGAACAATAGTCCGAATAATGTAAATAGTGTACATAATACCTCATCAAAGAAATATAGACAGATACTGAAGGGCCAAAACGTTGTAAAAATATGGCGACAAAGATGAGGACAATAGTTTGAATAATGTAAATAGTGTACATAATACCTCATCTCAGAAATATAAACAGATACTGAAGGGCCGAAATGTTGTAATAAATATGGTAACAATGATGAGGACAATAGTCCGAATAATGTAAATAGTGTACATAATACCTCATCTCAGAAATATATAGACAGATACTGAAGGACCGAAACGTTGTGATAAATATGGCGACAAAGATGAGGAAAATAGTCCGAATAATGTAAATAGTGTACATAATACCTCATCTCAGAAATATAGACAGATACTGTCAAAATGAAAGCTACGTTAAAATAAGGCAAGATTCAGAAATTTAGCCATCTAGAAAGTATTAGTGGCTTTATTGTTTTGCTTGGAATGAAATGATTGAAAAAAAAACGGCTCCCCCTTAATCTGTGAGGAAATTATCTAAATATTCACTGACATATATGATGATTGATATTGCATTGCATTTTAGCATTCCTTTCTTCGTTTCTAACAAACTATTCTTGCCTCTATCTCTGAGAGCAACTAATATGAAAGTATTTATAGAAAATTCAAAGGGACGCTACATCATGGTAGTGGGAAAGATACTGAAACTTAGATGCCATGTCAGAACCATTAAAATTGCAGATTCTTCTTTGTATTTTATGAAGAATTTCTTCATATATAGCGGGAACCCCAGAGTAGATGTAGCGGCAATATTGAAAGAAAGGGCAAATGCTAGACTTATAAATATGTCAGAGAGATTCTGGAAAGAAAACTTATCTAGCACAAGTGAGTGAACCAACTTTCCTAGCAACAGACCTAATAACTGATTCTATATAATATTTCCACTTCATCTTCCCAGAAGGCGCAGTGAATCACTTCCCTGGTGTTTCGCATCCGACTAGAGATGTCGCTCTACAGAAAGATGATGAGAATGCCATAGATAGGTAATATGATGAACAAAGAAGTTTTAATGAAATCTTGTGTAAATGAATAGCAAAACAGAGACTGGGATAAGAGTAAGGGGATATATAGGGGGGACGTTATATAGTGTGATGATCGCCCTAAAATCAATACAATCCCTATAAAATATAGACAATATTTTTAGCTACAGTTTTTGAAACATGGTTATTACTGTGTAGCGAAGAAACCATATTTTAAGTCAGTTAATATATAAGATTTATGCTCTGTAAAATAAAAAAATTATCAATAAGAACACCGGATTATATATCTTACTGTTCTTTCTTTTTATTTATTTATACATACAATAATTTATAGATTATTGTCTTTAAATCTTCAGAAATTGCATGACCTCAAACGTTTGTACATTACTTCCGGTCACCGAATCCAAATTTGTGCACTCTTGGATGAAGGAAACAGTCCGTTATCATATTTTCGCCAAGAAAAATACCCTGTATATTTGCGACTTCAGTCGATTGGTAAAGTTAGTACTGGATTTGCTAAGCAAACCTCTGATAGGGTAACATTTTGCTATTTTTCTGCAAATCCACGACTGGTATTTTCTCATCAACCTGTGTTGAGAGCTCTTTTCACGGATGTTCTGCCTACACATCATATAAACTCAGCAATGTATCAATATAAGTGCGTGTGAAGCTAACTATATAGGGAGAGCACATCAACGGTCGGAGACCCGAATCGATCAGTACGTGCCACCTAAGATTCATCTAGGCAGGTGTGATAATTCGTATGAGTTGGTGAACACGTCCGGATCAGCGACTGCTGAACATCTAATAAACTCCAAGGGCTGTGTTACTTCATTTACAGGGATTCTTTTGCAATAATGAGCAAGGCGTAATCTGATTATCTTTTAAACATTTTAGAAGATATATAAATTGTTTCCAGGCATAACGAATGGGCGCTTGCCTATATCATTACAGTAATTCATCGAGTCTAGAAGAATCCTCAGCAGAATGCAGAAAGCACTAGACGGCCATTTCGTCCTATTTTAGGGATTCATCAGCAGTGTGCATCCACGACGGAGATTCGAACCGTTGTATCGAAACGTTACTTCTAATGAAACCCCAAAATAGGACGAAACGGCTAATAAAAAAGTAGAAACATTCTGTCTAGTGCTTTCATTTCTGACATTATTCTGACATTATTCTCTCTCTCTCTCTCTCTCTCTCTCTCTCTCTCTCTCTCTATATATATATATATATATATATATATATATAGAGAGAGAGAGAGAGACAGAGAGAAGAGAGAGAAAAAAATAATGCCAAATCCGTAAGAGGAAAGGATAATCCAAGTACGTCTTTTTAATATAAAATATTACAAATATTAAGTTTCTATGCTTTATTCTTCTTCTAAATAATTCTGGGAATTAAAGAATAAGAACATCACTCCACAGATTGAATGGAAAATTAAAGGTAAATCCCCAAAACCCAGCAGCATCAGAAATAGATGTAAATTGTGCCTGGAAGAAAAAATTAAAATAATTAAATATAAAAATGCTAGTCAACTATTGAAACAAAGGAATGAGATAATTTAAATGTCGCCATAAAAATAAATTTCAATTATTAAAGGGTATTTTATTCTATTTTATTTTATTGTTGTCTTTCTCTGCAACCATACAATTATTTTGCAATATTTATGAAAGTGATATACCTTGATTTACCTTTCATATTCAATTCATGTATTATATATATATATATATATATATATATATATATATATATGTGTGTGTGTGTGTGTGTGTATGTGTATATGTATATATATATATATATATATATATATATATATATATATATATATATATATATATATATATATATATATATATATATATATATATATATATATATATATATATATATATATATATATATATATATATATATATATATATATATATATATATATATATATATATATAGTGTATGTGTGTATATTTGTATAGGACCTATGTATATATATATATATATATATATATATATATATATATATATATATATATATATATATATATATAAGATTGGTGTATACGGAATAAATTCCAAAACCAACAAATACTATTCTTAAAACAGTGCCCAATACAGAGTAGATCAAATATAACTACTTATTCGAAAATTATAACATAAACATGTTATAAAATCACTACAAAAATAGCCATTTTGTTTCAACACTTCTGGTGTCTTATCAAATGGTGATGTTGAAAGCAGAATAAAGGGTTTTAAAAGGTTCAAATCAATCAAACACCCCTCGCTAAGGGGAAACTCTGTTACATAAGCTGGAATGACCAATCAAAATGCAAGTCTACGAGAATTCAAAAAACTTGACAACGATCTTTGGTTATAATATTTATTTAATGCTTTAATGTTAGGGTTAGATTAAAATAGAATTTATTCTAACTAATAAATATTAAATTATACGATAAAATTTGAAATTACAAATTAAAAATTACCTATTTTAAAACTTAAATTTAATCTATAAGTTTAAAATTATAAAATTACTGAGGAAAAAAGAAAAAAATACATATGTTATTGTATTTATTTTGTTTTTATTGGAATAAACGTTAATATCAAATGTTGCTCTGAACTTCATGACAACATAGATATATTTGAATCATAAACAGAGGCAGGGGAGGATGACATCTTGTAAAAAACAATGCATACACAATCAGATTATAATACATAAGCACGCAGATGTATTTAGATATATACACACACAAAAAGGCGACGAGACAGGAAATATCATCCACGACCCTTAAAACAACATAAAATACACAATGATGTTTGAAAGTGTTATTGAACAAATTCTAAACTGCATTATTTACCTTATTCGGACTATTGTCCTCATCTTTTTTGCCATATCTATCACAACGCTCCGGCCTTCTGGTTGACATGTCGAACCGAATCCTTTATTTCGCTCACTGGGGTAGACTGTTCTAATTTTACGTGCCATGTTTGATGGATGTCAGTTATTAGTTATCTTAAAGATAATTTTCCTCTGAAAGTTCTCCACTGCCTTAACCGGATATTGAACTCACACTCACTGGATCTAACCAACGCTTTTATCCACTATGAATTACTGGGTATTATAAACCTAATGTCTTCAGCAACCATTTTTACCAGTGCTCATATTGCAATTTTGCTGTTATCATTGCTTGTTTTTACCAGAGTTCATATTGCAACTATGTTGTTATCATTGCTTTTCTCTGGCACTCCTTATTACTGTTCCCACCTCCTCCTTAATCTTTGCTAAATTTCACCAGACTCTAATTCTTTCCTCTTATAAATAGCCAATGATTTTTCGCTTCGAAATATTTTTTTACTTTGGTAAAATTGATAAAAATCAATATGCACTGGACAGAAAAACTCTTTAGACATTAAGACGAATCAACTATCAACCTCAAAATGATAGTCCCTAAAAAAAATAGCGTGAAATCATATAAAAAACAAAACACAAACGCTCCAAATATACGGAAAATTATTACATTTATCCTTTGTACTGTTTTCATACATTGTAAAAAATTAACAATATATATAAAAAAATGTCTACATACATATGAGGTCACATTTTTGTTTAAACTTTTCTTTTCCTTCTTCTTTGGACTTAACAAGTCCAACCTTTTTACATATATAGTTGGGCCGGCTAGCATACATACATATATATATATATATATATATATATATATCTGTATCCTCTATACACAACATACCAGCCATACGCTTTATATACACCTCTACAAACGGCCAGCCTAAATATATTACTGATTCCAACATTGTAAAAATCTCTATGATATATATACACACATATACACATATATATATATAACACATATTATTAAAATACGATAAACATACGGGCAAATATAAACACATAAATAATAAAAAAAATAGATAAAAATCAATATGTGCAGGACAGAAAAACAAACTTTAGACATTAAGACAGATAGGCATGGATAGAAAAATAGATATATACACATAAAAATAACACCATCTAATATATAAAAAAGAAAACACCAAACACCCAAATATATATAAAAATATTTTACATATACCTATATAGGTTTCACAAGTGTACATACACGCCGAATTAGAGAAAATATAACAATATGAAATAAAATATTTTCTACATGCAGACATATGAGGACACATTCTTCATTACAGACAGAAACACAGAAAATCATACATATACGCATGCTTATATGCATATATACATATACAGAAGGAAGCATAAATATATCAACCCACACAGCAACATATAAGAAAACAAACCAGATATATATACACACATATACACACACATATATATATACATACACATATATTATATTTATATACACATAAACATACATATATACACATATACAAACACATGCATATATATAAAAAAACATACAAACGGAAACTTAAACTCAAACATATATATATACACATACATACAATACATATACATATATATATATATATATATATATATATATATATATATATATATAGTCGACTCTCCCGTCGAATCCGACAATTAGGGTTTAACATTTTAGTTCTATAAAAAACCGATAGCCATAAAAACTCTTCTTGAAAGATTTGATTATAGATATGGTGAAGGTTTATATGCAAGTACCAGCCTATCTGTTTTTTTTATGTGAAGGTTTGTGAATTATAGAGTTTATTGTGTTGGATATGTCACTAAGTAATGCCGTGTATGGATGTATATATATATATATATATATATATATATATATATATATATATATATAGTCGATTATATCCTATGTCTAACAATATTACGTATTAGTGATGATAAAGGTATGTATGTGTAAAGTCCATACAATATTAAAATATAACGAGATGTTAATTGTTGATTATTAAGTATGTATAGCAATTATAAAACCATTATCAAACAAAAAGTAGATTTTAGTTAGCATTGATGATACATTTCATAGAATTCTAAGATATACATAAATATACGAATACATTTGCACATACATCCACATATACATATATATAAACATGTATTTAAATATCCATATATACACATCCAAAAAAATAAAAAAAATATATATATATATATATATATATATATAGAGAGAACAAAGAGAATAATAAGTTGTGATGGATATGAAAGTTTGTCAAACCCTGAGTTTACACAAGAGAAAAAATCTCAACAGGAGGAAAAATCAAAAAAAAAGTTTGTGTGTGTAAATATATATATATATATATATATATATATATATATATATATATTGTCGGCTACGGACAGACTGTTTCGCTGTATCACAGCTCATAAGTATGACTAGACGTCCGGTTGCCTCTAGCTAAGTTCGAAACCCGACTGAATTGGCGGCAGTCAGGGATTCTGCCACGAAACCGGCAGGAATGATGATGAATTTGAGCGTATTTATTTTTCGATAAACACACAGTGACTGAGAGAACTCGATTCGATTTAGCGAAAAGTCATACCTTATTAGCCGTAATAAAGACTGTTTACAAACCCACACTTCCTCCCCAGAGAGCACAACAGAAATAAATTTTTCAGGACCACATATATTGTCATCCATAGACAGACAGTTTCGCTGTATCACAGCTCATCAGTGTGGCTATATATATCAAATGAGAACGAATCGAATATAAATTCCGAGGTTCCTAACATTAATTTAAAAGAGGGCTCAATACAATACAATATTAGAGCAACATTCTTTTCTTGTGTTTTTCTTTCTTGCTCTTCATTTTCTTTCGTTTTTTCGCGCGAGAAGACGTTGAATGTGATTGAAATCCGAACAAATTGTACGAACCAGTCATTTACTAACACCTGATGAGACGCATTGATACTCATCCAAACATGATTGCATTTATGTTACATGTTTGAATGCAATATATATATATATATTATAAAATGAACAAAGCCCGACAATTATTTTAAGACATAAATATAATATATAAACAACATTTATAT
>CAHIKZ030001207.1:12500-15000 GCA_903632075.3 Acanthosepion pharaonis
AGTTGTCCTTCTCTTTGACCAGTTGCTATCCAAAGCTATGGAACCCAGTTTGTCCTTCTATTTACCCATAGCTGGAGGGAGAAGACGAGGATTTATACCTTTCCCAAGGATATTAGCACTATGTGAATGTAATTCATTCGATTGGAATTCGAACTCTCTGATTTCTCAATCTGAGCCGCTACCCACTACTCCACCGAGCTTCCATTCATATATTTGCCTCGTCCACTGCGAGGAAAGTTGGCTCCCTGAGCCGTGCTAGGAAGTTTTTCTCCCTGAGTCGATCCTCCAGATACAAATCCAATTCGCCCTTGCATGGAGTATTGCAATTCGCCCCTTCTGTTTGCCTCGGGGTTCTTGATAGGCTCCAGAAGCGGATATGCAATATGGTTGGCCCTGCCCTGGCGTCTCGTCTACAGTCACTTTCTCACAGACGCACCGTCGCCTCCTCTGTCTCTTCTACAAATACTTTCATGGAAATTGCTCCGAGGAACTGCATTCGCTGGTTCCCAAACTTCACGAGTTCAAGCGCCCTACGAGGCTGGCATCCCGCTCTCACCCCTCCACTGTCGAAACTCCTAAATGTAGCCGTCTCTTCTACTCTAATAGCTTCATGTCTCGCACCTCTCGCCTGTGGAACTCTCTTCCCTTCTCCTGTTTCCCTGAGAGTTATAATCTCCAGCTATTCAAGTGTAATGTCAATCGACATCTCCAGTTGCCTTAATCTATCTACTACCCTCATCCTTTCTTCTATCATTCCTATCTGATCTTCCTATTTTCTGTAACCCTTATGTCCTAGTGGCTTCCCGCCTTGCTTGGGGTGAAATGCTTTAAAATATATATATATATATATATATATATATATATATATATATATATATATATATATATATATATATTGCCTATAATTATATAAATGCCTATAATATTTTATATATAATTATAAGATATATTTATATATATTATAAAATATATAATTATATAAACGCCTATAATATTTTGCCTATAATTATATAAATGCCTATAATTTGTAACCAACGGCTTCCCATACTTAATACTTGTCGACTTCACTCTCGCGTGGTCATGTGTGACGTCATGAGCTGAGGTGCGATTTTGGCTTCCAGCGTCTTATATATACGAGTTTGTCGTTGCTTGTAAATCTTCCATGTAAACAGAAAGAGTCTATCATAGCTGTCTTGTCTGTGCATTGCTTAATATATTTCAATGTAATTGCCATCTTTGATAATGGCTTATGTAAGCCTAAAGCCTAGATGGGATAAAAAAATATGTATCAATATTGTGATTTTCTTTCTTCGTTTAATGGTAATGTTATTATGCTTAGCAGACGATATGAAAAGAATTTACAAGAAGCAAATAGACAACACTTGTCTATATTATTTAATGAAACATGTATCAATGAAAAAATGCTGCCTAACTACACACACACACACACACACACATATATATATATATATATATATATATATATATATATGGCATGGGTCCTTACCTAGATCGACAAAATGAACTCTTCATAACGTTATGTATACTACTCCTCTCAAGAGAGACGGACGGTATTGAATCGAGTCAAGCTGATAGTAGTTCACTCCAAACCAGTCTGACAGTCATACTAACACCTTCCACTTCTTGTATTATTTTTCGTGTAATATATTCTTTGTTATTTCTACTCTCGTGTTTCTTGTTGTTCTTCCATGGTCCTAACCTTGGATCATAACAATATATATATATATATATATATATATATATATATATTAAATATTTCCGGGTATAGTTTGGTTTTCCAAGTAATTTAACTTAATGTTAGAAATGGATAATTCATTTTATCTTTTTTTCCTTAATGATATAAGATTATTTAATAAAACTTTTTCTTTATATAAATTATCCAAATACGATTTATTGTTAACCCTCTTAATACATTTAATTTTTATGTATGATATAGTATTTTTAGTGGGAGTCTAAAATCATTTTATATATAGTTATAAAATTTGTTTATATATAAACTCCTTTTAGATCTTCTTTAATTTCAATTCAACACCTCATTCTTCATATAACACCAACTTAGTGTCATAAGGTTAATATCCGGGTTGAATCTGTTGAGCGTCTTCCGTTTCAGCCAGATATATTTCATCCTTCAATTACCACGGACTCGGGGACTTTCTCTTGCCGAGGCGTCGATATGGGGAGGTTCGGTATTAATTTTTTTGACTGCTGCCTAAGTCAAAATCTAAATCTCTGATTCCGATACGAAAACAGTCCATCCACCCAAGTTGAATAAGATCAACGTAGTTTAGCGTTGGCTGAAATGCATCTATAACCTCATAAGATAATTTTAGATGTTTTTTTACTCTTGTAATAAATACATATTTGTGGATCAGTTTTAATAATTGTTATTAGTAGTATCTACCTGGATTATGTACCAACAGATCTATTACCGGTAATATATATATATATATATATATATATATATATATATATATATATA
>CAHIKZ030001207.1:20000-27500 GCA_903632075.3 Acanthosepion pharaonis
GGCCAACTTAAACAAAAATTACCAGAGGCTTCTTCAAATCTTTGAACAGTAGCGTATATTTAGATTATTTACATTGTTCGGACTGTTGTCATGTTCACTGTGTTTCAGCCATTGTACGCTCCGGTCTTCTTCAGGTATTTGGAATTTCGAACAGAACCCTTTATTTCGCCCACCGTAGCCAGGTATTGAACTCACAACACTTTGGGCCAAGTCAAGCTTTTATCCACTATTGGTAGTCAGGGACAGACTGGTCTCGTATTTATCCCTAGTAGAACGAACTAGTATACCAATAGATAACCTGATAGAGAGGCTGACTTTCTGTATACAAACAACACAATTCCGAATGGGATCAGATATACATCGCCAGGATGAAGGCTTAGAAATGGGCTCGGCATTATCACTAGCAATGGAAAACATATGCATGGAATACTTCGAAGAAATAGCATGAGAATCCATATCACTAAAGCCAATCTTATGGCTGAGATAAGTTGATAACACCTTCATAATCGGGCCACAGCAGGAAGAGGTTCTGCTACTACTGGACCATGTGAACTCAATAAGATCATCGATACAATTCACTATGAAGAGAGAGAGAGAAAATAACAACAAACTCGTATTCCTGGATGTACTAATATCTCGAACAGAGCATGAGTTCAAGGCATTTGTATACCGCAAGCCAACATTCACCGGACAACACTTCGGTTCAACACTTCGCAGACACCTCTTCCGAGTAAGACCCTCTCGTAGAGGAGAACATGACTGTGTGTACACCATCCCGTGCAGCTGTGGTAAGAAATTGTTGTGGCTTTGTTAGGGCCAGAAATAAAGACACAAAGAGAGGAATTGAATTTAACAAATATATTAACAGAAACAGTAATACAAACATATACAAATGAGAGTGGTACAGCAAGAATGTTCGGTCCGACTGTCAGAGCTGACTGCTGGACAACTTCATTCTCCAAAATGGTTTCTGTACTTTCTGTACACAAACAACACACTTCGGAATGGGATCAGATATATATCTACAGGATGAAGGTTTGGCGATGGGCTCGCCATTATCATCAACATTGGCAAACATATAATTGGAATACTTCGAAGAAATGACATTAGAATCCATATCATTAAAGCCAGCCCTTCATACTCTGGCGACACTAGGAAGATTTCCGGCTACTACTGAACCATGTGAACTCAGTAAGATCATCGATGCAATTCTCTATGGAGAGAGAGAAAATGACAACAAACTCGTATTCCTGGATGTACTAATATCATGAATAGAGCATGAGTTCAAGGCATTTGTATACCGCAAGCCAACATTCATCGGACAGTACCTCAACTTCAACTGCCATCACCCATACAGTGTAAAGATAGGAATCGCCTGCTGCTTACAACATCGAGAAAAAGTTATAAGTGGCAACCCAGAGTCATATGAACTTGAAATGATCAGTATAAACAGCTTACAATGTAACAACTAACCGGGGTACATGGCAACAGCACGGACAAACTGGGATAGAAGGGTACAAGAGGATAGCAAAACTCAGAAAACAGTTTCAGTTTGTCTACCCTATGTGGAGGAATTATTACAAAAGATATGTGGTCCATAAAACATCAAAACGACCTTCAAATCAAGAACAAGGCCCACTTCCCACCTAAGACATACAGGTAGTTATCGCAGCGTTGCACCAATCTACCTCACATATAGGGTCTCCCCCAAGATTCACGAAGACGGTATTTAACTCAGGCCAATTGTTAGCTACCAAGGCTCTGTGTGCCACCATCTGAGCCGCTTTCTTGTAGATATAATTCACCCACTAATAGGAAAATCACCTTCATATGTAAGAAACTCCCCCACCAATAGAAAACCTGATGGAGATGCTGATTTTCTATATACAAACTTCACACTTCGGAATGGGATCAGACATATCGACAGGATGAAGGCTTGACAATGAGTTCACCATTATCACCAGCAATGGCAAACATATACATGGAATACTTCGAAGAAATGGCATGAGAATCCACATCACTAAAGCCAACCTTATGGCTGAGATACGTTGATGACACCTTCATACTCGGGCCACAGCAGGAAGAGGTTCATCTACTACTGGACCATGTGAACTCAATATCAGTGATACAGTTCACAATGGAGCGAGAAAACGAAAACAAAATCTCCTTCCCGGATGTACTAAGATAGATAGATAGATAGATAGATAGATATGAAGAAGTAGAAGAAAAGTAGCGAAGAAAAAGGAAGAAAAAGGCACTGAGATAGATAGAGAGAGAGAGATAGAAAGAGGGAGAGAGGGAGGAAAGAAAAATGAAGGAAGAAACGAAGACGTAAATATATATACATAGAGACTGGGATAGATAGATAGATAGATAGATAGATAGATAGATAGATAGATAGATAATGAATAGCCTGAGATAGATAGATAGATAGATAGATAGATAGATAGATAGATAACATACTGAAATAGATAGATCTTGCGGGGTAACCATTACGGCTCTAGGATCAATTACATGAACTAAACTTTATGACCAAACTATCATGACTTTATAAAACATTGATATATCTCCAACAAGTGAGGATTAATTTTAATCTGGAATCAAAAGAATCCGCTTATATTGATTTTCTACACCCGGCTTAGATGTGGCAAAAGGCCGAAAGTATGGGGCACCCATTGAGGATCAAACTCACTACTCAGTCGTAATTGATCTAGCAAGACAAGCTTTCAAGCCATTACACCACGTCAAGGTGCCCTTATAGTGATTTCCCCAGCGTAGCTTGGATGTGGCACAAAGCCGAAAGTAAGGGTCACCCAGTGAAAATCGAACTCACTACTCAGGCGTAATTAGTCTAGCGAGACAAGCTCGTTAACCATTACACCACTTCGAGGTGCCCAAAGAATCTCTTTATATAAAGATGGGCGAATCAGACACTAACTATTCAATAGATCTTTCTGTAATTTTATATTTTTTCGGTATGGTTAGAGTTGTTTGTCGAGGTCATTTTATCTGCGATTCTTTTGTCTCTAAAGACAATTCAAAATTCTTTTTTCTCCGTCGGAAAATATACAAAACAGAAGAGCAAAGTTCAATATTAGCGTCGTCATCGTTAAAATAACAATAGCAAAAGAATTGACTTCTTTCTGTGCGTCTACTAAAGTCTGGAGACAAGGCTTCAAAACATACAGACACCTTCTTTAAATAATGATTATTGATTAAAGGAAAAGAGGGTGGAGGGTTTGTGTAACTTTTACAAATACAAAAATGTACTGATTATTTCATGCCGAGAAAATTGTGTTATGCTAATCGGAATGTTTTCTCGTCTTTTTGTTTCAAAACTGAGATTTATACACATGCCATAATCTGAATATTGATTATTGCCAAATTATTTTATTTAATTTCAGCGTAAATTCATATAGAAGATATGTAGTGAAACAGACTGAGATAAACAGTTATATAATAAATAGCCTAAGATAGCTAGCTAAGTAGATAGATAACGAATAGCCTTAGATAGATAGATAGATAGATAGATAGATAGATAAATAGATAGATAGATAGATAGATAGATAGATAGATATTCCTTGTCTATCTATTCCAGGCACTAGCCTAAAATAGATAGATAGATAGCCTAAGATAGATAGGTATGTAGATAGATAACGAACAGCCTAAGATAGTGTTCTGGTAGGATCCACCTAATTTGCATAGTGGAGTACCGACCATATAAATATGGTTGGTACCGGGAAGAGAGGGAGGAATCAAGAGATTCAACCAGAGACTCTGCCGGACTGCGACTCAGTCAACACATTCTCCAGGAACGTCTTACCAGGAATATACAAAAGACTATATGTAAATATTGTGTACACTTTCTTGTTTCAATACATTTTGTTCTAAGTACATTTTGCGTTGCATTATTATTCCATGCATTAGTCAAGTTTCAACAGATAGATAGATAGATAGATAGATAGATAGATAGATATTCCTTGTCTGTCTGTTCCAGGCAATAGCCTGGGATAGATAGACAAGATAGATAGATAGAAATCCCCCAAAATAATTACTTGTATATTTTTGCTAGACCCAGCTAATGTTCTGCGATGGAGCGGCTAAGGGTAAAAAAGTCGCGGTTCTTGGGGCACTGTTCCGAGGTTATCTGAATACTTGGATGAGTATCGCTGCGGGACTGAGTAGCGGCGCTATATCGAGTCTAGTTTGTGTCTTCTTCGTCACCGAGGCCCGTGGTACAGTTGGTATGACGTCTGTGTTGTATCGAAATTGTCCAGGCTCGATTCTCAGTATTGGATGCGTCCCAGATAGGACGAAACGGCCATCCAGTGCTTTCTGCATTCTGTTGAGGATTATTTTAGGTTCGACGAATTACTATATGATTAGCCTAAATCCCCCAAAATAATCCCTTATAGATAGATAGATAGATAGATAGATAGATACCTTGCATACTCCCTCTCTCTCTCTCGTGCTTGTGGGGTTGGCGTCTTGGCTACTTAGCCAAATAAGCAAAATCTTGTATAGCCTCCTCATTCTGCTGGTTTGTTGTACCTATTCTCGCTTGTCTTCTGCCGACCGGGTGTCGAAATGTTATTGGAGCCCGGAGATGAAAGAGAAGCAAATGGGGTCGCTGTATCACCTCCACTCGCGACCAAGTTCCCCGAGGCACGAAATAACCACGTCTGCTGCTTATGACGTGTAAAAATTATTTTGTGTTGTCTCAGTTGAAGAGGCAAGGAATTGTGTTCTTCCCAGGAATATTGGATTGCAGAGGTAGTAACTGCTGACCTGAGATATATTTGAGAGGTCATAGTTCACTGTTGGAGTGACTTGTATCCAGACTGGCGTCTAAGGCATTGGCCTTGAGTCACGGAAGCTAATGACCAACAATGGACAAAAAATAACCAGGTCTATGACGTGTAAAACATTTGTTCCGTGAAATGACTTTCTATCTGTCTAACATTCCCACGCTAATTTTAACCAATCAAAAACGACTTTATTTTCCTGTATCTGAACTCAAAGGTCAAAATGAGGAAGTCAGAGGGAAACATTTTTTTTCTAAAAAATAATAGTCTGCTAGACTATTATTTAATAGATAGGTAGATAGATAAGTAGATAGATTTCAAGGTGGGGTAAGCAATATTTCTAAATATAGAATCAACTGATGAAGACAGGAAGGACCAAAAGCAATTTTTTTCAATTCTAACAATTATGCGGGTGAGACGTTCTATAGAACGTTATAATAGCGCTTACTGACAATGTGACAAAAATTCGAAATTGTATTTCTTACTTTCGGTACACAGCATCTTCTTCCTCAGAACACTTACGTCTCCCGCGTGGATGCTTCCACGATCTCTACAATCTTAACCACTTCAAGACTAGGGTCAACTACTATATATCCTGTATATCCTCATAATATACCCCTCTTACTCCTTTCTTATACAACCTTACAGTACATCATTCAGTAACACTCTACATTGAGTGCCTCTTGGATTTTGCAATGAGGGGATACTGTGAAATAATTCGCTTATTAGAGATATACAAAACCGAATCAGAAGCGGTAGAATGTGGCTACGAAAACTTGTACTAACTTAATTTTGCAAGGAAAATCTATTAACGTATCTGTTGAGATTAAAGACAAAAACTCTAGCTGATAATCCCCCATAACGTGATTGTAGAATCTGCTTCGGAAGATGAAACTTCAAAAACCAATCCTTATTGTTGATGCCTCAAACAACTCGTTTATGTGATAAACGTTCACATATACGTTAGCAATAAAATGTTCCTGATTGCTGACCTGAAGACGATTCAAAGATATGAAAAACCAATATTGAATAATTGCAGTTTCATAAAATAAAGCAGATATGGGATCTTTTATTTTAATTTTGAAAATTATGACTGGAACAAATGAATTGAAGTATCGTGCAAATGAGTTTGACCTTAAATGTGCCCATTATCAAGATCTGAGGAACACTATAATTGATGTTCCTGTAGACATACTTAAATATTTGCAAACATTGAATGCATGCAATTTTTTTTATTATTCTTAGTTACTTACATCTAATAACTTAAATAAAAACATGCTGAAACTACACTATTTGCATTATTCAGACTATTGTTCTCATCTTTGTCGCCATATTTATTACAACGTTTCGGCCGTTGTACGCTCCGGCCTTGTTCAGGTGGTTGGAATGTCGAACTGAACCCTTTATTTCACTCACTGGGGGAGACTGTTCTAGTTCCACGTGCCATGTTTAATGCATATCAGTTATCAGTTATCTCCTGCTAATTCCGCTCTGAAAGTTCTCCACTGCCTTAACCGTCCTCAAGGACACATGACACAGTGGATAATGGCGTTGGTTAGATTCAGTGACAGGACCCAAAAGAATCTGAGTTCAATACCCGGTTTTACTGACCATAGTATATTAAAGTTTCATAAAAAAATTCTTATAACTTTACCTATTCGGCCGATTTAAGAAGGTTCCGTTCTATAAAAATTGGAAGAATTCTTAAAAATAATTTTTTGTTCTAGGTTGCTCTATGTCCACTTCACTTAATCTGAAATACAAAATTGCTGAAACTGTAAATTTATCAAGACACGATTTAACAACCCAACTCCCTCCACCCTCCGATCTTGTTTTTACAGTTTTCTATTTTAGCTTAGATCTGAATTTTAATTAGTTAATCCAGACAAGCCCACAATTATTTTTGTAAGATTATTTCTTTTTTAACTCAAAGGATTTGTTCTAAAGAAATTATTTTTATTATATGTTATCTACCATCGCCTGACAAGGAACGATTATAGTTTCAAAACATGAAAGTTTTTGTGAAGCGTTGTAAAATGTTTTTATTGTAATCTATTATAAAATAAATATTTTAATAATAATCATAAATATATATATCTTTATACATATCTATATATATATATATATATATATATATATATATCTATCTATCTATCTATCTATCTATATATATATATATATATATATATATATATATATATATATATATATATATATATCGAGCAAGAGAGATAGTTATAGTGTAGACATAAGTATAAACACTGTTTGGATGATCGCTTTCGGCGTAAAACCGACCCTTACTGCAGTGTGGATTTATTTGACACCGATTAAACCCCGTTGAACATGTTCTATAATTGTAATATACATTTTACTCCTAACTTTATTCTTATAGTTCGTATATAATATATATATATATATATATGTGTGTGTGTGTGTGTGTGTGTGTGTGTGCGTCTCTCTATATATATTTATACCACGTATGAGGATCTGACAACTTAATTGATTCAGTTATGAAATTCTATGCGATAATCTTACAAAGGAGGCCGCATATGGAGCAAGAGTAAGGATCGTGGGAAGAGATCACTGTTATATTGGCTGATCTTTTAGATGTTACTCTCGCTTCTTGGACACGATCAGACAAGCTGATTGAAAACTGCTGATCCCACTAAAACAGGTTGATCTCCATTCTACCCGC
>CAHIKZ030001207.1:32500-272500 GCA_903632075.3 Acanthosepion pharaonis
AAGCTAATATCTCTTCGCTTGCCTATCAGTAGGAATAAGCATATCACTTTACTTAGTTGTTATGCTCTTAACATGGACTCTACTGATGAGGTAAAAGAATCTTTTTACTGCAAACTTGTTTGAACTTCTAAGGCGAACGTAATTTCTTGACAAACTTTATGAGATGGGAGACTTCAATGCTCTTGTTGGATGTGACACACTATCCTGGGTTAAAGTCATTGGAAAACATGGCGTCGGTAAAACAAATTCTAACGGGGTATTGCTGCTGTCTCATTGCAGTGAATTCGATTTTGTAACCACCAACACAATTTCCCAGCAACAAACTAGTTTCAAAACTACATGGCGACATCCTAGATCAGGGCACGACCAATTTATTGACAACATCATCATTCGTGGTTGTGATCGCCATGGCATAAACTTTACACAATCACTAGCAATCAGTCAGTGTTGGTCAGATCACAAAATTGTTTGCTCACATACAGCAATGCATTTGAAGAAGACTGTTAGAAACAATCGAGCAAAACCACCAAAGAATATAGACATAACAAAGCTGAAAGTCAGGGAAACATTGTGTGACTGAAGACCTTCATTTCTTGACAGTGAACATACTCGGCAAAAGAAATATTCGGGTATGTTCAACGAAAACATCAAGACTGGTTTGATTCAAACGCTCTTGAAGTTAAATCTTGTAGGGCAAGGGTCGGTAACCTAAGGCTCGCGGGCCGGATCCGGCCCGTGAAGGCATTTTGACCGACCCGCGAGCTTGATTACCAATGACTCTATTTTTAACATGAGAAACGACCTTCAAATGAAATTTGTTATATTTCATTTTCCATAGAATGTCTACACATCTCAGTGCACTAAAAATATTAGACTATCTGCCAGTTATCTTTCATGAGTCTTATTTTACCAAGTTGCGTTGCCTACGTTTTATGTCAAATAATGGATACATATTTGTTATGACCCTTGGCTACATTAAAAGATAACAGAAGCGAAAGGAACGATAAAGTGAAAGAGGACAGGGAGGGACTGACATGCGAGATAGCAGAAATCTAAAGACAGTTAAACATACGCGTATTATACATACATGCCTCATGAATGTGTGGATGATACCGCATGTGTACGTACGTAAGTGTATATGTTTGCAACTATTTGTGCTCGTATGTATGGGTATATGTGGTTCGTTTTTGTTTGATGTGTGTGTGTGTGTGTGGTTCGTTTGTGGAACAATTTTCAATAACAGTTTCAAACTACACGTCATAATTTCATCCATTTCACTTCGGTTGATTTTTTTCACTTTGAAGTATTTTGACGTTCCTTGACGAAAAGTAATTTTTGTTAGGTGTTTTTTAATTTTAGGTTTTCTTTTGTTTTTCTGATGTCTCAATGTTTATTTTCATTATGGTTTTAAATATTTAGGTTGACAGGGGTCTGCATATGTAATTTTCCTTAATTTTTCATTAATGTCCTTCGTCCGGCCTGCGACCCGTCATTATAACACGATCCAGCCCGCGGGGTCGAATGAGTTGCCGACCCATGTTATAGAGAAAAATGGTGATGAGAGTGTGGTCAAAAAGTGCTGTGTGATGCTCGCTGGCAGGCCAGCTATTTTTTCTTCTTTTTTGGTCGCCTCAAGGAAATGGATTGCGTGGCTTCCTTTCTCAGCCGTTACACTGGGCAGTTGTGTAAACAGACACCAACTCAGACGCGCCTACTTCGACTTCCTCTTTGTCCGTCTGTCAATCCGTACATCCAACTCTATTGCATGCTCCCCGCCGAATGACTTCGGTTCTCTCGTGCTGCTGGGACCCCGCTTTTTATGCTATTCCAATACGGCCAAAATTTGCATGTGTGCAAATATCGTCTCGTTTTCGACGAGAAAGGATCGCATAAATTGCGTGTTCAATAGCGGCCATATTTCTTTTTGTCATCACTTTGCAGGCAACACACGTTTGCGCTCGTTTCGAATTCCGAGGTAAGTCATGTCTTTTGTCACAAATCTCCTTGAAAACATTCATAAATGTCATCAGGTCTGGATGGCAGATAAAGCATGTCTCTCAAAGAAACGGACCTTTAAATTAGCCAAAAGAAAATCCCAAGCAAATCTGAGAAAGATGAAGGACTGTTGAACAGCAAAGGCTAAAATTTTGCAAGAGGCTGCTAACAGATGTGACTTCAAACCATTCTACCAAAACTTGAAGCAAGTTTTTGGTCACATTTCCAGCGGTCTATCACCAATCTATTCTTCAGATTACACTCTTTGAGAGACAAAAGTCACATTATCAAGCGCTGGGCAGAACACTTCTCCACGGTCCTAGATCAGGATTCGTTTGTCTCCTCAGAGACCTGTTGTACAAAGCCTTTCTGTTAACCCTTCAACATTTGAGTTGAAAAACTCCATCAAACAGCTTTCAAAAAACCTCGGGTGAAGTTTGAATTCCAGCTGAAATATACAAATGTGTCACCAATTAAAACTGTTGAGGTGTTCACATATCTTGGATCAAAAGTCTCTTCTGATGGAAAAATGGGCAGAAAAGTCCAATCTAGAATAGCCAAAGCCAGCACAGCATTTGGTAATCTTATACATAGGTCATTGAACACCAAAGATGTGTCTCTCAGAACAAAGATCGATATATACTGATCAGTTTTTCTTTAAGACTTATCTGTAGTGCTGAAACTTTGACTCGTAACACAAACACATAGATCAACGCCTTTCACATACGGTGTCTTCGTGTAATATGTGGTATAAAATGGTCAAGAATAGAGCAATACTGAAGAAATGTAACAACATCACAGGCACTGAAACCATTCTAGCAAAGATACAACTTAGGTGGGATGGTCATATTGTGAGAATGGATGAACATAGGCTTCCAAAAAAGGTCCTGTATGGACAACTATGACACTCCAAGTGTTCAGTTGGACGTCCACTCTTACGCTATAAAACAAATTGAAAGACAACTTGTAATTTCTCAACTTTGATCTGAAAACCCGGGAATCCCAAGCATCAAACCGAAAGGGGTGGCGTAAGACATGTTTTATTAAGTTAAAGAGTTTTGAACACTCTAGACTGAAGCAGCATATATCAGCTTCGTCAACCTCTGAAGCATAGACACCATCAAAATCCGGCTTTAACCAATTTCATCTGTTAGTGTGACTTTGTTTTTTTAAAATAACACAAATGAAATATGTCTTTCTCTTACCTGATTTTCTCCAAAATAGCTCCTGCTAGCTTGCATAAGTGTAAAACGAAAAGCACCATCCACTGCTGGCCCTCACTTATAGTTCACCATAGGAGTCCACCATATATACAAGCATACATACATACACACACACACACATATATATATATATATATATATATATATATATATATATATATATATGTTAATAATTTCACCCAAGCAAGGCGGGAATACCACTAGTACGCAGGGGGCTACAGAGAGTGAAAGTGAGAGAAAAGACTGGGTATAGGGGGGGGGATTGAGGAAAGGACAAAAGATGAACGGGATTCAAGGCGACTATTGACGTTGCATTTAAAATTTTTGAAGATTATAGTTTTCAAAGAAGCAAGTTAACGAAAGCGAGTCCCAAAGGTGGGAAGTGCGAGAAAAGAAATTGTTAGAATAGAAGTGACGGTTGGATTTAACTATTTCAACACTAACTGAGTGGGACCTAGGTGCCAATCCTGTAGCACGCTTAAATTCACCAGGGAAAAAACCTCGTCAGGGCAGCAGCCATGAAAATATTTGTAGAAAAGACGGAGGGGAGCCACATGACGTCGGTGAGAAAGGGGCTGAAGTCTGGATTGATTACATTGCAGATCCTTCTTTGGGTTTTATCAAGGATCTAGAGATATATATATATATATATATATAGCTGGATACTCATATTCGGGTAAATGCTCTGTTTATATAATTAAACAGAATTTTTATTTAATGACATTTATTGGCCTGAATATTTGAGAGATCATGTCAGAACATATGCGTCCTTTGTTTAACCAGAAGTCCTACGTGGCTGAATCGGTTAAACACAAGCACGTCGAATCTAATGACGGTTTCTCATAGGGGATGCAGATTCCCGTCCTGCCGGAGGACGCATATTTTTCTGATAAGATTTCTCGAATATTCAGGCCGGTAATGTAATTAAATAAAATATATATATATATATATATATATATATATATATATATATATATGCACATTTCATTGCATACGACAAAGTGCTTTGATTTAGTTTTTTATACAATTTCTCATGAGATATAATATTTTTTTTATTTTCAGATTGTTCTTTTTATCTGAGCGCTTTCGGCTGTGACGGTTACACACCTGGCCCAGGGTCGAATCCCTTGGTTACGGCGCCAACTGTGACGTCGTTCCTCCTGGTCGCTCCTCCTGGTTCCAAGCGTGCCGCTCCAACCCCTTGGTTAGATGATCACCAGCCTCGCCTTTCCCAACTTGCTTCCAATACCTGGTTCCTGAAGCAACTGTACTGATCTCCGGTCTGTCTACCCACGCTGTGTTTAGATCTTAGACAGACGGGACCAGCAGGGATTGGGGCCGATACAAGTTGAGTCCGACGGGGTGGCAAAACACAAGTAAAAAAAAAAAATCACGAGACAAAAAAGATTGCTGATAAAAAAAAAAGGGTAACAACCTTTTATATCTAATGTCCGTTACATAAAAAACAAAATTGTTCTCATTTCCCGACCCGCTCTGTGGACTATGGCACAAGTTTCTATCACACAACCTAAAGATTTCGAATTGCCTACTCTTTAGAATTGTGTATGTCGGGTGTGGTTTAGTTCGACACTGGGGCTAATTTCTATCGATCATTCGCAGTTGATTCTTCTCTTCGACTTGAGTTGTATTTCTTCTTCTTCGTCGACTTAGATAGAACTTCTCTTGTCTTCGACTTGAGTTGTATTTCTTCTTCTTCGTCGACTTAGATAGAACTTCTCTTGTCTTCGACTTGGGTTGTATTTCTTCTTCTTCGTCGACTTAGATAGAACTTCTCTTGTCTTCGACTTGGGCTGGATCTTCTCTGCGGCTTTCGAGTAATCTTCTTCTTTGTCCACTTGGGCTGGAAGTTCTCTTGTCTTCGACTTGGGTGGAAGGATTTCTTGTTTCGACTTGGGTGGAAGGATTTCTTGCCGCAACTCAGCCGCTACTCTCTGTCGTCCGAGGTGATCTCTTCTCGCTGCCGTCCGGGGCTGAACTTCTGTCTTCGACTTGGGCTGGAAGGATTTCTTGTCTGAGGATTCTTTTGCCCGCAAAGGGGCGAGTGAATCGGGCCTGATGCCCGCGTTCAGGCTCTTTCCCTGCCCGCGTTCCAGCTGCAACTTCTCTGAGGCTTGCGAGCAATCTTCTTCTTCTTCGATTTGGGCTGGAAGGATTTCTTGTCTGAGGATTCTCTTGCCCGCAAAGGGGCGAGTGAATCGGGCCTGATGCCCGCGTTCAGGCTCTATCCCCTGCCCGCGGTCCAGCTGCAACTCATTTCTGTCGACTGGGGTCCTGCTTTTATTGACGCCGCAACAAACCGGGGTGGGTTTGTCGGCGTCAGGGGTTTCTCGATAATTCCAATAGCCGCATTATTTCTGTCTTCTCATTATCGCTATTGTTTTCACCCCTACTTCCTCACATTGCCTTTGGTGGGAGGCGCACACCCATCTTTCCCGGTCCCTCGTATGTCAGGTGACCGCTCTCGACCAATGATTCCTGATCGAGCATTTCTCCTCCTCTCTCTCCGTATGCCACGTGACCGTTTCCGACCAATTGTTATTGATTGAGCATCCTTTCTCCTCTTTTCGGGCGTGGTTTACATCGTTCTTGTTTTAAAAAAACAAAATCCAATTTTGCCCTTTTCGCACGTACGAAAAAATGACAATCTTGGCTTTTTCTCACCTGGGCTCTGTCAAAACAGCCTGCCGCTAATTAGATGTGACTTCAGGAAAGAATATTGGCGCCATCTGTGAGCTGAGACAATCGTTTTTTCACCTCTTGTTTTTGTCAGACCCGACAGTCAGAAAATCTTAATTATCTACATTGAAAATGTCCCCACTTTATTATCGTGGGTTTCCAATTCTTAATAGGTCAGAATCTGTATACAGTTCCACCGGTCACTCCCCTCAACCCAAAAGACACTTTTTCTCCGATTAAAAAAATTTCGTTTCTATTGTTCTAAAAAGAAATTCCCTTTCTCCAATTTGACAATGAGTCTTTCCACGCAAAAGTAGGCTAGGTGCTTTGACCGATATTCTTATCAATCCCAATACACTGTCATCAAGCCTGGTTCTCTTTCTCCCTCTAAATGATTTTTCATTTCAAATAACAATTCTCTATTGTCTTTTAAAATTCGGCCAACACGCAGGCCAAGATATCTTTCTGACACCTATCTTCGCTTATGACCGGGTCATGCATCATCCATCTCTCTTTCCTTTTTTTCCTTTCTTCCTCTTTTCTTTCCCCTTCCTTCTTCTTTCCTTAGGATCGTCTAAGTACAACTTTAGTGAATTATTTTCAACCCAATTATTTTCCGTTTAAAAAAAAAATCAACAACCTGTTTAATAAACCGAGTAAAAAAAAAATTAAATCATATTTCTATGAATATTTCTAATAATGCAAGGTGCCACACGGCTATACATTTAGCCATTTTCAAGCTTGGAATATATTAACTGTTAACATGAAATAGTGACTGAAGTCGAAATGCCAAGTCAGGATCTACATCCTACAATATGTTTGACACGAAGACTCACACTGCACCTTTCTGACCATATCTCAATTAGATCTCATTTAAATACACATGGAGACCTACCCGACCCTATTCGTAATATACCTGTTGACAACACAAATATAATAGCTTCCTCTACATGCAAAAAACGCTAAAAATATTGGAAGATGATATAATGGAATATTCGTACACCTGTGTTCGCCCTTACTGGAATATATTTGGCTGGTGTCCGTCATAAATACCGACGGGCGTGTAGGAGAGTCAAAAACCTTAGTTTGAGTGGACGTTACGTCTTTTATTGGATTATTGAGTTTTGAGCGTGTTTGACAAGCCTCTGTGAAATATTCGTACGAACTGTTAAGTTTTTGATTTTATTTTCTAAAACCTTTTTTCAATTTTTCAGTTTTCAGTGTATTTGTTCAGATATATTTGTGCATTTTGTTCTTTTCGTTTTTGTTTATTTCCTTTCTTGCAATTTCTACCCTCCTCACGGTTTTTGTTTTTATTACTTTTTTCGTTTTTATTTGTTTATATTATCTTTGGTTGTCCATGTTTTTCTTTCCTTTTATTTTTTTGTACTGGACATTGTTTTGTTTTTCGTTGACAAAATAATTTAAAAACAATTTTAAAAAAAGAAAAAGAGACCCGTTCAATCGTGGTGGTCGTTTCGGACCATCATGAGCGAGAACGAGGAAAACATAACACCGCCGGCATCTTCGGTAAAAACGTCCTGGGCGGAAAATAGGCCGAGGAAAAAAGACGCAGATTACTATGCAGAACAAAGATTTTGAGAGGTCATTCAAGGAAAATGAATTCCTCACAATCCCAGAGGCTTTGGAGGTCGTGACAACTAGAATAGTATCCCTGCTGACTTCCGACGTCAAAAGCCGTAAATTAACTGGAGTCAGCAGGGAGACAATGGAAGAGGTCTTAAAGACCTTAAAAATTAACCCGAAGGTGCTGACAAGGCGAACGAACGCCATATGGGACATTCTCCTTCCAACCGAACAGGAGGCTAAGCAGCTAGCAGGCAGTGTGCTGACAAGAAACCTGAGGCTGCAGACAGAGTATATGGTCACCCGTAGGACAAAGATAACAGTCCACGGTGTGCCTGTGGATATTTCGGAAGACCGAATGGCAGTCTTCTTCGCTAAATTTGGAAAAGAGGAAGAAGTGAAGGCTCTAGTAGGCAAGTCTGGCATTGCGACAGGAGATGTCGAGTTACAAGTCACTTTGACCCGGACTGATTTTAGGGAAAAACCCAATATTTTGGTATGCAGGGAGAGGAAGATGTGGGTCGTAGTAGAGGGCAGGAGACCGAATTGTTGGTTTTGTGGTGTCCTGGGACACATGGCGAAAGATTGCCCTTCGAAACATTCTCAGCCTGCAACTCAGCCCACACCTACATCAGAATCAGCAATAGTTACAGCGACCGAGAAAAGGTTGGGAAGCGGACAAAAACACTGATGGCGCCTGGAAGGAAGTGAGAAGTGGTAGAATATACCGTCTCCCCTCAAAAAAGGAGACTACAGAGAAGCCTCAACCACCACCAAAGTAGCAGGCGAAGAAATAAAATAACGAAAAGAATGAAAACAAGAAAATGGCCGAAAAGCGTAAAAAGAATTAGCGAAAAAGCAGTCGCCAAAAAGGCAGCAACAACAACAACAACAGCAAACTGAGGTGGAGATGGCGTTTGATAAAATGCCTCCATCTAGAGCAGCCTCTCTAAAGAGAAGTCGAGTGGAGGAAGAGGAGGTAGAAACAACATCGCATAAGCACCCCTGGAGGAGTAGGGCGGAGAGGGACATGGACAAAACAAGGTCCCTTTCCGTCCCTGCTTCCCCGAAAGAATCAGTCGAAGCACCCAAATCTAGGAGCCTCCCTTCTTCCCCTCCGCGTGCTTCGTCCCCCTCTCCCTCAAACTCTCCACTTAGTTCCCTATCCACACCCCCTCATTCGTCAACCGCTTCCCCTCCCCAACACTCCAAAGCTACTAGGAAAAAAAAAGAAACTCTTTTCTGGACCAGAATCAATTTATAGGGTTGATAGGCAAGAATACAAGAAGGACCTGTCCAGCCAAAAGAGAGCCCAATTGGGTCTCTTGTACAAAATGAAAACTGTGGATGGGAAATTAGTGGAAGATCCCAGAAATTTCCCAAATGCCCCGGGGGTCATTACCTGCATAAGGGAGACTGGGACCTATTTGAAGATCTGGAGTCATGTGACAGAAGCAAAGGAGACTTTTTCCAACATGAGAGTTGTTGAAATAGACTCTCCTTATTTGAGGAAATTGCACCAATACTGTGCTGGGAGGGTCCCTGTTATTCCCCACCCTCCTTATATAGGTGCCTAAATTTAACCTACCCCACGGATGTCGGTGGAATTGCCCTGGAAGGACGAATGAGCTAGGTGTAGGGTGCCTAAGGCAATCCGTCGGGATCCTGACAAACGCAGATTTCCGCTCCGTATGTGAGTAGGTCGTTTTCTTTTCTTTTCTTTCTTTTTTTTTCAGACCTAATCGATGTCTGCCAAGATATCCAGTTTGAATGCGAATGACTTGAGGGATCGGAGTAAGGCTTCCCGCCTGCTCCATGATCTCTTGTCGTTCGGTGTGGATATCGCCGCGATCCAAGAGACCCACTTTGTTTGCAACGTCGATGCTTGTGTGGTGTCTGACGACTTTGTCGTCTATTCAGTGTATGGGAACCGACAGGCTAGAGGAGTCTCTTTGTTGGTGAAGCGCACTCTAGATGCGAAGGTGGACTTTGTGCATACCGATGCTGAGGGAAGGTTGATCGTGGCCCATATTGTCGTGAAAAGTCGTTCGTTCCGAGTCATTGCGGTTTATGCGCCTAACGAACAGGAGGAGCGGGTTTCGTTTTTTCGCCAGTTAGGGACCTTCCTGATAGATTCAACGCGCTTAGTTCTAATGGGGGACTGGAATGCCATCCTGGACCCCAAGTTAGATCGCAGGCGGGGTGCTAGCGGGAGAAGGGGCGATCTGATTGATCTGATCAATGATTTTGGTCTCGTTTATAGATACCGGGTCGATCACACCGGGGAGGGGGGAAATGTGGACGTGGGCTCTTAGCTGGCCTTGTGACAAGGTAGTTAGCTACCTTGACAGAATGTTAGTTAGAAGAGCCGACATAGATCTGTTAGATTGTCCCACGTTCTACTGGGTAGGCTATACGGACCACTAACTCGTTTGTGCCCACATAGCGTTATATCATATGCCTACTGGAAGTTCAATCTGTCTTTACTGGACAGGCGAGACTTTCAGGAGGAACTAACTAGCTTAGTACAGCGGGAGCTAGTGGGGGCGGTTATCGGGAATAAGTGGTGGGTTAAACTTAAGTGTAGGATTAGGTCTTTCACCACTGATTTCAGCAAATGGCTCGCCCTAGATAGAGCTGAGAAGGTGAAGACGCTTAGAACTAGTCTTTCCGGGGAGGCGGCTGGGGGAGATACCCTAGAGATAACCTTAGCTAGGGAGGCCCTAGAGCGTTTGAATAGCGAGCGCTACATGGGCCAGGTAATTAGACATAGGCTAAGCAAGATGTCTTTCAAAGCCGTGAACATGGACGCAGAATTGCGCAAGGAAGAGGTCCGTTGAGGTGGCGATCGTTACATTCGTGAAGTCAAAAACCCGGAGGCGCATACTCTTCGGGTCACTGACAACATGTACGAGGCGTTTAGGCGGCATTTCAAGAGCGATTTACCAAGGAACCAGGTCTTCGTGAGGACGAATTTCGCAGCTATTTGACTGATGAAGCGAGGGAGAGATCACGGAGGGCGAGGTCTACGCGTCATTGAAGAAGGTCGGCAGAGGCAAGTCGCCCGGTCTGGATGGTTTGCCCGATGAATTGTACTTGAGGCTGCCGCACATTTTTGTCCCGATTTTGACTCCAGTGTTCAACAACTGGTTCCGGCAGGGACCCTCCTCGACCAGTTTCCAGGGGTGTGATCAAGCTGTTGAAAAAGGGCAAGGGTGTTCGGCGGGGAACTTAGATGACTACAGTCCCATAACTCTGCTAAACACAGAGTTAAAGATTTTGGCTAAGATCCTGCTGGAGCGTTTGCAGTCAGTTCCCGAGTCTCTGTTAGTTCCTGAGCAGACTTCTTCTGTGAGGGGCCGAACAATTCAGAGCAACGTGCATCTGATCCGCATGATCATAGGGGGTGTAAAAGACGACGATGAGGCCGCGCTGGTCAATTTGGATCAGTCCAAGGCATTTGATAGGGTTGACCATCGCTACCTTGCTGCTGTCCTGTAGCCTGCCGGATTCGCACCCGATTCTGCCGCTGTATCGCTCCCCCAGTGCTGTGGTACAGGTGAACGGGAAGCTGTCGAGCGCTTTTGCGTTGTTTAGGTCAATCCGTCAGGGTTGTCCGCTGTCGCCCCTAATTTATGCTTTGGCGTTGGAACCTCTCCTTCGCCGGCTGAGGGACAGGGCGTGCGGTCCGGCCCTACGCGGAATTGCCGTTCCTGGAGGAGTTCGAGCCAGGGTTTCTGCGTACGCCGATGACGTATCTGCTTTCGTGTCGTCCCGCAGCGACATTGAGGCGGTACTGAAGACGCTTGATCGGTACGAAAAGGTGACAGGGGCCAAGATCAACCACCTTTCTCATCAGGATCTAATCCGATTCTTTGGGCATCAGCTCAAGATGAAGATTAGATCTGATAGAAAGCGATTGTATTCGACAGTCTTTAGCGAAAGGTGGGTGAAAGAGGCGAGCTTGGTTCGTTTGAACGCGGCTAGCCTTGACTTTCTCTTCTAGGTCAAACTACTAGGTGGTTTCCTGTGGAGCCCTCCTCTTGATTAGGTTAGACAAGCTTTTGTGTACCTAGTTAATGTGAGTAAGTGTTGTTCCCGGCCTGTTCCTGGCCACTTCTTTGATTATGATCCAAGTTGAGATTCCCAACCTCCCCAGTTTGATTTTGGCCCCTTTTTATCTCGACCGGGTCAGCTTTATATTTTCCCATGCCCGTATAATATTTTATCCTTTTCCCACTCCCTTAGTGAGAGCGCCACTTGATTTCGTCCAATGGGCAGAATACAGTGGCATTTCTGTTTTGAGGTTTGGACGGGCCCTACTAACATCAGTTATGTTTAATTTGATTTGAGTTAATATTTAATTTGTTATTGGGTTCATCTCCCTTTCCTCTCATTTTTTCATCATAGATTTTTAGATATATTTTAGCATCATCAAATTTTTATGACACGGGGCGCGTTTTGTAGGCCTCACTAGAGAGAATGTGGTATTATGGTGCATGGAGGATTGATTGGTGACGGACGAGTTCTTGTGGTGAATGGTGAAATTGTAATGCATGAATAGGTCGCTAATCGGATTAACTAGGCATAGAACAGTTAGTTAAAACCAGCCTCAACCCCTCCCCTTTTTCGGCCTCGTGCCATAATTGTATTTTTTAATGCAATAAATATCGCCTTAGTCTGAGAGCTAAGTCTATAACGACGCCCATTGGACTACGCCATTGATTACACTTCTTACCTGCGACTACGACGCGTACCAGTCGATTACTGCTACCGTATTCTACTTGGTTATAGTATCCAAAACCACTTAGCTACTTTTTTTCAAATATATCCCTTTCCGGGACATATCAGAAGCCTTATTAATAATAAAAAAAAAAAAAACACTCAGCAATAACAACTATGAACATGGACACAACATTGTGTTTGAAAATGAAAACATTATATAAATACATACATACAACAAGCTATTTCTTCTTAGCAGTTGTCTGTCGTATTCAATGAAATGTGTATAAAAGAAAGATTGCTGCCTAAATACGCGCACACAGACACATACATACATATATATATATATATATATATATATATATATATATAGGTTCCGTTTTATTGCTTGGAATCTTTACATAACTTGATTTCTACTACAAAGTGTATGGTATCATTTCAAGTAAAAATTATCATACAAAACTTGATCACGCATAAAATGGATTCCTGTTTTTTCTACTTCAGTCTTTCTTTTCTCGAACGGATATCTCCTGATTATTACTCATTAATCTGTCTAATCCTGTAAACGCTAACATTTACAAAGTATCACAAGGAAACAAAACTCGGTATCCAATTCTGACTTCATCTGATCGTCTGTGTTGACGCAATAAAGAGCTCATATATTATTTGGGGAAATCCCATTAGCGATCGTTTGCCGATCTGGAATCAGGTACAGCGACACTTTCTCTTACAAATTGAAGTATCGTCTCTTAAACTCTCCCGCTTCAGTGGTCAAGCTCGTGAAGATAGAAACAGGTTGTGTAATCGAATTGATTGAATCAAATTGTCCGATAAAACCGACTCGAATAAACGAAAGGAAATAATGAGATCTGGAGTATTTCTTTTTTTCGCAGGTGAAAAAGAGATGAGGAGCGGTGTAAGTGTCTGAGAGAAAAAATGTATATATATATATATATATATATATATATATATATATATATATATATATAGTCTTAAGGTGTGCCATATTTATGTGATACATTGCTCCATATCAGAGATTGAGCATGTGTAAATATAAATGTGAAGCTTCTAAGTGTTGACTTCAGTGTTCACTTTATGTTCAGATATATATATATATTATTTAGAGGAAAGACCAAAGTATTTTTTTTATCAATTTATTAAATTTTTTAATCCTTTCTAGCACATTTTAAGTTTTCATTTAGTTTTTCTTGCATCAGTGAGTGGACCAAAGATTAGTATAGGGATTTTAGCATCTTTGGGGCATTTAAAACACATTGTTTTGGAAATTTTGCAAAGAAATAAAAAAAAATAATCAAATAATTGTTGGATTTTAATTAAATTTTTAGGATTTATTCATAAATTAATAAATTTTTGTGTTTTTGGGAAAATCTTGGCATGTGTATGTATATATATATATATATATATATATATATATATATATATATATATATAATAAAAAAGGCTTAAACACTAATATTCCATGGTTATAATTTATTGCATTGGAATCGTAATTACGATCCAACAAATTCAAAAACAAATTTTAAAACGTTATTTTTAGTGGATACTCGTATTTAAGTAGACGCGCTTTTTATTTATTAATTTTCCTCTAACGGCATGAATATTCCAGAAATCTTAGAGAAATATATGCGCTTACTGAAGGATTCTAACTTAGGGAAACTGCCATTACATATATATATATATATATATGTGTGTGTATATATGCGTGCGTGTGTGTGTGTGTGTGTGTTTTTGTGTGTAAGTAATATTTATATATATAATTTATGTGTGTGTGTCCGTGCATGTGCGTGTGAGTACATTTAATACATTTATATGTAGAGGCATGAACGTACATGTTTTTGTTTTTTAATTTCGTTTGATTAAGAGGATAAGATTAGACAATGATTTATATAATAGTAAGAATAATGACTTTTTTTAGAAACAGTAAGTAGTAAGAAAGTTTTAGTTATCGAATTATGGGATTGGTATTTAAAACGTAGAAACATTGGATTGAAATATGCAAGAACAACTCCAGCTTACCTTGTTATGGATTCCGGGGAAATAGCTCGAATCAAAACCGGATGTCCGAGAAATTTTCGTACGGAACTGTCATATAGCCTAAAGTGCCTTTTAACCGATTTGGCCATAGAGGTGCGTTCGATTAGCAAGGTCGAATTTACAGCTTTTAAACTTCAATCATTCGTGAATCTCTCACGTACATTCATATCTGCTCATGGCGTATCAAATGTAAACAAATGACGTCACACATTATGAAATGGACAAAGTCCGACAATTATTTTAAATACATTTTTATTTTTATACATTCTTTTTATAGATACAAATATTTAAGTAAATGCTCTGTTTATAATAAACAGTATTAAGCAACATTTACCGTCCTCTTATCTCAAATAACAACTTAAAATAGACTCCTTGACCAACACAAAGAATGTTAAAAGATTCATGTTAAAAAGATAAAAAAAATTTAAAAAAAAACAAACAAATGAAAACTACAGACAAAAGTTCATTTCCCCCATCAAGACATTCATTTCTGTAGTTTACTGCTACCAGCAAGCAGAAATATTTCTCCTCCTGATGATGGCCATTTCGGCCGAAACTAGTCGAGGAATCTAAATGAAATAATAACAAAAAAAAACGAAAGAATATTAATCTACAACCCAATGTGTCTGAAGATTTTAATTTTTTAATATTTTTTTTATTGTTCAATATATATATATATATATATATATATATATATATATATATATATATATGATAATTGGAAATATATATTTGACAATCGGAGCTATATATATATTTTGACAATTAAAAAACATTCATGAAAATATACTGTCTCGAAAATATATCCAGTTATTCATTTCACTGTTTAGGCTTTATCAAATCGATAGCAAAATATTTTGTAACAGAATTTTGCCACGGAGAACGCATGGATAAAAAACAAATCTTTTATTTATTTTCGACTCATTTTGAAGTATTCTATCTTTCGACTCGTAAACTTAAACCAACGAACGTAACTGATATATATATATATATATATATATATATATATATATATATATATATATATAGGTTGGTGCAAAAATAATTACGTTTTCTAACATATGTTACTATGTGAGAAAACGAAATTATTTTTGCACTAATAATACATACATACATACATACACACACATATGTATATATATATATATATAATTATTATTTATTAAAAATTATCACATAAGTATGTTATAAAATCATTACAAAAATAGCCATTTTGTTTCAACACACTCGGTGTCTTATCAAGTGATGATGTTGAAGATAAAATATATATATATATATATATATATATATATATATATATATATATATATATATAACTGAGTTGCATATATATCAGTCTGTTCACTGCCTTGTCGGAAGCGTCGGCTGAATTCCTTTCAACTGGTATCTTAAAACACTATACCAACTTGGAAGGCATCAGCTCCAGTTGTGATTCCATCAGCTCCAGGGGATGTATACTGGCAGGAACGCATTTTCTAGTATTAAAATTAGTCTGCATCAAATTCACAGATGGCGGAAGGACAAAGATTTTCTTGGAGGTTTCACCTTTAACTAACGTTAGATATCAAACTTATCTCTTAAAAATGTAAGAAAAAAGTGTCCGTGATATTGACGCAAAGTATTATGCGTACCCTCTCGTCAGGTAACTGAGGAAGACTACGTGTTAGTCCGGGGTTGAGTTTTTCTCCTCTTCCCTGGAGAGAAACTGGAGCAGACATTGCTTACGTTCGTATCGATTGGCTGTCTGTTTGAATTTGTTTCGTAGGTCAAGCTCAATATTACTACTGCATGGAACGGACAAATTTACGAAAATATTTTGAGGAAAATATTGATTACAAAAATGGTTCCCCATGGACCGCAGTCTGCGTGCTTGAGACCGCTACTCTAAAATTCTGGGATACTTTGTAAATATTAGCGTTTAAACTATTAAACAAAGATAAAGGAATAGCAAGCTGACAACAACGAAGAAAAGACGAGAGATTCAAGTTAGGAAAAACATTAATCCTTTTTATGCTTGTTGGAGTAGACGCGCGTTGAAATCGGGTTATGCTTACCAAATCTTGCAATAGCCTGTTCAGATAGTCTCATGCTGACATCACGCCGGCGATCGCCATAACATTACTTCCAGTGACACCGGCAAGAAAATTAATGAATTTCATCAGTGATATTTTATAGTTTTTATAAAACTGATTCAAGAGAGAAACAGAGGGGAAATACACGCCTATTTAAACAGAAGAAAAAAAAAGACATTGCAAGTTAAGAATTACAAGTGCGCCATGCATTCTGCCTTGGGCCATAAGTAAGCCACGAATACATGTTATCCATTTTGACATGTTTTTAAATCGAAAGAATGGTTTGTATTTAAGAGATTAAAGAATTTAATGTATACCTGATATATAATTGTGGGCAAGAATTGGCTGGTCAACTTTAACGCCTCAAAAACTAAACTGCTCTCTATTAATCACCATAGAGATCCTTCCCTGCCCCCTTCCCGCCATTAGAATGTCTGATGCTCAACTTCTTGAGAGCAACTCCCTGCGTCTGCTCGGTCTCACGTTGACTGCTGACCTGTGATGGAACAAATACATTGAGTCAATTGCTTCGTCCACCGCGAGGAAAGTTGGCTTTCTGTGCCGCGCCAGGAAATTTTTCTCCCCGGAATAGATACTTCAAATATGCAAATCAACCATTCGGCCTTGCATGGAGTATTACTGCCATATATGGTCTGGGGCACCATCTGTTTACCTCGGAGTTCTTGACAAGATCCAGAGACGGATATGTAATATAATTGGCCCTGATCTGGCGTCTCGTCTACAGTTGCTCTCTCACAGATGCGCCGTCGCCTCTCTCTGTCTTTTCTACAAATACTTTCATGGTAATTGCTCCGATGAGCTGCTTTCACTGGTTCCCAGACTTCATGAATTCAAGCGCCCTACGAGGCTGGCATCTCGCTCTCACTCTTTCACTGTAGAAACTTTTAAATGTGTGGCACCATGCATCCAGGCAGAGAAAGAAAGGCAAAAAGGGAAAAGGAAAGAAAAGAAGAAAGGAAGGGAAAAAGTAATGCGAGACGGATCATAGGCGATAAGCGAACACACACACACGGCTTGAGAGGCAATAATAAAAAAAAGGGGTTATTTTGGATAAGTGGCAAATGGCGGAAGAGTGTCATTACAATGACAATGAGATTGAGTGGGTAGGGAAGTGTTATCTAAGGATATGAAAACAAACTATTGGTACAAGAAGGCATCTTATTATCAAAACACAGACCACCGGCCAAGGGAAAAATTCAAGCGAAAATGTTATTTCGATAAGTGACGACAAGAAACAGGCGACTAAAAAAGACTTTGGACAGATATGAAAATTAAAGGCCACCTGCGAGCAATCATTGACCGATTTTTCCTACTTGGCCTGCAAAAGGAATGGAATTGTGTTATCAAGAAATGTTCGCCAAAGAAAGTCCACTTGAAAACGTTAGATTTTGATAATTGACAAAACACAGGTGTAGCTACGGAGCCTTAGCTAGATATGGAAAATTAAAATCCCACACAAGCAGTCTCGCTAACTAAACTCTTTTCGACAAAACAAACTTTTGCCCTGCGATAATAAAATTTTGTTATCAGACACATGAACCGAAGGAAAATGAATGGAATAAGAAATGTTTTTATTACTTCCTTGGAGACGTCAGACCGACTGAAAACTTAGAGAAAATTCTTTTCTGAGGCCATGTCGGAAAACCAGCCATCTGATGAATTACCGATAAACTGCTTGACAAACGCCACGTGTTGAACAAAGTGTTGTCATATTATCCGTTCATGATAACGGCGATTTGAAATGAAGAAAAAGAGGAAAGAGGAGAGATAATTATTTTTTTAGTTAAGCAAGGTATTTTTTTCCGAAACAAAGCCGCGGGTTGTTCACGCCCGACTAAGACGTCATTGGTCAAGTGGTGATCACATGACGCACGAAGGAGGAGGAAAGATACCCGACCAAGACCTCATTGGCCGAGAGTGATCAAGTGACGAAGAAGTGGGGAGGGCAGTTCACGCCCCTCAGAAGCCTGGTGAGAAAGTGGGAGTGAAACAAAAGGGTTACCAAAAATGGAAAAGAGTGGAAAATCCCTAACCAGAAATAAAAGAGGTGGATATGTATTTAGAATTATCGAGGAACTCCCCGACGCCAACAGACCCAACCCGGTTTTTGTCGGCGTCAATAAAAGCTAGGCCCCAACAGGCAGAAATCAGTTCAGGCCCTGACGGCAGAGATGAGTGTCCAGTAGTTCAGGCCCTGACGGCAGAGATGAGTGTCCAGTAGTTCAGGCCCTGACGGCAGAGATGAGTGTCCAGAAAGTTCAGGCCCTGACGGCAGAGATGAGTATCCAAAGTTCGAGCTCCAGTTTCCAGAGTTAAAGCCGCCTCAAGATAGCTGACCAAGATTCACGCAAAATTTTGGACTCCTCTTCAACCAAGAACAATTATTTTGAAGAGCGACTTAGGACCAGACCACCGAAATAAGTTTTTCGACTTTCGTCCAAAGACACACCGAAACACAAATTTCTTAGAGAGCAAACAACTTGAAGCGTTAAAACTTGGCTAGCGAAAACGACGTGTCACAATCCACAGAACGGGTCGGGAGATAGATGCAGTCCTATGTATCGAACAACTAGACATAAAGTTTGTTACCTTTTTCTTTGATACTTTGAACTTTTTGAGTTTTCATTTTATTTTCTTTTATGCATATTTGTGTGTTATCACCCCCGTTGAACTCAATATGCATTACGGCCCCAACCACTGTTTGATCTCGTCTGTCTAAGATCAATTCACAACGTGGGTAGGCAGACTGGAGATCAGTGCAGTTACCTTGGTAACCAGGCGTTGGAAGCGAGTTGGGAACGGCGAGGCTGATATCAAATCTAACCAGATTCCCACCCGAATCACCAAAGGGTTAGAACGTCACATTTGGGTGCCGCGACCGATACCAAGCCAGTTGGTCGTCACAGTACGAGACAACACGACTGACACGACAGGCGAACGTCACGTTTGGAGCAGCGACACCCGGAGGGAGCAGCGAGGAGCGAACAGCTGGCACCGCGGCGAAGACGTCACAATTGGTGCTGTTTAGGGACGTCACAACTGGTGTCGTGACCGGGATAGGACCCTGGAACGGCCACGTCACAACTGGCGCCGTGGTAGATCAGGATAGAACGTCACAGTTGGCGCTGCGACCGGGGGACGACGTCACTAATGTAGCCGTCTCTTCTACACCAATAGCTTCATATCTCGCACCTCTCGCCTGTGGAACACCCTTCCCTATTACTGTTTCCCTGAGAGCTATAATCTCCAACTATTCAATTGTAATGTCAATCGACATCTCCAGTTACCTTGATCTATCCACTATCCTTCTCCTCATCCTTTCTTCTATCACTTCTATCTGTTCTCGCTCCAAATCTTCTGCAACCCCCTGCATCCTAGTGGCTTAATATATATATATATATATATATTATTAAATAGAATAATCACACGATGGCTGGTAATGAACGATAATACTTAGGACAAGAACAACATATATAAGATTCGCCAGTGGCGCGAAGAAAAAGTAGTCAACTGCTAGAAGTGAATTCCACAATGAATCTCCAAATGCAGACCAGTATACAGTATTTACTATTGTATTTATGTGAATAGGGACATACCCAGTATCGTCCTTAGGTATGCTACAACAATATATATATATATATATATATATATATATATATATATATATATGCAACATATTTTCATTCAAGCTGGTTTAGTGAAATAATTTAGACATATTATGTTTATTTATTTTAGATTTAATCCTTTCATGTTCAGGAATTAATTTCATGATAGCTGTAGAAAATTGATTAAAAAAATACCAAAATATTCGTTCAAATAAATCTTATTTTCCCAAGTACTTGAATTTACGTAACTACTGTATACACATTCACAGATATCTTGAAGATGGCCTCTGATAAGATTGGAAGTACAAGGGAAAAATTTTACAGAAAATCCATCTGGTATAATGTTTATCCAGATTCTCTCGCTAGATTTAATTACGAGTGCTCTATGATTTTGCCCTTGGGCTACAAGTAAATCATTTTACGAAATCGGGGCACTTGTACTTGGTCCAATGTTTATCAAGCTTGTCTTGCTAGATCAATTACGGATGCTCCATGCTTTCGACCTTGGGCCAAATGTTAACCACGCTCACTAAATCGGAGCACCTAGATGTGGTGTAATTTTTATCAAGCTTGTCTCGCTAGATCAATTATGAGTGCTCCGGGCTATCGTCCTTGGGATACAAGTAAGCCACACTTACTAACGACTTACTTCAACGACTTCTAAGCTATGTGGAGAAACCTACAGGCTTGAACAAGTTTTCTATAACAGTTTTGAATTTTATGTTATCATTTATAGAAATCAACTTATATATATATATATATATATATATATATATATATATATATATATATATATATATGATTAAAACGAAAGATAGTCCATGCCTGCTTCTTATAATATGTACATTTAACAGAGCAGTTAATGAATCCTTTTGACTAAGTTGAATCACGAAGATTTTAATGTCGGAATTTTCGGGCACGGCAGTGTCCTTTTTTAATCAGAGAGTGGGACTCACTCTTCCGCGGAATGTTGTTGTTAGTTAAAGTGTCCCTATGGAGATTAAATTCTCTGACCAGACCCAAATCCCTGTTTAATATTCTTTTATATGCGATTCTATTTTTAAAATTGTATTTTAACTCCCATCAACAACAATAGCATTCCCCGGGAGAGTGAGCCACCCTTGTCTGTTTATATCTCGTCTAGATGAAAAAGCCACAGGTGTGTCCGAAAATCCCGTCTTTAATTTTTTTCTCTTCGCGTTACAATTAAGTCAAAGGGCTAATATATAATAACTATCATCAATCTTATTGTAAAACCGTATCCTCACCCCACTGGACCCACGCATTCCACGTTGGTTCGGTATGGTCCGGTATTACAGGTTAGACACAAGTCTCCGGTTCCCAATGTCATTTCGAAGCCATCTTCCAGCCACGTTGTAATTGTTATCCGGAAGCTCTCCGTTGGTCCACCTGCGTGTTCGTCGGGTGAGAATCGAGTTAAGAGAAAAATAAATATAACCAAGTCGATTCGATTTTGAAAGACAATTTTTTTATGTATAAAAGCAAACCCACACATACACAAAATAATTCTTGTTGCACAAGGTTGAATGTTTTTTGTATGTGAACAATAACCAAACAAATACAAATACTTCAAATAATTTCGGTAAAGGAGAGATGTGGCCTTCGTTTTAACCCTTTTTGGTTTGTTCTTAGCGCAAATACTACAACTTTCGATGATCCCGTTCTCAGTAGTAGTAATAGTAGTACTAGCATTAGTAGTAGCCGGAGTAGCGGTACTTTGATGTTAACGATGTTATTGCGCTTCTTCGCCCTCAGCTTCAGCAACACACAGCGGGAGCTTCCCTTTCAATCTCTGGCATCTCTCCACTCAGTTCGACTACATTCGAAGACAGACGGACTCAAAACTCTCTGCCTCCTCCGGTTGGCTCGCATCTTTATTAAGAGAACCGACCTACGCGACCCAGACTGGTGAGGTGTCTGTTTTTCTAGTGCAGACGTAATGACATAGTACCAAAGAAAAAAATTACTTTTTCATCGATTTCCTCAATGTTTCCAAGGTTCACAAGACGCTATTGTTTATCACCTCGCTATTTATGCCGCTATTTGTAAACTACAAAGAGTGTTCTTTCAAACATAAATTCGAGATCAAAAATCCTTTATTTTAACTTCGAGTCTTATAGTGTCAAAATCCATTTCTTTTTTTAAAAGTTCCAAATTAATATTGTTCCAGTAATTTTTATTAGTAATCTGATAAACTTTGTGCACTTAAAAAAAGCTTGTATTTCGTGTTGTAAATTAACTTTCCGTAACATTTACATTTCAAAGTCCTAACATCATATTAACATCTTGGTTATTCGAAAACGATTCTCTTTAATTTGGTGTTTTTTTTTAGTTTTACAGTATATCCTCCTTTATTTTCATTATTATCAGGTCAAGGGTGATTTATTTATCAATCCACCCACGGGGACCGAATGTGGCACAAGGCCTTTTTATGTGGGTATGTCTGAGCCGTAAGCCCAGCCAAAAATAAAACCCATTAAATTTCCAATTATTATCAAGCAGAGTCAGACACCTGACCCGGCAGCTCACAAAGCGCAGATACTACACTTTGATCCAGCCACCGAGCCGATCAGGTCAAGGGTGATATTGTCACATTATTGCCAATATTGTTGTCATTTTCTTATATCTCTATTTCCAAAATTTTATTAACAGGGCTATGATATATATATATATATATATATATATATATATATATATATATATATATATATATATATATATAAACAGAAAGTTTCCTAAAAAGAATGAGATGTAAAGTCCACTTTTTAAACCAGGACCTTCACAAAAAACCCGCAACAAAAAGAATTAGACGAGTTCGAAAAAGACTTAACTGACCTAGTTAGAAACATAAAATTCCATAAAAAACAAGATGCATTTAAAAAAAAAACTGAGAAGATATAACTAAAATAAACAATTCAGCAAATATATTTATCGCAGCTGATAAAACAAGAAATTTATACAAACTAAGCCCTCCGACGCACAATAAATCACTCAAGAACAACATAACCAAAACATACCAAAATGCACCCAAAACAATAGAACACGATATCAATAAGGAAGCTAAAACAATTGCCCAAAAAGTAGGCCTAGATGACCGAATAAGTTGTATCAGCAAGGCGCAAGCCTTTATCACACTAAAAGACCATAAAGAAAATTTCAAACCAACCCTACATGCAGACTTATAAACTCAGCCAAAAGCGATCAAGGTAAAATAAGTAAAATGATACTCGAAAGAATTAATTCTGAAATTAGGAAGAAGTTAGGAGTAAACCTGTTTAAAAACACAAAAGCAACTATTCACTGGTTCCACAGCATAAACAACAAACAAAATTGCCAATTTCTACAATTAGACATAAAAGAATTTTACCCACCCATAACAGAACGCATGCTAGATAAGGCCATCAACTTAGCTCAGTAACAAATAATAATAAAACCAAGCGAAATTGACATCATTAAGCACTCTCGTAAATCATTACTATTTCACAATGAAGAAACATGGATAAAGAAAGATGGGATATTTGACACTACAATGGGAACCTTTGATGGTGCTACAAATCAAAATCATATGTATATACTTACTACACGAACTAAGCAAAATAATAGATAGAAATTACGCAGGCATCTACAGGGACGACGGTCTCATAATCTTGAGAAACTGTAACAAACAAAACACAGACAAAACTAGAAAAGCAATAATAAAGATTTTTTAAAATAACGAATTCAACATAGATATAAAAACTAACCTAAACGAAGTAGATTTCCTAGATGTTACCTTCAACCTAAGAGAAGGCACATATAAACCATACAGAAAACCTAATGATAAACCACTCTACATACACACATCTTCCAACCATCCGCCTTCTATAATCAAACAGATACCAAAATCGATTAACCGCAAGCTCTCCGACAATTCCTCCAATGAATCCATATTTAACAAAGCTAAGAAAGACTACGAAACAGCCCTAAAAGATAGCGGATTCCCAGCAACACTCACATACTCACCACAGAACACAAAAAGACCAACAGGAAAAGAAATATACTATGGTTCAACCCACCGTACAGCAAAAACGTAAAAACAAAAGTAGGAAAAATAGTCTTCAAACTCTTACATAAACACTTCCCGGAATCAAGCACCCTACATAAAATATTCAACAAAAAGACTGTAAAAATCAGCTACAGTTGCACCGAGAACATGGCACAAATAATAAAAAGGCACAACAGAAAAATTATCAACAAACCACACGAACAAATTAAACCCACGTGCAACTGCAGAATAAAGAGGAATCTCCCTTAAACGGTTTACAAAACAACGTAATATACCAAGCCACGATAAAATCACCAGATAATGAAGAAAAAGTATACATAGGAGTAACTGAAGGACCCTGGAAACAAAGAAATTATGCACGCAAAATATCTTTCACAAATAGTAAATGTAAATATGCGAACAGCACAATGCTTTCTAAGTATATCTGGGAAATTAAAAACAAAATTCACATCACACCAAAAATATCTTGGAAAATAAGGAAAAGATCATCAGCCTACAACAACCAATCAAAAACTTGCAAACTTTGCTTGGAGGAAAAATAGTTATCATTACTTTCCCAAACCAAAATAAATTATTAAATAAAAGATCCGAGCTCATCTCAAAATGCAGACATGAAATCAAATTTTTACTACGTAACTTAAAAATTGAAATCGGAAAAAATAAAATTAAATAAATAAACAAAATGACAATAAAATAAACAAAATAAATTAACCCAAACAAATAACCAAACACCTGTTACACTAGACGAAATAGAATAAATAAAAAAAATCAATGAACCCAAATAATAAAGTAAATAATAAACAAATTAGCAAACCATTATGACAAAAATATTAGTTAGACTATAAAAATCAAACCAAAAATCGGACGGAAAAATAGCTATAACTGTTATATAACGATAAAAAATATACAGTATAACAAATAAATAATAACAAGTAAAATAAATTGACCTAAATTCATCCAAATAAATAAATAAACTGATCCCGATAAACTAACCGTTAGAAAAAACAAATAAAGATAATCAATTCAAATAAATACATGAAGTAATAAACAAATGAAAAACTGTTCCCGCCAAAATAATAGTTAGAATAAACTACAACAATCAACCCCAAAATAGAATAAATAACTTTAATTATCTCCCCTAGACAAAACAAAACTATTAAATAAGCGATATAAACAAATTTTTATTACGTTAATAAAAACAGCGATTAAAATAATAAATAAATAAATAAATAAACAAATAAATATATAAGAAATAAAAATAAATAAAAACTAGCAAAATAATTTAACCCAAATAAATAAATAAACAAATAAACGACTTCCAGTAAAATAACCGCCAACATAGACTACCCACTATGCACTACTGACCCGTATATATAAATAGCCCGGAAAAAATAATCGTGGCCTGACGATTGCATCTAACATGAAACAGACTGTCGCCTCTAAGTGTTGACTTCTATGTTCACTTTTATATTTACACACGCTCTATCTCTGATATTGAGTACTTTATCCCATAAATATAGCACATCTTAATAATATATTTCTTCATATATATATATATATATATATATATATATATATATATATATATATATATATTATTTCAAAAGTTATTTTTAATGAACATTTCTATTTGACTAGATACTCCGTCCTCTACCACATTTTTAAACATTGTTTCTATTTCTTTTCGATTAAACATTCCTTCTTCTTTGACGTATATATATATATATATATATATATATATATATATATATATGGGGGGTACGTGTGCGTGTGTGTGTTTGTGTGTGCGTCTGTGTATTTAGGCAGCAATCCTTCTTTCATGCACATTTCATTAAATATCACAGACAAGGTGCTTTTTAGTTTTTTATACAATTTCTCATGCGATCTAACAATTATTTTTTTCTTTTTTTATATAAAAACTGTCCGAATGTTCTTTTTATCAGAATATTTCGACAATACATTTACCCATTTTCAAAGATTAAATATTTTTACTGTTAAATAAGAAATAGTCTGTTTCATGTATGTTTTATAAAATGTTTTCATTTTTCAAAACACGGTCAAGATATTGTGTCCATGTTCAAAGTTAATATTATTAAGTGTTGTTTTTTTATTTTTGTTTTATTAATAAGGCTTTCATTATTTTTAGCCTTTTTTGCATGTAGATGATGCTATTATATTAGTGTTATAAACAAGTATGTTACGAATAGTGTCCGGTTGGTCTCCATGAATATTTAAATGAGATCTAATTGAGCTATGGTCAGAAAGGTGTAGAGTGAGTCTGCGTGTCAAACATGATGTAGTGTAGCCTATATAATTATTTACGAATTTTGATTCATCAGGAAAATAGATAGACAGATAGATAGATTAAAACTAAAAGTAAGTCCCACTATCTGGTTATATCCCGTCTAGATGGAAAAAAGACACAGGCGTGTCCGAAAATTCCGACTTAATAATCTTTCTCATCGTGCTTCAATTTAGTCAAAAACCCTAATATATAATAAATATCATCAGTCTTATTGACAACATTGTTATCATTCTGTTGTCATTTCATTCCTCAAAGTGAGACAAGAAAGAGAAACATGTAGTTAGACAGCACATCTTTATTAATTCAAGTTCGATTTAGCGTTCTTTTTTCGTTACTTCTGAAGGAAAACATGACGAAGGACAATGAATATTGTCCGGCGGGAAAGACGTTGTTGCTGCATTATTATGTGACATAAGGGACATAACTTAGTTAAATCAAATTATTAAAATACGGTCTCCGGTATCCAATGTACATTCAAGCAATTTCACGTTATTTACCGATCTTTTTTTCTTTCTTTTTTTAACTACCGATTGGATCTGTCCGTATCTTGTGAAATCAAAAGAAACAGAATCTAACAGTTGTCAGATATAGACAAAATAAAATGGCTAATCTTTCAAAAGAATGATTTCAACAAGCTATTTCCTGGTCATCTAAGGAAAATAAACAATAGCAATATCTGTCTATATCTCTGTGATGAGGTACTATGATTACTTGCATTATTTACATTATTCGGACTGTTATCCTCATCTTCATTGCAATATTCACAATGTTCCGGCCTTTTTGTCTCTCTTGTATATCTGTCTATATCTCTGAGATGAGGTATTATGATTACTTGGATTATTTACATTATTCCTAGAAAATATTCGTCCTCCGAGAGCTTGACGTGCCTTAACCGATTGAGCTCAAAGTGTATTCAAATGTAAACAGTCCGACAATTATTTTAAGACATTTTTTTACATTTGGATACGCTTTGAGCAGATATGAATGTATGTGAGAGATTCATGGAAGATTGTAGTTTAAAAGCAGTAAAATCAACCTTGCTAACCGAACTGTTCTCTGTGGCTCAATCGGTTAAGACACGTCAGGCTATATGACGGTTCCGTATAGGATACAGGTTCGATTCCTGTCGGAGGACGAATATTTTCTATGAACATTTCTCGGACATTCAGGCCAGTAAATGTTATTAATACTGTTTATTAAAAAACAGAGCATTTACTTAAATATTTCTATCTATAAATTTATAAAACATAAAAATGTCAAAATAATTGTGGGACTTTGTCCATTTCATAATGTGTGATGTCATATATAGATATACATATACGTCATATATATATATATATATATATTACCAGTAGAAGGTTTCTTTAAATCGCGCCTCCTTGGCATGACGATAAACTACATCCGGCTGCAAAGCCTCTAATCGGGAGATTTTGAAGAGCGTGGAAGAACCTCTTAATTGCTGTTGTTCTCAAATCAACCCTGGCCTGGGGGGGGGTAGCACCTGTTAGTGATCAGAGCTATGGGCAAATATGAACTAAATTGAGGTCAAAACCTTATGAAAGGCATAAGAAGACATTTTTATAGTCAAAATGCCAGGCATACATTTTCATAGTAAAACCAATTACTAACAATATATTTGTGTAAATAAAATAAAAATATAAAATAAAGAAATATTACCAACAATACATTTTTGTAAAAGATTTTACTAATTCTCCCAAGAAAATTCAATTTCGGCATAAGATGACACATAGGGGGTTGATATGCTGCTAACAAACAAACAAACTTTGAACCATCATGCATTCTTCATGAATTGAATAATTAAGTAATGCAACTTGTCTAAACATTTGCCAGGATAACAGCGATGAATAGCGAGAGTCTAGCAACGTTTCCTCCGTGAGAAAAGAGATGTAGAGTAGAAATGAATTCATCACACACAAGGCCGCGTAGACGCTTTTGAACTCTGCCAAGGCTTGGAATTAAGGATTGAACGCCAGCCCAAATATGGCAGCAACACTTTCCTTTCCTTTTGATTTGGCTCTTGTAAAGACAGAGCATCGTAGGAGGAATAATATTATTTCTGGAGTGGTATTTACAACCGTAAATTTTTCCCACCATTTTCTAGAAATTTTCGTATATATGTGGTCTGACGGGAACTTGGGTCCCAAAAACGCACAAGACAAGGAAAGCAGAAAGCAAAGAGAATACAACGTTTTATAAGGATTGAAGAAAATGTTTGATTTGTTCGGTGATTATTATTATTAATAAACTGAAATGCATATTTAAACAATGCAATTTTATTTTCCGTTAATTTATGTACATGTTTTTGAAAAAATTAGAACGCTTTCAAAATCTTCATTTAATCTTGAACATCAACTGGAATTACTGTGTAACCTACAGGAAACTTCTGCAAAGAGCCAAAACATTGAATCGCCGATTTTTAAACACCTACTTCGATGGTCAAGGTTTCCATGTCTAATATTATTTAGGCTTCTCACGTCAGCATAAAGACCGTGCGGTTGTCCTCTTCAAAGATAGAAGGACGAACTCAAAACAATACTGAATGTTACTGGAATCTTTTGAAACCCAAGCCTAAGACTGTACCAATTGGCGGTGCTTCATCAGGATCGGAAGTAAAAACCTCGAAGCCACCAGAAGAGAAAAAGAACAATTCTAAGAATAAGAGAAAAAGGCTCGACAAAATCAACATCGTCTTTCACCAACATTACCATTTAGTCAATGCTATCGACTCTTCTATGCAACAATTGTTCTACACCGTCTTCATAAAGGACCGTCCTGGGTATGACGATAAACTACGTCCAACAGCAAGGCCTCTAATCAGGAGGTTTTGAGGAGCGTGTAACCACCTCTTAATTGCTGGTGTTCCCAGGTCCACCCTGGCCCGGGGTGGTAGCACCTGTTAGGATCCCAGCTATGCGCAAATAGTTAACCCAGAAACTGAGGTAAAAAGCATTATGAAAGTGTAAAAATAGGTTTTAATACAGGAAATACTTTGTAAAATATTATTACTAGAAAAAAATTTTCTAGAAAAAAAAAATTATTACCAGAAAAAATTTTCTAGGAAAAAAAAAAATTATTACCAGAAAAAAATTTTCTAGGAAAAAAATTATTACCACAAAAAATTATTACCAGAAAAAAAATTTCTAGGAAAAAAAAATTATTACCAGAAAAAAAATTTCTAGAAAAAAAAATTATTAGCAGAAAAAAAATTTCCAGGGAAAAAAAATTATTACCAGAAAAAAATTTTCTAGGAAAAAAAAATTATTACCACAAAAATTTTTTCTAGGAAAAAATAATTATTACCACAAAAAATTTTTCTAGGAAAAAAAATTATTACCAGCAATATATTTAAAAAAATATTACCAGCAATACATTTTTTTTTTAATAATATTACTAGCTATACATTTTTGAGGAAAAAAAATATTACCAAAAAAGGATTTTTGATAAAACAAAGTATTACCAGGAAAATAAAGTTGTCGGCAGTAAATGACCCATTGGTGTTGATATGGCGTAAAACAAAACAAACCAAACCAAACCTTTTAAAGGAAGCTACTAGAAAAGAAGAAATTACATTCTTGGTTACGAGATAAAGCCGGCGAAATAAAATTTAAAAAATAATTATCTGTAACAGGAATTTTTATTTGAAATTACATATTTACGTTCTGTTACAATCTCTGAAACACTTAGCGAATAGAAAATTACATACACCCTGTTATAAAATAAAATAAGACATATCTCGGCTGATTTACACGCAAATAAACTAACATACTCAAGAGCGAGAGCCGGATGTGAACGGGACAAAGACCCGTCAAAAAAATGACCATTATCTTCGTTTACAAATGTTCCCGACGCACGAGTTCCGGTCGAAAAATAAAATAATATTTAAAGTGTTCTATTTTTCGTCCAATAAAAATGCTTCCCTCCTAATTATACTCGCTTCGTTTTTCGAGCCTGTTAAGCCATAAAAAAACGTCATAAAAGGGGTCACAGGGAAGTACAACAGGCAGTCAACAGGTGGCCAGGGAAGAGACCTGTTACGGTCAGGGCGAGCGGTCAGCAGCTGTCAGCAGTGGAGCGCCAGCGTCAACATGTGTGAACTACTATGATAGATCGACCTAGATCCGAAGCCGGCTTATGAACTATACCACAAGGTAGCTGTCCCAAACCCTCACGTTCCTGTTGAAATAAATCACGTAAATCTATTTCGATGGTTTCTATTATGGTTGCATTTTAATTTTCTGTATGTAGATAGATATCGCACGTTGGATAAAAAAAGACGTGAATATGCAAAATGCGATAAAAGCACAATATTTAAAAAATCTAACAACATTACAAGCAACAACTGTGTTTTTAAATGGCCAAAAGTTCGTTCAAATAAGATATATTTACAAAAACGAAGGGAATATGAAAAATTTCAGAAATCTCGATAAAGAAATAATCAAGGAATTTTCGCTGGTTTTAATCAAACGTGTATATATAGCTAGCTAGCTAGCTAGCTAGCTAGCTAGATAGATAGATAGATAGATAGATAGGTGTTATTAAAAATTTCCTTACGAGAGCGCACGAGAATTCATCCTCTTCACGCTTTTCTTTAAAGAATTAAACAATGTCAAACAAACGCTGATTAATAACGCATTTCTTAATCAATTAATATCGCAGTTAAGAAATGTGCGGAGCTAATTTGCAACGTCAATTTCGACGACACAGGCTGGAGGCAGGCAAAGCTGCCTTTGAGTTTCGAAGGCCTGGGCCTTCGATCAGCGGTAAATTTGGCCCTTCCAGCATATCTTTCTTCACTTTCGTCAAATCACGAATTAATTAATGAGATACTCGGTGGATCGTCTCACTGTTTCTCGGGTAGTTCTTTCGAACAAACTGGCAGCGTCTAGGGCCATGAATTACTTTCTATCCCACTAGACACATCAAAACAAAAAAGCTCGGATAAAATAAAATGCGAGGCCAATTTTACTAATTTGAGACTCTCTCTGGATCAGCATCGCCTCGCCTGTCTACTATCTGCTTCACAACCGAGCAGTGGCGCCAGGCTAAACGCAGTGCCCTCTTCATCTACCGGTACCCTTCTAGATGATGAGTGCACTCAGGTCAGAGTCGCGATCCATCTTGGTCTACAATTATGTGAGCGTCACAGATGCAGTTGTGGAGCTTCCATCGATGAGTTTGGTTTGCATCCTCTCTCCTGTCGTCGTAGTGCAGGCCGCTTTCCAAATAAATGCAGCAATAAACGACATCATCAGAAGAGGTCTGGATGGAGCTGGGTTCCCTTCCCAAATCGAACCCGTAGGCCTCGACGGTGGTGATTAAAAGCGGCCGGATGGGATTATCATTTTCCCTTTTAAAATGGGGAAGTCGTTGATTTGGAATGCGACCTGTGCGGATACATTTTTGGTCGGTAATTTGATCAGGTCCGGGGTTGAGCCAGGATCCGTAGCCCGGGACGCAGAGATAAAAAAAAAATGTTAAATATTTTCCTCTTGCTGATAGATATTTTTTTTTACTCCTGTGGCAGTGGAAGACTTCTGTGGTTATTGGCCCTCGTTCGATAGTGTTCCTTCGGAGGATTGGCGCGATTGCGTCTCGATTAAAAGACGAGCCTCGCGAAACGGAGTGGCTTTTGCAGCGTGTCTCACTGGCGATGGTTTGAGGTAATGCTTTCTCCATCATTGCGGCTGGCAGATGATAGAAAAAAATTGTTTATAGTTTCAGGAATTGTCATCAATGGTCAACTGAATTTGTTTTGTTTCAATAAATTTTAGTATGTTAAAAAATATATATATATATATATATATATATATATAAATTGTTGGATTTTCATATTAGATGTTTTCTGTCTAAGGTAGCTAATAGCAACGACGCGAATAGAGACATAAACAATAACATTATTGAAAAATGAAAACATTTTATAAAAACATATATGCAACACACTATTTCTTATGTAACAGTTAAAATATTTAATTCTTGAGTAAAAAGAACATTCGGACAGTTTTTATATAATTTATCATCTGAAAAGAAAAAAAATATTAGATCACATGAGAAATTGTATAAAAAAACTAAATCAAAGCACCTCGTCTGTCGTATTCAATAAAATGTGCAAGAAAGAAGGATTGCTGCCACACACACACACACACACACACACACACACACACACACACACACACACATATATATATATATATATATATATATATATATATATATATAGCTGGCCACTCGTATTTGTGGATACCCGTCTACTCAGGCGGATAGCCAATCCTTAGTAAAGACGCTTGCTCAGGCGCATCCGTGTTTATTCAACAGCCACAGAGACCACCTGTGGTTTATACTGTAACTATGCTGAGTAGACCTTAGTTACAGTTTCTGGAAAAGAGTGTGTTATCTAGCGTGATAAACAATTTGAACAAGGCCAGCACGCTCATGCCCTCGGTCACAATGACTTGTGACTTCGTGCTAGCACAGCTATCGAGAGTTCCGCCTACCCAATTTCACTCACAAGGCTTTGCTCAAACTGTTGTATGATTTTCAGGCTCTTTCCATTAGTGCCGCACGCTGGAATTGACCCTTCCAGTCTGATAACATCAGAAAGTCTCCTTGCTGACAAATCGACCATGTTGAGATTCGAACCATTCGACCACGTGTCCATTATATATATATATATATGAGTAGCCACCTTTCTTTTAAACGTCATTCGATAATTAGTGAATGTTTTTGTTGTGGTAGGATCCACCTAATTTGCATAGTGGAGTACCGACCATATAAGTATGGTTGGTAGCGGGAAGAGAGGGTGATATCAAGAGATTCAACCAGAGACTCTGCCGGACTGCGACTCAGTCAACACATTCTCCAGGAACGGTCTTACCAGGAATATACAAAAGACTATATGTAACTATTGTGTACACTTTCTTGTTTTAATACATTTTGTTCTAAGTACATTTTGTGTTGCATTATTATTCCAGGCATTAGTCAAGTTTCAACAGTTTTTTTTTAGTTTTTTCCATAATTTTAATTGTTTCAAGCGCTATCAGACACTTCTTCAGCCATTTTCAAGTGGTTTGCTTTTTTGATGCTGTTAGTCTTTCTTCATGTTTTGACTATTTTGAGTTCTAATTTTGTGTTATTTCTAATAGAAGCGTTTATTCCGAGCCTTCGCATGTTGAGTGTGGCTGTAATTCGAGTGAGCATCTTTCTATTCTCACTGTTAAATTAGGTGAGATTGATAGTAAGAGAGAGATGTTTAATATACAGTCCCCTCTCATAGTGATGTTTCCGGTAATGTGATTTATATAGAATTTTAGTGTTTTCAACCAGAATTTTTCCTAAGGGTTCTTGTAAATTATAGGTAAATAGATGTTTGTTTTGCTTTCTGATAAATGACAAGGGAGGCGTCTACTCAAGGAGGTGGTAGTATGTCCGATGTAGCTCATTGATTTATGACAACAATCAAGTTTTTTTTTTGTTTTTTTTTCTGTAAGGCCTCTGGAGAAAAATTAATAAATAAATAAGACCGGCATCTACTTAACTACAACTATCTACTAAAAATAAAGTTTAAATATTTGGCGGATTAAATCCGAACGCTTTCGGCTATTCTATTAGCCATTTTCAAGGATGCTTTTTTAACTGAATATGTAGATTTTCCTATATGAATCTGGAGTGATATTAATTATTTTGTCATTATTATTATTATTATTTTCCAAACACGGTCAGTACATTGTGGCCGTCTTCATATTTGATATTATTGACTATTGCCTTTCTCTTTTTTATTATTAACGATTCCACTATTTTTAACCTTTTTTTTTTACATATACATGAAGCTGTTATATTTGTATTTTTACTAATATATTGCGGATATTTAATTTTTTTTAGGAGGTAAATTATTATTTTTAATATAATAACATAATCTACATGCAAAAAAGGCTAAAAAATAATGGAAGCCTTATTAATAAAAAAAAAACCAACACTAATAATATATATATATATATATATATATATATATGAATATATATATATATATATATATATTTTATTATTATTATAGATGTCTATATATATATATATATATATATATATATATATATATATATATATATATATATATATATATATATATATTCAGTCTGTTTCCTATTGTTTATATTTACATCAATGCTTTTACAAAATGTCTTTTTTCAACCAGTTTATTGGAGTGGAACTATATTAAGTTGAAATAAGAAAGCTGCCTGTATGCCCGAAAAACCTCTATGTATTTTAAGCAGCACAAAAACAAATCTTTACAAAGGAAATACACTTATTACCTTTTATTCCCAGAATAGAAACAATGTACAATGGAAAAGCGTTGAGTTTGGTTTTCAGTCGAAGCTGTTTGTTCGAAATTAGTGTTTTCCTTCATGTGCGTATTCATGGGATGTCATCTAAATCGATGTCTTCTGTGGAGCCGCCATTATTCTTCCAAAATGACTTTTTCATTGACTTTTTAAGTACGTGCGAACATAATTTCTTCTCTTTCTCTCACTTTTTTTTCTATCTCATTTAACGCCGTAAATTCCTGCCAGCACCAAACGGTAAAAGTAAATTCTAGAATTAACCCCTTATGTTCAGTAACAATAGCTTCATGTCAAATAAACACTTGAAGTTATGGTTTGCACAAAGAACAAAATTGCTCTTCTTAGAACTTTATTCGGCAACTGCTGAGTCATGAATACACGCTTCTGCATACACTCTTAGTTAAAAAAATACCAGCAAGAAATGAGTTTGGTTACTGGAAAACGTGTAAAATATAAGATATCTAGATAAGTGATTGCAACAAACTCGACCAGAATTAGATCTCGGCTCACCGATCCCCTGTGTCGAGGCATTACGCTACCAGCACATCCTACTATATAATGATAGAATATAATGAATATGAAAAGATAGATAGATAGATAGATAGATAGATAGATAGATAGATAGATAGATAGATAGATAGATAGATAGATAGATACTGGCTGATTTGTTTTTAAGTCTTATCAAACTTTTGTAGATTATTTAAAGCCATAAAATATTTTCAGAATGTAATAACATTTTGAAGATAATAATTATTCACTGTTAAAATATTCTGTTAATTACCCCATAGCTGGGGATAGAAAAGGTAGATTCAAGCCTTTGCAAAGGGTATTTGCGTGTAAGTGAACATAACGAACAAGACTAGAATTGTCTAGCTCGACAAAGTGAACGGATTTGTCTAGCTACAATTTTAACAATTGATTCAATATACACTTTCCACTTCATGTCAGCAGAAAAAGTTAGTCTAAGAAGGTGTAATAAGTAATTCTCCTGGAGGTTAGCATCAACAATATTGATGGAAGGTAAAAATAGTTCTCTCAGGCGATTCAAAAAGATTAGTTTCGTTTTGGAGGCGTTAAAATTAACAAGCCATTCCTTGCCCCATTTAAGAACCACATTGTAAGTCATTTTTTATATCAGCTGACAATTTAACCTTATCGAACATATTGAGACAAAAGTGAATAATTCTGTCATCAGCATAGTCACGGAGCTGAGAACTGATGATATCAGGAAGGTCATTTATTGGGTATTTGATGACCGCTGTCTTTATTTTATTCTGTACGAGTCTGTCACATCGCTATGTTATTTTCCATGGCTTTCTAGGAATCAAAATACTGAAGTTGCTGAAAATGTTTTTGTTTTTTTTTTTGTTTTTCACCAAGAGAATATTCGTGGTGTTGAACAGCACAACGCATATAGTCTGAACTGACTACTTTTATTACCATTAGTGGGAAGAATTTACCGATTACTTATCAGTGAAGGAAAGAGAGGAAGAAAAAAACTCCGACTGAAAACTCTGGAGGGAGAAACTCCTTTTATAAGTATATCCCTCGCCTCCTTGCTAATTGTTAATTCTTTATTAGAGTCGAATGAAAAGGCACATATACCCGCCACATTATCCGAATTATTCTCCTTATATGTGATGGCTGATGTCAACCTCTAAATTGGAAATTGCAACACGACACCCAAGTGCAACCTTCAGTATCGACACTATTTTTTTTAATCTTTTTTTCAGTGACAATTTTTTTTTCATTTGGCTAATCGTCTTATCTCCACGGTATTGGATATCAAGATATTGTATTTCAGAAATAGAATATATTTCTGTAAACACACGTCGCCTTCTATTAATTACTAGCTTAAAAGTCGCCCTATCGGGTGGCATTTAAGTTAACTCATGCGGAGGGCTATCGGCTTGTTCAGGAGTTTGTGAGTCCCTAAGTTTTTGCATATTCTCAGCACTGGAAGCTCTCCTGGATGTCGTTTGATCTGGGTTCTCATTTGCACAGGATTTTCTTTTCCTCACTGCACTTTTGATTGCAACCTGGTCCTCTGTTGACGGAGATTTCTATTCGCCAAGCATACTGCTGCCGTATGCGATAGGCAACAATAAAGTGCAGGAGAACTCAAAATAGATTCTTGCATTTAAGTATTGCATTAATATTTAAGCTTAGATTTTAAAAGTCCAATGATAATTCTTCTGCTGCCACTTAATTTAAAGAAAATTCGATGTATGCAGGTCCATATTTTCCGTACAAAAAATAATTTTTATTTCATGGGTGTTTTTCGCTGAATTTCGCAATTTCAATTATTCCCAAATTTATTTCCAAGTTATAAAAATTGTTATCGTATAAAAAATTTGTCATAAAACAATCACAATAAAGAAAACTTGGGAATACCAAATTTCAGAATTGAAGATCCGTATCCGACCCGGAAAGTTTTTAATTTGCTCGCGGAGTTAGCCTGATTCCAAAATGGTACGATATGTTGAGCTACGGCCTCTTGGAGTAAAGTTAAAATAGTGTGAGACACTGACATTCGAATTATTTATATAATATTATATAAGTTTTTCTCTTTAGCTAATTTTTAAAATCAATTATTCTTCATTACTTCAAGCATCTAATATTCCAATCAGAATACTAAATGCTTAAGAATATTAATATAATACGTTTGGACCCTTTATTTAAGTTGCAAATCATATCTAAGTTCAGATTAAACCATTATAGAATATATTACGTATGTATCGTAGAGTATTTCTTATAAAAGATATTGAAACAGATTCTGATTCATTATCTAAGATAATATTCTCTTTAATTTCGTTATTATCTGCAAATTTACTTTTTATTGTTATTTAGTAATTATTTTTGAGATTTTGTAGCGCCGGTCTACAAGGTTCGAAGAAGGATGGTCCTTGCTAAGATCTACATGCTTCATTCCCACGAGGTCATTTTCAACCGTTGATCCGAGAAATCCACCTCTTTTCCCCCAGCCATAGGCTAATTAGTAATACATGTGTCACTAAACCATTATTATCTAAAACAAAAACATTCTTACAACCTAAAAATATTTTCTGGCTTTAAATAGCTTGATAAACCGTAAAAAATCAATCAAGCAAGCACCATCGCACATTTATCGCAATCGCTGCTTTCCTGGGAAATGCACAGATGAGTTCCATTCTTTTGTCCCAGCAGTTAACACCTTTACACTCCCTCCATATTGCATTTGTAAGGAGCAGGCTTCACTCTGAAGATATTTTCGCCAAAGTTGCTAATTTCTAGAATAGACTCCTGCGTGGTTACTTCCCAAGCCACTACAATCTTAACTTCTTCCATTCAAGTGTCAATCGTTATCTATCCTCTCTTCCTACCACTTCCTTTTTATCTTATCCCACACCTCATTCATCATAATTATTTTAAAAGTACCATTCTATATTGAGTGGCTCTTGGGCCTTGTATTGCGTGAATTTTTCTTATTAAAAAAAATTAATCTGAAATAAGATATTTTTTCTTAAAGCAAAACGAAAATATTCAAATTGGAAGGATTTTTTCATATTAAATTTTAACCAGCTAAATAATATGTGGAAAGAAAGTTTTAGAATTTAGAATTAACCAATAACTTTGGTTTATTGAAGTTTGTTTTTTTTTGTATTAAAATCTTCAAGATTAAAAAAAATGAAATGTGTTAAAAATAAGTAAAATTGTCAACTGTCTAGACTGTAATATATTTCAGCCTGTTTACCTTATAGATGTGTTTTTTTTATATGAGTAATTTCTGGAAGATTGTCAAGGCAATAAAAAGAAAAACATGTAAAATGTTCTTGCAAGAAAAACTCGCAAGAATTGTTCCAGCATGAACTCGTGCGAACGGGAACCTGTCATCCTTGAAGATAGACAGAGCTTACATTGGGGAAAGTTAAGTTACCAATTTAAAACAGTTTCTTCCCCCTTAGACAAATTGAAGTGAGCAATTTAGAAAATAATAATTTTAAAAGTCTGAAATCTATGCAATTTATTGCATAGATTTCATCCTTTTTAAGGATACCAACTTGGAAACCAATAATAGCCATTACCAATTGTCTAGGCTATAATACGATTTTTGTGCCGATGTATCTAAGTAACTGTGAATGAGATCTGTGTTGTGAATGTGTTTAAGCGCTTTGCAAAATTCATTGAATCTACTGTTAAAAACTATATGAATAATAGTAAACAGATATATACGTACGTTGATAGTGTATGAAGTGCTTCCCCCCTAATAAGTCTTGGGTATGACGATAAAATACATCTGGCAGCAAGGCTTCTTATCTTGAGATTACTAGTTTTGAGAGGCATAGAAGCACCTCATAATTGCTTGTTTCCAGATCCAGACTGACCCGGAGTGGTAGAACCTGTTAGGGTTACAACTATGGGTAAAAAAGGAAACTCCCAAACATAGCAAAACAGTATGAAAATACATTTTATAGTAAAATTACAAGCAATACATTTTTATACTATTTATATTATTCGGACAATTGCCCCCATCTGTGTCACCATATTTATTACAACGTTTAGGCTGTTGTACGCTCCGGCCTTCTTCAGGTGGTTGGAATGTCGAACTGAACCCTTTATTTCGCTCACTGGGGTAGACTGTTCTAGTTCCATGTGCCATGTTTAATGGATGTCAGTTATCAGTTATCTCCTGTTAATTCCCCTCTCCAAATTCACTGCCTTAACCGGGTATTGAACTCACAATCTTTGAGTCCTGTCACTGGATCTAAGTAACACCTTTATCCACTGTGCCATGTGTCCTTGAGTATAATATAAATAGTGTACATAATACCTCATCTCAGAAATATAGACTAATACATTTTTATATAAAAAATGATCAAGAATACCTATTTCTAGCAAAATGACCAGAAATACATTTCATCTGCAGTTCAAGGCATACAATTGCGTTGGAAATATTTAGATCTCGGTATTAAATGTTATGCCACTAAACGAATCCAACCGGTTAATTTGCATATTAGCACCTGCGATCAGTTTGCATTAAAAATTTCACCAATACTTGCATCTGTGGGTAAATTTACATGCTTCATTGAAAAATGAGTTGTTAAATTTGATAAGATCTTCTGTTTTGCTGTTATCGACAGTAAAATTTCGGATTCATTCGCGTCGTTGGCGGCAGCCATTACTGGCGTTACTTGCATACATTCGTTGCGGAAAGCTAAGCCCGGAAGAGAACGTAGTTAAATCTCAGCTTGTCTCAATTACTGCGCAAGAGAACTGTATTGCGTGCGCAATAATCAAAACAAGTGTGTATTCCACTCATAGCTTTTCCGCAGCAAATGTATGCAAACAACGCCAATAATGGCTGAGGCCAGCGACGGCATTTTCGAATGAAGCATGTACATTTACACCTAAATGTAAGTATTGGGGAAGTTATTAATGCAAACTGAGCACGGGCCCTAATCTGCAAATTAACCATTTAACCAAACAAATTTCCCCCTAATCCATCGAAGCTAATCGAGAGGGATGTGTGAAGGGGTGTATACCAACAAATGCAACATAAAGGAAGCACTTCCAAAGAAAAGAAAATTTTAAACAATATTATAATTCATTTTTTAAACTTCAAAGTAACTTCTTAAATTGATTATGAAATAATTACCGAGAGAGGAAATTCTTTTCACCATTTTGATTTTGATCGAGAACCAAACAGTTTCATAGGTGAAAATCAGAAACCTGAATTTCAAATAATAATTTGTATTCAAATTTGTTTTTTATCGAACTCGACTTGGGTGACGCAGGAAAGGAGGCTGTGAAAGAATGAATATCGATAAAGGTAATTTTTTATAAAACATGACGGCACTATGTCACTTCCAAATAAAATAAAATCCTAAACATTATTTTTTTAAATTCAAAATCACTTCTTACCTTGACGTTTTCGTCTTCATAAATGATAGGAAACAGAAAGGGCAAGTTCATTATCTCACCTTTAATTACGACTCCACTGCACATACTGCACGGTCCAGGGATTGAACTCGGAATTGCTGTCACCGGGGAATGTGTACTTGGAAACGGAACTAGCAATAACTGGTCATCTCATTGGGGAATAAACTTACTGGTTACGCTCAATGTCTTGAAAACAAAACTAGCTTCATTCCTTCATGGGACTCAGAACTACCACAAGTTATATGGATGTCCTCCTCGGGTGGCTCCGCGCCTTGAGAGAATACTGGACCTTAAACTGAAACCTGACCTCAAGTGGAACTCGTACATAGAATCTATCGCTAATGATGCAGTAAAAACGGTCAGTTCCCTGTGCCGTTCTAGTAAACCCCACTACATTTACAAGAACCAGATCAGGCCTAAAATAGTTTAATGTTGGATAGGAGCTGTCCAGTCCTCATTTTTCTAGTCTCGATAGAACCCAAAAGTGTCTTCTCATCCTTGGGGGTGAGAAATTATTTTCCCACCCTGCAACCAGCTATATCGCTACTGCCATGGAAAGTGTACGGATGAACTATATTCCTTGGTCGAACCATTACGGATTTGACCTGGTATGTCACTTACACTGTAGAAAACTACCCAGACCCCCCCCCGTATTCCATCGGCAAGAAGTAAGTTCCACTTGAACAGCTTCTTTCCCCGAACCACTGTTCTGTGGAACCGACTCCCAAGAAGATTTTTCCTCGGTCACTACAATCTTAACCTGTTCAAGTCTAGGATTAAACATTATCTTTCCCACCTATCTGCATAAACTACCACTTACTCTGTAACCTCCTACCTCGAGTACCCCCAAGGTCTTATACAAGGTAAATGTCACTGTAAAAAAAAGACATTATAGACCACTTGGAAAAGTGAAAGAGAGGCTCGTACAAGGATACAAACGTCGATTAACTCCCTTTGATCGGGAGGAAGTCACATGAGTCACGTGATGGCTGCTTAGTGACGTGAAAAGTGTGGGGAAAGTGGTCAGTCATTCAGCTTCCAGGAGTCAAAGCGAGCAGTTGCTGTTTTAACCTGGGTCACTCAGCCTGGCTAAATCTGCCTTCTCCGGCTATGTGGTGCAGCTTCCAAGCCTATGGCCCCATTTTCCTAGATAAATATATCTTCTCCAGGTATAGAAAATATATCCTGTTCTCAGTTCTCAATTTAGTTAAAAACCCTGAACTCATTTGCGGAAGATGTCTTCGATACCGACATAACATATAAATCCGGTCCGCTCGAATCTGGAATCTTAAATATGGCTTCTCCAGAAACAGAGAACAATCTCCGACAGACACAATTCTCATTGGGAATTATTACACGTAAGACTTAGTTTTTCCGTCTCCTTTTCACTCTGCTTGTTGTGTAGATATATATTATATTTTCTCTGCATGAGACGCATGTAAATATGTATATATAATTTATGTACGACTTAGCAGTATAAAACTGTCTCTGAGAACAAAGAGTCTTTGTCATTCCTTTTCCTTTCAGCCATTACGTCAGGTTCGTGAAATAAGGTATTATATCCTGGATATAATAATGTGTATAATGTGCAAAATACAAACTGTAGAATAGTCCTTTCTTTCGTTAGCTGAACCAGTAGCTGACATTACAATATATTATTAATCCGCATTACTGTGTAATTTTTACGAGACTCCAATGAAATTATTTTTACATGATTAAAGCGCCATTGTCATAGATAGTCTACAATTATAACATTAAATGGATGACTATTTTCCTCCAAATCTCATATTGACGCCCATATTGAAAGAGGTTAAGAGCACCTCAAAACTTGTAATTCTGATATTTTATTGTTTAAATTATGAGATTTATACAGAACGTTTAGAAATTACTTCCGACATGTAGGAAACTGCTAGAAAGTTTGGTTCAAATGTTGTCCTGTATTAACGATAATTGTATGATCTCTAGATCGCGATGCAAAACGAATCAGTTTCTGAAATATTGTTTGTCTAAATGAATCAAAGAAGAAATAACAATTCTCCCCTGAGCAGATCGAATGGAGACTTTATCTTTTTAAACTTATTCACACCAAATTCTGTTTGTCGTCAGTTGATTCCAATGAATTCACTTTGTTTAGTTTTGTTTTTTTTTTTTTTTAAATGAAATATATTCCTATGAAACATGTAGAAGGAAATACTTAGCATTTCTGCAAGACATCAGGCAGAACAAAAAATTATCAGTATAAAATATCTGCCAGGCGAGAACTCACGAGAACTCACGAGATTTCTTTACGTCTAGATGAAAATACCAAAAATGAAAAACAAAGAAAAATTTTTTTTTAACCACGAGACATAAAAAAGTTTTAAGAAAAAATCAACCAATAAAATAGAAGGTCGAAAGAAAGAAATGTTTTAGAAAATGTTATAAAAATACAAGGAAATAAAAACGACATTAGAGAAGTAATAGAGAAAAATATATATATATATATATATATATATATATATATATATATATATATATATATATATATATATATATATATATATATGTTTGTATGTATGTGTATGCGAAATAACAAAAATAGGATAGGGGGTAACAAATGGTAAAAATGAAAATATGAGAAAGGTCTATGTAAATGAAAGCAGGGTCGTGTCGTTAAATGTATAGAATTTTTTTACACGTACATTAAAAATGACATAAATAAGCGACTATTCAGGAGGAAATGTTATCGTTATTCTGGTTTTCAGAGATTTCCTTATAATGTACGTGTTGCCGCCTCAAGAAAAGTGAATCCAGTAAGATCTGTTATTTAATCCGTAGCTGGGGAGAGGATAAGAATTTATGCCTTTTTCAAAAGTAATGGTACGAAAGTGAGTGTAAGAATCTGGCCAGAATTCGAACTCGTTTCGCCAATTTCACTTGCAGCGTCGCTAACCATTAAACTACCCTCACATCACAACACCCCAGAACAGATTATTGTTGGTATATTTTAGTCTCATTCATTTCTTGGTGTTCGCTTTTTATGGCCCTGTGACATTCTAAACTAAGATTTCTAAATATTTTTATGACAATTTTAAGAAATCAACGCGATTTGGTTTGTACTTGAATCCATGATTCAAAAACATGAAATTGTATCAATGAATTCGAGTGTAGTATACAGAATAGTGTCTTAGGACCATGAAAACCGTTAATCCCGTGTTATTTCAGTTCGATCGTTGAAGACATGAGAAGCGCACGTGTTTCTATTCTGGGTTATTGCTTGTAGTGTAGTTTTACTGACTCATGGGAAGTAGTATATAAAACAAAGTAATTCAGCAACAGAAGGAGTTCAATGAGAATAATGGATCTGATTGCAGTCATTTACAAGTTTGTTAAAATTAGGCGTCAAATTGTAACAATAATTTGGCGTTGCTTTGTAACTTTCACTTTCAAATTTACTAACAATAGGCGGGCTGCATGTGGCCCGTGTGCCGTAGTTTTCCCACCCCTGGTTTAACGGGTCAGCTCTTCTCTCCTGCTAACTTTCTACCTATCTACAGACTGCAAAGTGTAGTTGGAAACACAAAGGAACGTCATCGAAACTACTCGAGAGACAATCTATCCCCTGTCAATGACAGACCTGAACTGATTACCTCGATTCCAACCGTGACTGTAACCAGAAATCATTAATGTCTTGTCTTTGAGCTCAAATATCCTCACCCACTCATTTACTTTTCTGTTCCCCTTCGATGAAATAGAAGCTGCTTAGAAAACCCGGCTTCAAACGAAACACTTGAGATAAAAATAAAAATCAAACTTTCCCCTTCTACGTATGTGTCCTAATTATAGTGTCATACTGATTGCTATGTAATGTCGACTTTTCTGCATAGCAGTGAATATTGGACAGAGACGAAGAAAAGACTTGAATCGAAAGGGATATTTTTCACCGATCAATCCTAAGAATAATAATAATAGGGCAAGTTTTAACAATTATTTGGCGTTGCTTGGTAACTTTCATTTTCAAATTTACTAAAAGTTGGTGGGCCATGTGAATTCTTTTGGCGGAACGTATGTTTGCCCATCCCTGATCTAGAAATAAATGTTTATTTCTTTTGTTTCTGTTGTACAATTCTTTTCAATCCGTTTTTTATAATTTGCATCATCATTTCCGTTTGATTGTGCATAGAACGGCGGGTTTTTATATGGTTTGCATCCAATTTTGTTCAGTTATTGGCATAGTTCCTTATCACAGAATTCTGGAGTGTTTTCAGATACTAACAGTTTCGGAATTATATTTCTTGAAAATATGATCGTTAACGCTTGTTTCACGCATCAACCAGTATTAGCAATAATCCCACTCCATTAACATGGGGATGATCCATGTGTACTCTGTCCCTAGGTTAGAAGTTTTTAGGCCATGTATATCTTTTTGTCTATCTGAATTTTCACCTTTTTATGTATTCTTCTACATTTGTAGAATAGCCTGGCCACCATACGCCAAGCTTCAATCTCCTTTGTGTAGTTGTTGTTCCACAATGAGCATCATCTTTTATGCTTTTTATAATTTTACTCCTTTGTGCTTCTTGCGGAACCACGACGTCTCCATTACAAATTACACCTTCCGTTATGGGGTTTAACCTCTTTAAAACACCTTTCTGTCCGTAAGCAATTATTACACTTATTACTTTTTATCTTTAACAATATGGGTTCTCGCTCCAAGTCCTCAGCTAATTTGTTAATCGACAAAATATAAGTTTCACCCATAAAGTATCTTCGAATTCCCCCCTCTTTTTCTCACTTTCAGAAGTAATAAAACCCAATCTCGACAAAGCGTCTATATGAAGAATAAATTGCCTTTCGCGTACTCAATATCAAATTTAAACTCTATTAACATTAAGGCCCACCTTAGAATTCTATAAGACGTTACCTGAGAAACTTCGAATATTTTTTAAAGCATTTCACCCAAAGCAAGGCTGGAAGCCACTAGCACGCAAGGGGTTACAGAGGATTTGGAGCGAAAGCAGATAGGAGTGATAGAGGAAAGGATGAGAAGAATAGATCAAGGTAACTGGAGATGTCGATTGGCATTACAGTTGAATAGTTGGAGATTATAGCTATCAGGGAAACAGGAAAAGGGAAAGGAGATCTACAGGCGAGAGGTGCGAGATATGAAGCTATTGGAATAGAAGAGACGGCTACATTTAACAGTTTCAGCAGTGAAAGGGTGAGAGCGGGATGCCAACCTCGTAGGACGCTTGAATTCATGAAGTCTGGGAACCAGCGAAAACAGCTCATCGGAGCAATTGCTATGAAAGTATTTGTCAAAAAGACAGAGGGAGGCAAAAGCATGTCTGTGAGAGAGCGACTACAGACGAGATGCCAGATCAGAGCTAATTACATTGTATATCCGTCTCTAGATTTTATCAAGAACCTTGAGACAAACAGAAGGAGCTCCAGACCATATATGGCAGCAATACTCCATGCAAGGGCGAATGGTTGATTTGTAGATTTGAAGGATCGATTCCGGGGAGAACAGTCTCCTGGCAGGGCACAGGGAGCCAACTTTCCTTGCGGTGGACGAAGCAATTGACTCAATGTATTTGTTCCGTCTCAGGTCAGCAGACAATGTGAATTAAATATGAATTCTAAAACACAATGGACCTTAATATGAATTTCTTTCGAATCAGAATCTTGAAGAACTCTATTTGACGTCCATATTATGACCAAAGCTTCTTTCTCAATATTTGAGTAGTTCTATTCGACTTTTGACCATTACATAGTAGAGTGACCATCCTGAGCTAATATTCCCGAAATTCAGTGTTCACTTGCGTTAGTTGCTACTACTATTTCCTTCCTAGTGTGGTCGAATATAAGCAAGATAAATCAATATAGTCTAATCTGGTGGTCAACAATAAGCAAAATGAAACTTCACTTAGAAACATCATAAAGAAATACTAGTTGACCCAAACAAAAAAATGATCTACCACAAAAACATTAAAACAGCTAAACTTATCCTCAAAAATAACATCACGCCAGCAAAATCAAAATTATAAAGAGCAAACATTATTTACGAGTTTAAATGTTCCTTAAAGAACTGTGTTTCTCATAATTACATCGGTCACACTGTTACATCCCTTACGTAGCACCTATCCGACCACAGCCACACCAGAACCCCTTTAAATTCACACACAAAGTTACCAGACTCAATCCGAAACATACTAGTAGAAAATACAATCATAATAACCTCATCCACATGTAAAAGAATTGATTAAAAATGATGGAAGACTTAATAAAAAAAAGAAAGAAAAGCCAATATTCAATGATATTAACTACGAACATGGCCACAAAAATAAAACATCCCTATAACTCTAGATACATACACACAACACATAAATCCAGTTAAAAACTAAAAATAAAATCATCCTTAATAATTATTCACATTATTCGGACTGTTATCCTCATCTTCATAGCCATCTTGTAAAAAGAAGGACTTTATATAAGGCCTCCAACTAATTACTAATTAAATATTTTTCCCACCAATAAACTTTGTCCATTGTTTTTTATATAATTTACTCTTTTTACCTCGATTTAGCTCCGTTGAGCGAGGTACGAAACAGGTTAGCTAGGCCGTTTTTCATTTTTACTTTTTATTATCATGAATGGTAATAATAAAACTAATTTTTGTCTATTCATGGCAGTGATAAAATTTTGTACCCCCAAACATAACATTTTTGTTTGTTATCGATTTCATCACGATTCTTCTGTTAAGCTAAAATGCACACAGCTGCCCCCATTAAATGCAAAGCAGAAGCATCGAATCATGGATATTCGTCTTTGCTGCTGATATTGATGAATGGCTGGGATTAACCAACGATCGTCTACGCTTAGGTTTATCCTAGAGTATCTACTTTTCATCGCTGGTCACGATACGATGCAATAAATCTTTCCTTTTCGGCCATTGAAGTAGCTGCTCACACGTGACAAGACGCTCTTTGACGTCTCTCGAATTCAACTCGTACAGCACCCATTGTCCTTGCTTTTGTACCATTCCTAATGACTTCATACCTTTCGAAACTAATGTTTCATCAACTCTTAAAGATTCTGCAAGTTCAGCTTGCGTCTGATATGAGTCTTCATGAAGTAATGCCTCCAAATCTTCGTTTTCAAACTTTTTCGGTGCGTCAGAGTGTTCTTTATCTTTAACATCAAATTCATTATTTTTGATGCGTCTAACCCAATCTCTGCATATTGTTTCCGACAGAGCATGGTCGCTGTAAGTCTCAACAAGAATTCCCTGAGCTTCAGCTGCAGATTTCTTTTGAATAAAGTAGCGGAGTAAAATTCCCTGCAAATACACTTTCTTTGACACGAAATCAGACATGTTTAACGCTATGAAAAACAAAGTTGTTTACACTTCGGCGAAATGACATACACTGAATTTCAATCTTACTTATGTTACTTCCTGGTAGATACATTAGCATCTGAAACTACACGCAGGCAGTTCTAGAAACGCTATAAAAGTCCTAATATACATATATATATATATATATATATATATATATATATATATATATATATATGATTGATGTGTAAGTGGTGCATTGGATAAAGGTTCGGAAGCTGAAATCGGTTATTCGTTATATTCACTTTCACTGAAGTACTCATGGTATGAATCCATCTCATATAGCTCCAGGTATGGGTTAAATAGTAGTGTAGACTGAGCTCTTCTGTCTTGAAAAGGAATCTGTCTCGAGAAAGACAAATTTGAATTAAAACCTGGGACTGAAACTATGACCAATCTTCATGTCACTTGATTATGGTAAAGAGGAATTCATGTTGTACAAGAGTCGATCACCGTAATCTCTCTCCCCTCCCTCCCTCTCTTTCTCTCTCTCTCTCAATATATATATATATATATATATATATATATATATATATATATATTGATGAATGTTTCATTAAATAATATAGACAAGTTTTGTCTAATTATTTTATGTAAATTCTTTTCATATCGTCTGATAAGCTTAATAACATTATCATTAAACGAAGAAAGAAAATCACAATATTGATACATATTTTTTAATCTTATCTAAGCCTTCGGCCTACATAAGTGTTATGATCCATTTCCTTGTACGACGGTGATAGTCCAAGGTAGAACCAATAAAGAAGAACTCGAACACGAATATAGAATAACAAAAATATATTACAAACAGGAATATATACAGAGAACTAGAAAGTGTTAGTACAAACAATGAGGTTTAGTAGTACTTGTCTGAAACGCGACTCTGTTCCGGACTCGACTGACTGACTCGCTCTGATTGACTGACAGACTCTTGACGGACTTCACTCCAGACTTCAGACTGAGCAGTATTTAGTCACCCACCACGAGGGCATCATGTGGCACAAGGCTGGTTTAACGAGGGATCTTCGAGCCCGTGGGGTCGGCGAAAAATATGACCTTTGAACTCGTATAAACGGGTTCAGGGTCGGTTTACCTCCCCGAAAGAGACTCCACCTTTCGGCGTAGCCTCGTTCGGGTTTCTCCCCGCCCGAAGGCAGCGAGTTCAACCGATCAGCCGGTCGCCCGACTTCGGACTGAACTCCCTGCTTCCTCTTGAGGCGCAGTATTTATTACGTATGGAATAGTCCATTATGTTATTATGGGTAAGGTCCCATAACAATAAGCCATTATCAAAGATGACAATTACATTACAGTATATTAAACAATACATGGACAAAACAATAATGATTTTCAAGCAAGGACAAACCCGTGCATACGAGACGCTGGAAGCGAAAATCGCGTCGCAGCTCGTGACGTCACACATGACCACGCGAGAGTGAAAAACGAGAAGTATTAAGTATGGGAAGCCGTTGATATAAACCACTGGTTTCTGTTATCAGTTATAGGCATTTTAAGAATATTTGTGGAGATTTCATAGTTTATTTTGTTCAGGTTAGGTTTCAACTGTTTTATGTATAACGCTTCAAGAATTTTTAATTTTTGTTTATTGTTTTCATGTTTAAGTATAGTTGTGTTTTCAACAAGGATTTTCAGGAATTGTGTTTGCAGGCAAGCATGTTGTTTTAAATACCTAAAAATGTTAGAATTATCATTGGAATGTAGAGTCAAGCTTCGTGTTTTTTCGTGTATTGGTTAAAGTCATTGTGTTACTTTAAACTCAATATAAAATAAAATAAAAATTTAAAATACTAATTTGTTTCAGTTATGTTAAATTTTTAATTTTTAACTATTCGAGAAATTTCTTAGAATTTTCTCCGAATAGTTAAAAATTAAAATTTAAGAATAAATTTCTGGTTCTCAATGAACGGTCATAGGAAAATAAATGGTTCCAAATAAAGAATATATATTTTCTATGTAAAATATCTCGATCATTCATATGCATTGTTAAATATAATTAATACTGTTTAATTAAAAGAACAGAGTATTTACTCAAATAAGTGTAAGAAATACCTATCAACAGAAAATATATATATTTACATTCATATATAGGTAGATATATCAACAGAAGAGGCAGGTCATTTAATTTTTCAAATGACTGTCTTATAATAAATACTGAATTGAAAAAAGATATATATAGAGGCAGGTCATTTATATATATATATATATATATATATATATATATATATATATATCGGCTGTCCATAAAGTTCGTATGAACTTTAAAAAAATTTAACTTTATTTGTATTTGCGATAGAAATAATTTTTAAAAAGGATTCGAAAGAAGTAAATCTATATTTCTTAAGGTTTTATTAAAATTTTATTTAAGTTTCTACATGTCCTCCATCATCAGCAATACAAGGGGTAATACGATTTTGCAGTTCACGGAAAACATTTGCCAACTGATTTACAGTAATGCCTGAAATCACATTAATTATTTTAGCTATACTTAAAACTAGGTACATTAAATGTTATAACATTTTTTACAGATTATTTCTATCGCAAATACAAATAAAGTTATAATTTTTTAAAATGCACATGAACTTTATGGACACCCTGTATATATATAGAGAGAGACAGAGATAGATAGATAGATAGATAGATAGATAGATAGATATGTGTGAAGTGTGTGTGACAATTTCATTTAATGTTATCTTTATTTGAAATAAAAATTGAAGAACTACATTTACGTAAAGAGATTGGAAAACCAAAAAAGATTATAAAATGGAATTGCTTACTAAAACGAAATATTGTTTTCCTTTTACTTTTGAATCAAAAATTCTAAAATTTTGCAAATCGATTTCATCTCTCTCAGAGGATTTAGTTAATCTCAAGTCTCCTTCGAAATAAATCGAAATGTCTTGGAAGCTCGCATAAGAATGCTTGATTTATCACTGTCATGAAATCGCAATTCCCGCTAAGGGCCATCGTTCCTCGTTCCGTAAATTTTTGGCACACCAAGAACATATCCCGCTCTACTGGGCATGCGCGTAAAATCAACTTTTAAAAAATGTCTCTCTTAATTTTATTATTTTGAGTCATTATTTATTTATCCACTTTTTTTATATAAATTCAATTTAAAGTTCGATTTTAGAATTTTTCACGCGCACAAAATTAAGTTTGTTTATTGTTTATTTATCAGATCGCGTATAGTATCCACAAAATAGTATCATCTAAAATAATAAAATGGACGATAATTACGAAGATCGTCAAGTCGACCATCTTTACTTTAATGATTAAGATTCTTCTCGGGTGTCCTTCACGTGTTAGTTTAAGCTAAATTTGATAAATACATAATTGTGTAACTGGTTGTCGAGCAAGGTATATTAGCTGTATACTTAGACGTACCTTTACTGCTAAAGTGAATTCCATTCTGATTAGCTTTCTCAACGTTGTAATCTTCTATTTCCTGTTATTGGTATTCCTATACACATCCACACCGATAGAATATGGCAAAAGATTTATTTTAAGTGGGTGTCTACATACACAAGCGACTATAAAAATTGCTCAGCTTCTGTGGAGTTTTATTTTTTAAACACATCAAGAATCAAATATTGGTCCTAACCGTTTCCCGTTTAGCTGACTGCCGGGGGTACTACTTGACACACATATTATTATCATCAGGCTTAAAAATTTGTTATTATTTACTGAAGGTAATTTGACAGAAAGACAGAAGTATGGGACATTGGTTAAAACCGAACTAACATCTCACTAGCACTGCAGGGAGAAACTTGCAGTGACATCCGGGACTTTAATCAATCTTTCACCCTTTATAAGGATTTTATTTTTCGCTTTCTGTTGACAGGTACGCTGAAGGCTTTGTAATTTTCTTGACCCGAAAATTAATATTTCATTGATTAATCAGAATACCAAGCGTGAAAAATAGACTGGTAAATGGAAACTTTTGTAAAATTACCAGCAATGCATGCGTCCTATAAATCCCACTACACACCCCTACCCACCTTCTGCTTTATATTAACGATCTGCCCAGGAATATTCTCAGATCGTTAATAAGTACCTATGCAGCGGATAAAAAAGTTTATAGGTGCACTGCCAAAAATCTAAATGACCAGAACCTGGCAGCTGATGTCTCATCTGACCAACCTCTATGGTGGGGGATCATAGCACAACCAGTAACTTCATCATCACTGAGGTGACCCTGAATTCTCACTAGGCACGATAAATGATTGCACTCTCGTTTGAGAATCTCTCTCATCTTCTCTCTCACCCTCCCTCTCTCTCTCTCTCTCTCTCTGTTATACCGGAACGTACCTATTTCTATTGTAAATAGACTCACCCACAGATAAGTAGTAGTAGTATTAGCAGTGAGCTGTGTGAGTCAGTCGATGTCGGACATTAAAGTATGAGCCCCACAACTAGATTGCTGCGTCATTAACTATTATTTCAAGTTTCTAACGTTTTGTACGTCGAACCTAATTTAAGACTGACTTATTGAAATACAAGCCTCCACTGTGAAAACTACTTCACAACTCTCTCTCTCTCTCTCTCTCTCTCTCGCACTCTCTCTCACTCTACATCTCTTTTGCAAGTCTCTCGCTAGTCTATCACTATTTCCATGAAAAGTTATCAGGCGAAAATTCCTTACTACTACCATTTGTAACCTTGACAACAATGACCGTGCATACCACTTACATTGTAGCGAATTGATAGATTTCGAAATGTTGCTGAATCTGATTGTGAAATGAACTAAAATTCCACTTAGACCAAATTTGAGAAGTTTATGTTCAACTGTGACCGACCAATTCCATAATATAAGTTATATTAACGATCTGCCCATGAATGTTCTCAGATTTTTAGTAAATATCTATGCAGATTATATCAAAGTTTATAGGCTCCCCTCCAAAAATCAATATGGCCAGAAGCTGGTAGCTGATCTCTCGAGGAAAAATGGCTTGTAATAAATCAGTACCTCAATAACCAAACTAAGAAATATTCATAATCACAGAGATGATCCTCCCTTCTCACAATCTAGGATGAATGGAACGATGGAGAGATTCAAGTGGAGAGAATGGCGGGACACTACAAATAGAGATCGTCATTATCACTTGACCCTTCGATCCCGTTGAACTTCTGTCGATCATAGAGGAACAATATGCTGAATCAACGTTAGAAGACATTTGCAAGAAGAGTGACGGCTAAACCTGCGGCAAAACACCTGGCAGGTATAGGTTGAACAGGTGTGTTTTCACGATCATATGAAACCAACCAGTACGTGGGTAGTATATCCAAACGATTTGACATTAAAAAAACAGCGTTAAACAAATCTGTGAGCTTGGTCCCACCCATTTCGACATGCTCCTTCAAGTACTTCAAGCAAACATTTGGGGTTACAACACCTCAGAGTAGACGGCGTGCTTTTACGTTGATATGAAATCAACCATCCAGTACAGTGACAGCATGTTAGAAGACTTTGACTTAAAAAACAGTATTAATCAAGGTTGTGTGCTTAGCCGCACTCAATTCGATATTAACTTCTCCATGCATCTGAAACATACATTTGGGTTTACAACGCATCAGGCTAGAAGGGCATCTTTACACGTTGATATGACCGCTACAATCCAGTACCCTAGGTAGATTGTCCGAAACATTTGATGTAAAGGAACAGCTTAAACTATGCTTGGTACCATACTTTTCGGCATTATCTTTTTCATGCTTCTGAAGCATACTCTTCAGATTACAACGCATCAGGTTAGACGGGACTCTTTTCTCGTTAATATGAACGCCACAATCCAGTACCTAGGTAGAATATCCGAACCCTTTGACATAAAGAAACAGCGTTAAGGAATGCTTGGTAGAACACTTTTGGGCATTAACTTTATGCTCCTGAACCATACTCTTGGGGTTACATCGCATCAGGATAGACGGGCCTATTTTCCCGTTGATATGAACGCCACAATCCAGTACCTTGGTAGATTGTCCGTACCATTTGATGTAAAGGGACAGCGTTAAACAATGCTTAGTACCACTCTCTCCGGCATTAACGTCTTCATGCTCCTGAAGCATACTCTTGAGGTTACAACGCATCAAGCTAGAAGGGCCTCTTTTCACATTGATATGACCGCCACAATCCAGTACCTAGGTAGATTGTCCGAACCATTTGATTTGAAGAAACAGCGTTAAACAACGCTTGGTACCACTCTCCACGGCATTAACTTCTTCATGCACCAGAAGCATACTCATGAGGTTTTAACGCATCAGGCAAGACGGGCCTCTTTTCACGTTGATATGACCGACACAATCCAGTACCTATGTAGAATATCCGAAGCCTTTGACCTAAAGAAACAGCGTTAAGCAATGCTTGGTCCCATTCTCTTCGGCATTAACTTCTTCATGCTCCTTAAGCATGCTCTTGAGGTGACAACGCATCAGGCTAGAGGGACCTCCTTCCAACCTCGCAAGACTGAAAGTCTGCAGTGCGATGTTATTGCCAGTGATCTTTTTTTCACTTTGCTATGGCTTACGACCACATCATGTTGAAACACTGGCTTTAGTATGATCACCGAAGCAACATATTTCCTGTTTAGTACCAAGCTGTAAGCTAGGATGTGCGGGTGATGTAATGGATTTTTTCCTCGGAATTACTAATCATTGAGCCTAATTCCACTTCAAGTTGTGTTAGTTATATTCACTTCAATCTCAATACCCTTAGATAATCTTCTATAGGAATAAAGTGTCACTGCCGACATTTGAGTTTGAACATTAATCGCAAGTATATTTGATCCCATTATTGAATTAAGTAGACCACGGGACCATGGAGGAAAGAAATAGAAGTAGGTAGTAGCTGCCGACTAACGATCGCCATTTCTAGTCTATCCTCTATTAATACACGAACCTCTATTCTCTACCATATTTACTATACTATTTCTCTATTCAGATCACTATACGGGTTACTTGTGGAGAGAGTATTATCAAGCAAGTACTATGAGTGCGAGATTATTCGAGGGCGTCTGACACTAGTATTGTTCAACCGCGTTACTATAGTTGTATCTACGATTGCAAAGTCTCTACTACAACGAGCATTACGAAAGTGACGAGTATACGTTGGTATTACAAAAGTGGCAACGAGTGTTCGTTGACATCACCAAAGTAAGGTCTGAATCAACCTCTTCTCACCCAGCTATGGGTTAATTAGTAAGACAGTTATCACTAAACCATTATTATCGCCAAAAACTCTTATAATGTAAAAAATATTTTCTGGCTTTAAATAACCTCCGAAGGGTTGATAAGCCGTAAAAAACGAATCAATCAATCATTCGTTGCTGCTGTCATATCACAATGAACAACAAATCCAGTTTATTATGAACAGATTTTCCAATGTCGAGTTCAACAAGCACATTGGCATTGCTGCAATAGGGTAGATAGATTTTGGAACCGTGGTATTGCTCTTGATTTGAAGTTTAGGTTTTGACGAGATAAAAAATACCGTTAAATATATTTTTCAAAATTATTACCGTTTTGGAGAAATGAGTTTACCGTTTAAGTTTAGGTTCCAAATTGGAACCTTGGAATCTCATTCTGATGACCAGTCTTATAACACAGACTTATAAAATTTATAATTGAAATCTATGCAGTTCATTGGTTTGAAATTAAAAGGAATAATACATTCCATACCCAAAGTCTATATATCTTCAACAATGATCCAAAGAATAAATCAACAGTCGACTGATATACAGAATGTTGCAGTAAAAAATTTACAAGACAAAAATTGGGTCTCTAAATCAAGCATGATGGCTAACTTTAATGTTTTTATAGACCAGAGGTGCCTGTCCACCAGAACTCTATGATAAATTGTACAGCCTTATAAAATTTATATGTGAAATATATGCAGTTAGTTGGTTTGAAATTAAAATGAATAATAAATTCCATACCCAAAAACTATATATCTTCAACATGATCCAGAGAATAAATCAACAGTCAAGTGAAATACAGAACAAATTAACAGGACAAAAACAATATATTTTTCTTTTTTTCTTTCAGAAGTAGCAAGCCACCAAAGAGAAGCCTGCTCTTGTAAAGGTAGAGAACAATAGAGTGATACAGGGAGCAGACCATTTTCCCAGCATCTTTAGTTCCACTTTATGGTCCAATAGTCGCTTAAGGCATGTGGGCCTCCCTGAGGTAACATCCATTCACTGTGGCTGGTGATAGTTCAGGGCCTGATCAGCAGTGATGGAATATAACCAGTTGGCTTTTCAAGGAATTCAATGTAAAACAATAATCCCCGACAGATATTCACAAATGAGTAGGCAGATCATTTATGTAAAGCAAAAAGAGGATTGCTTCAAGAAGCAACTCTTGGGTGATACCCATCTTGATTGCTAGCAGTTTTGTGTGTCTAATTAATGCAGTGGATAAATTGTTATGTAGGGAATCTTATGTTCATAAATACATTTTTTTTCTTCATATTTCTTGTTTGATTTCTCCTTTGTAATGTCTTCAGGCTAAATAAGAAGTGGGGATCAATAGCTCTCTAGATAACGTCTAATCTTACTGGAGGGACAATGGAAAACTTGCGTAGTGACCAAAGACTGCCCTTAGAATATACAGCAGGAATTTCTCAAGGGAAAGTGAACCCTAGATTTGCTTCATGGAAAATTAGGTCTCCAAATCAAGCAAGATGTCTAACTTTAGCCATCATGTAAGTGTGTTTATAGACCAGAGGTGCCTGTCCACCAGAACTCTATGATAAATTGTACAGCCTTATAAAATTTATATGTGAAATATATGCAGTTAGTTGGTTTGAAATTAAAAGGAATAATAGATTCTATAACCAAAATCTGTATATCTTCAACATGATATACAGTCAACCAAAATACTGAATGCTGCATTTAAAAAAAATGGCAGCACGATTCGTTCACCTTGTTTCTAAAAAATATATTGTTTTCTCAATGTTTAAGTCAGATGAATTGGAGGTGAGTGAAGAGGCTATAAAAATGTTTGATTCATAAATATGTATTCATCTTTAAATTGTTAGGTCAATTTACAAAGCTAATTTTAAATTTTCGTTCGATTTACATAAAAAAATATAACCAAATATCGGTAAATATTACACTATCTTTTTTTTGTTTGTTTAAGACGTAGCACGTCATCGAAGAAGGGATTTACAAAATTACATTCATCAAATCTGAAACGTCAAATTTGATTAACATCTCACAAAATGGATTTTGTGGATCTACGCTTATGGTTTCTTTCAAATAATGAACTGCAAAAGGTTCTCACGAAAGCTACGATGTTGGAGTTGCCGAATTTACCTGCATATTCACAAGGTTCGGAAAGAGCAGTTAAATTAACTACTGAAGCTTCACAAATTGTATATGGACAAGAACCCAGGCACAGGCACATCAAATAAGACCTCCATTTACTTCAAAGGGAAATTATCCAGGGCAATTTAGCAAATATTATAGTGTAATATGTTATACAGTGCAGAATGTTTAGTGCGATTTTCAATAGACATTGCAAACATTATTTACATTATTCGGACTCTTGTCAACATATTTATTACAGCGTTTCGGCCGTTGTACGCTCGGGCCTTCTTCAGGTGGTTGGAATGTCGAACTGAAACCTTTATTTCGCTCAATGGGGTAGAATGTTCTAGTTCCACGTGCCATGTCTAATGGATGTCAGTTATCTACTGTCAATTTCCCTCTGAAAGTTCTCCACTGCATTAACCGGGTATTGAACTCACCTTCTTTGGGTCTATCACTGGATCTAACCAACGCCTTTATCCACTGTGCCATGTCTCCTTGAGGACGTCCATCAAACATGGCACGTGGAACTAGAACAGTCTACCCCAGTGAGCGAAATAAAGGGTTCAGTTCGACATTCCAACCACCTGAAGAATGCCGGAGAAAATATTCGTCCTCCGACAGGAATCGAACCTATGAACATTTCTTGGACATTCAGGCCGCTAAATGTTGTTTAATACTGTTTGTTATAAAACAGAGCATTTACCTAAATATTTGTATCTATAAAAAGAATGTATGAACATAGAAATGTCTTTAAATAATTGACGGACTTTGTCCATTTCATAATGTGTGACGTTATTTGTTTACATTTGGATACGCCATGAGCAGTTATGAATGTACGTGAGAGATTCATGGAAGATTGAAGTTTAAAAACAGTAAAACCGACCTTGCTAACCGAACGCTCTTCTGTGGCCGAATCGGTTAAGACACGTCAGGCTAAATGACGTTTCCGTATAGGATACAGGCTCGATTCCTGTCGGAGGACGAGTATTTTCTATGACATTCAGGCCGGTAAATATTGTTTAATTCTGTTTATTATAAACGGAGCATTTGCTTAAATATTAAACATAAAAATGTCTTAAAATACATACACACACACGCACATATATATATATATATATATACATACACACACACACACATATATATATATATATATACATACATATATATACAGCTCTTTGAATGGTAGAAGAATTCGATCCTTTTTTTTACCTGCGATAGCGGGTCTACAGGCCATGTAAAGTTTGTGCTTGGAATGTGAATATTGGAAATTGCCAAATCAGATATACCTGACGGTGCCCAGTAAATACGCAGCAAATTTATTCTTCGAGAAAATACACCCGCTCTAATTCGTCCATATCAGTGCAGCATTACCCCCTCATTGGTATCTGTAGACGTGATGTATAACATATGTACGTATTTACAAGGCATAACTAAGAAACTAAGGGATACGCAGAATTAAACTAAGACACTACTACTACTGCTGCTGCTAATACTTTAGAAATACTTGTGTTTGTAGTTGCGATGAAAAATGACTGAAATTGAAATGAAGTACTAGTGAAAATTAATAATGGTTCCTTAAACTGGAAAATGGTCTCTTAATTTTTGGATTGGATAAAAAAAACTTTGATGAATAGTAGTAAAAGGTTTATTTCTACATGCTGCCTTTTAAAAAAGCGGTGTATTTATTCTTCAAGAAAATACACCAGCCCCAATTTGTCCAACCGTCATCGTGACATTGCCGATATTGATTTATTGAAGTGGAACTAAACTGAAGTTTCAAATGAAATTTTTCTTGACACTCTCCGCAAAGCTACTGCCTCCATTTTAGCATGCTTACAAATTTGTGTTGAACATTCAGGCAAAAATTTCAAACATCTACGATGATTGTTCAGTTTGTGCATGAATCTTGATAGCTAAATAAAGTTCTTTCTGAATTTACCACATTTTTACTGGGCAACCTCTAGTATTATCCCATCTTGGTTCTGAGTATTACTGCCATACCCGGACTGGAATACTCTGGGGAATTGACAAACCTAATTAAGGTGGGTAGCTATAGCAAATTAAAAAAAAATGACCAGACCCTAAAAACCCAGAGGAAACGGATACAGATCATAAATAAGAACAAAGACGACATATTGAATAAGTGTTGTAGAGTAGTTTCACAGTGGAGGCTTGTATTTGTACTAAGTCGGTCCTAAAATAGGTTCGACGTACAAAACTTTAGGAACTTGATATAATAGGTAATGCCGCAGAGTAATCTAATGGTGGTCGCTGATACTTTTAGTATCCGACTAACGGTCGTCCGACATCGACTGATTGACCAAATCTCTGAGCGACCTCTTACTCTTACTACTCCTACTTATTATAGGTGGGGGAGTCTATTAACTATAGAATAGGTGTGTTCCACTATAACAATAAGGTATCTAGTTGGTATTCCGCTGTGACTTATAGTTAGATGTAGGGGCGTGGTATGTAACCCACTAAACAGATCCCTAAATTTTGTGATGACAACAACAAAGAAAAGGATATTAGTTTGAATGCAAATAATGAAAATAATAACTCGTGATTCCAGAAATTCGGACAGGAACTGTTAGTCAATTTAATTAAAATGTGCCATTGGTGAACTGTAACCATTTTATATTTTACTACCACGCCTGCACGTTTTTTTTTTTATTTTGTCGCATGCACAGTATAGTAGGTCATTTGGGAAACCTCTGCGAGGAAAAGAACACCATGCACTCCCCCAGAAATTTAGAAACGGCATGCTATACTGCTTGGCATTCGTGCCGGAAGCTCCAATACGAACCATTCTCAGTCTTTGGATATCGATCTGATGACAGTACAGAAGTTGTATGAGTCTAATGGTGATTACAAAGAAGTGATAAAGAGTGACAGTCACGTTATACATCCATTCATCTTCCTACAAGGCTTCAAACTCAACAACACTGAGGAAGTGGTGCTGCTCTGAATCAAGAAGGTGACTGCTGGAAGACCCTATGTCTGGCAACAGGACTCTGCACCAAAAAAATCCTTGTAACACGAAAGCCACAACAACAAACAATGGATAAAGAAATCAGATGAAAACTTTGATGTATCGATGGGATCGCTGGATTCTGCCAAATCATCGGAAATAGTCGGACTATTTATTTTGTACAACGTCACTTCACCTAAAGAAATTAGTTTAAGCAATAAAGGTATTCATAGAGACTGATGGTAGTAATTAATTCTACAGGAAGCAAAGTTGACAAATTGAGGAAATTGATTCATAGAGTGTTTAAATCTTTACACCTTAAGGTTAAAATTAAGTCTAAAATAAAACAAGTAGATTTCTTAGATGCAAACTTAAACTTGGCCTTAAATAATTTCCAACACTTCTTCAAAAATAACGCTAACCTCATTTATATAAATCCTTATTCCAATCACTCAGCGCAAGTTATTAAGCATATCCCATTATCTGTGGAACGCCGTATCAACCAGCACTCCTCTAACAAAGGAATATTCAATAAATACAAAATTGTTTATAACAAAATCCTTACCGACAGCGGCTACAGATCTTCCGAAATTAAATATAGGGAAAATTATAGTCCTCTAAAAAAAAAACAATAGAGGAAGGAGAATAATTTGCCATACACCTCCCTTCAACAAAATTAGTCCGTACCAAGTTGGAATACAAATGTTTAAATCTAATTAACAAACACTTTCCTCCGAAAAGTAAATATATATATATATATATATATATATATATATATATATATATATATATATACTGTTTATATCTATATGTATTTATAACATGTATGTAACATGATGGCGCGGGGTCTGACCTGTTCAGTTAGCCCAACTACAAATCTTGCTGTATTGCCTCAACTGGTGCAAGATGCGTGGAATAATGTCTAGTAGAATGGCACTCTTCACCTGAACGGCCTTACACCTGCAAGAGTACAGGTGTGTATCAAAGACCAATTAATATATACAGTGTATTAATATTGGTTCTGTTGGCACTCCTCTTATTTTCGAAACTGTGCTTATACTGATCGTTATCTGTGATCATTTGTGGTAATACAACTATGTTGTGCTGTTAACTTTCAGTAAAGTGAAACATATTCATTAGTTATAGCGGGATTACTTCAGGTGTCTGATCATGGATTTCAGAATGAGAAACATTTATCCCTTAAGATTAAGAAACTTGAAGATTACCAAGATCAACAGACACCTGAAGATCTAAACTATTGGAACTAAAGAACTTTTGAAAAATGGAAAATTGAATGTCTTCTACTGGACGTGATAATAAATCCGGGTAACCGTATTTTCAATTTGTTTTTAGAATAGACAATGGGACTTATACTAAGTTAAAACTTAATGTGATAGAGTATAGCCAATTGTGAACCAGGACTCCTTACCTGTTATCTCCCCCTCCAATCCTTCTCTCTGTTTTGTGTCGTCGTTTTTTGTGTTATCTGTAATAGGAGTAGGTAGTCCCTTCACTGCCCGGTCAACACTCCTCCCCCTTCTATTTGACATGAGTAGAGGCTTACACCTTGTTTCTTGTCTAGGAAGGGGTTCCCGGTACTTTCTTTCTCTCCGGCCTCTGTATTAGTGCAGGTCTGTTTCTCCTGTGATGCGTGCAGTCTGTGGCAACATCTCTTCATTCTGAGGGTACACGGCTGACAGTTCTCTGGTTGCTGTTTCCGACTGGTAGTTAGGAGCCCCAACTCTTGCGTAGCGTCTTGAGCGGCTGCTCTGATCAACAGTTGTATAATACCGGGGTGTTTGTAGTGCCATGTCGCGCGTGGAAAGATGTCCCTGCAGTCACCTCAGTTGGGCAGCCCTGAGGCCACATAATGATGCGGATTTTGCCAACTCCTCTCTGCCCGCGTCACGGTCGAAACTGTCTGTTTTCTCTTACCTCGGGCCTTCTCATCTTTGCAAATAAATCCAACATGAGTTACAAAAACCGAAAGATTTACCCTAAACCAGCATCTCAGAAAACCACCTAAACCCATCAACATTTCATTCTCCAACATCCGGGGCATTAGAACAAACTTCTACAGTCTGGAATCTTTCCTCACTGCAAACGGCCCGGATGTACTGGCTCTCTGCGAGACAAACCTTGTCTCATCTATCCCTCTTCTGATCTCTCGATCCCCGGCTATCTTCCTCTCCTCAGAAAAGACTCTCTAACCCACATGCACGGTCTTGGTGTCTACGTCAAGGAACATCTCCCCCTGGCCAGAGAGTCCTCTCTTGAATCGCCTGACCAGTCATACATGTGTCTCCGTCTCTCTCTCCTCAATGCGGTAAGCTATCTCTTCTTCCTTTACCGCTCTCCATCCTCTCAAGACTGTGAGATACTTGATAGCATTTCTGACAACATAGACAAGGCTCTCTCCCTCCACCCGTTTGCTCACATTTTTGTGTTTGGAGACTTTAACGCCCATCACACTCTGTGGCTTAAGAATGCTACTACTGACCATGCAGGCATTCAAACGCTTAATTTTTCAATCTCCCATTCCCTCACACAGATAGTTAACTTCCCCACTCGTTTTGCCCTCAACCGGGTAAGTAAAGCCTCTCTATCCGACCTGTGCTTTACCTCCATCCCCGAATCCTGCAGCACCTCGCAACTATGCCAACTTGGTAACACTGACCATGCAGTAGTATCGGTTAACATCTCCTTTAACTCCACCCCCTATAAAGAACCTCCTACCACTAGAACTTCGTTCTATTATCAACGAGCTGACTGGGACGCGTTCCGTGATTTCCTCCGCGATGTCCCCTGGGATGGAGTCTTTAAGCTCCCAGTCCAAGAATGTGCTTCTGAGGTCTCTTCCTGGGTTAAAGCTGGAATCGACGCTTTCATCCCATCAAGGAAATATAGGGTTAAGTCGCGCTCCTGCCCCTGGTTTTCGGCTGCTTGCTCAGCCGCCATCGCCCATAGGAACCACTACTTCCACCTATACCGTAGCGACATGTCTGACTGCAATAGACGTCTCTTTGCCGCCGCCCGTAACGATTGTAAGCGTATCCTAAATGATGCTAAGTCACTATTTGCGGCTCGAATGAAGGAACGTCTTGCATCTCGCAAATTTGGCTCCAAAGATTATTGGCGTCTCTGCAAGAGTGTATTGAATAATTGCAAACCCTCTATACCTCCTCTATTCCGACAAGGCTGAATGCTTTGCTCGGAAATTTTCATCCAACTCGACGCTCGACTCTTCTGGTGTACCCATACCCGACTTCCCTCTTAGAACTGAGGCCATATTGTGTGGGTTAAACATAACCCCAACCTTGGTACTGGGCGTTATCTCTAATTTAGATCCCAACAAGGCGAGTGGTGGAGATGGGATACCAGCCATTGTCTTAAAGAAATGCGCGCCTGAACTGGCGCCCGCCCTTTCGAAACTATACAACTACTGCCTCAAGGAATCTTGTTTTCCTGACTGCTGGAAGTCCTCTTCGATCGTTCCTGTCTTCAAGAACTCCGGCGACCCCTCTGACCCTTCCAACTACCGTCCTATCAGTCTCCTTCCCCTCTTCGGCAAAATCTTCGAAGCTCTAATCAATACCGGGGTGGTTAACCACCTCACATCCAATAATCTGCTCTCAGACAAGCAATATGGTTTCCGCTTTGCCAGATCTACAGCCGATGTGCTCACAGCCATCACGGAAACAGTCTACCGAACTCTCCAAAATAACGGAGGCACTAGATATCTCCAAAGCATTTGATAGGGTTTGGCACGCCGGACTTCTCCGCAATATCCAGGGTTATGGCATTACGGGTTAATTATATAACGTAATACAATCATTCCTGTCAAACCGTGAATTGAAGGTCGTTCACAACGGATTCTCCTCCAGTTCCTACCCACGAACGCAGGTGTTCCTCAAGGCTCCATCCTAGGCCCCACTCTATTCCTTATCTATATAAATGACCTTCCTGACGCCGTAACTTCTCAAGTCGGCATCTACGCGGATGACACCACAATTTATTCCTGCCTCAAAAACAAATCCAGTCTCGCTGACAAAACTCACCTTGCCGTGCGCCTCGAAAAGGACCTCCAATCGATTGTGAACTGGGGCATGATTTGGCTGGTCAACTTCAACGCTTCGAAGACAAAACTGCTCTCTATTAATCACCACAGAGAGCCTTCCTTCCCTCCATTATAATGTCTGACGCTCAACTTCCTGGAGAGCAACTCTCTCTGCGGCTTCTCGGTCTCACGTTGACTGCTGACCTGAGATGGAATAAATACATCGAGCCAATTGCCTCGTCCACTGCGAGGAAAGTTGGCCCTGAGCCGTGCTAGGAAGTTTTTCTCCCCTGAGTCGATCCTCCAGATATACAAATCCACAATTCGCCCTTGCATGGAGTATTGCTGCCATATATGGTCTGGCGCCCCTTCTGTTTGCCTCGGGGTTCTTGATAGGCTCCAGAAGCGGATATGTAATATGGTTGGCCCTGCCCTGGCGTCTCGTCTACAGTCACTTTCTCACTGACGCAGCGTCGCCTCCCTCTGTCTGTTCTACAAATACTTTCATGGAAATTGCTCCGAGGAACTGCATTCGCTGGTTCCCAAACTTCATGAGTTCAAGCGCCCTACGAGGCTGGCATCCCGCTCTCACCCCTTCACTGTCGAAACTCATAAATGTAGCCGTCTCTTCTACTCTAATAGCTTCATGTCTCGCACCTCTCGCCTGTGGAACTCTCTTCCCTTCTCCTGTTTCCCTGAGAGTTATAATCTCCAGCTATTCAAGTGTAATGTCAATCGACATCTCCAGTTGCCTTAATCTATCTACTACCCTCATCCTTTCTTCTATCACTCCTATCTGATCTTGCTATTTTCTGTAACCCCTTGCGTCCTAGTGGCTCTCCGCCTTGCTTGGGGTGAAATGCTTAAAAAAAAAAAAAATTTAGCTGCTCTCTCTCAGTCACTCTCTCACTCTTCCTGTAACACTCTCCATCTCATTCTCTCTATATATATATGAATATATATATACATATTTATATACATCTCTTTTTCTCTCTGTCTCTGTCTCTCTCTCTCTCTCTCTCTCTATATATATATATATATATATATATATATATATATATATATATATATATATATATATATATATATATATATATATATATATATATATATATATATATATATATATATATAAAAAATATAGTTTTTAAGTTATGCTAAATTACGGGTAAGTGCACAATAACAGAGATAAAACGTATGTAAATATAAAATATACAAGTGGACACTGAGGTCAATTTTAAGCGGTAACAGTCTGTTTTAAGCTTATATATATATATATATATATATATATATATATATATATATATAAACATATTAGATAAATATATAGTTTTATTTTTTAAATAAAACACACCATGTATACGTTGACTTATCTTAAAAACAAAGAAAAGGTATATGTATTTGTTGTGGTACGATACACCTAATTTACATAAGTGGAGTACCGACCATATAAATCTGGGTTGGTACCGGAAGACGGAAAGTAAGAAGAGATCGAATCGAGAGACTCTGCCCGACTGCGATTTAGTCAACCCATTCTGCAGGAACAGTCTTCCCAAGAATATACCAAAACTAACTGTAAATATTGTGTACCTTTTCCTTGTTTCAATACATTTTGTTTACGTAAATTTTGTGTTGTATTATTATTATTCCATGCTTATCCAAGTTTCAACAGTATTTTAATAATTAAACGCTATCAATGCACAATTATATAATAAAAAAATAATAAGCAAAGAAAAATATGAGAATAAATGTATTATTGAAATAATGAAGACTAAGCTTTTAAATTACGACACCGCTGTCTTTGAACAATGGAAATCCAGTTCCGTTCACTCTGACATCCAGTGTCTATTCTTATTCTTTTACCATGTTTTTATTATTAGACATGTCTATTATCATTTAGAATTATTATATTAAGGGCATTTTTGTTAAAGCCATTATACATGCGTAATTCTAGTCTATTTCTAACACTGAAGTGGAATATTCCTCTTTTTTATGAAAGAGCACGTAATTTTCTAAATTGTAGGATTAGCATTTTTCATCGTAATGTTTGTTTGGTTTATCTTTGACTATTGGTTCAGTATCGTAGACTTCTTTCCCTATTGTTTATCATTCAAATATTTAAAAAAAATATTGCCGTTAACTTTATACTTTTAATCTTTTCTTTTTTATTGATTTTAAAATATATAACAATAATATGTATTTTTATGTAATTTTGAATCTGTTCTTATGTCTACATTTCGTGATTAGTTTTCTCCATTGAATTAATAGTTTGCATTGATCTTTATATTTTATTATCCTGATTTTTTCTTCTAAACACAGTTTGCACCTATCCCTAAAACTATTGGGGGTGCTCGCAACAGATAACAGTGAGAGATGTATTACAAAAATTTTTTTTAATTCAGTTGATGATTCAGACCCTTATCCTTCAATTCTCAAAATTATTTCGAAAGGCTGTTGTTTTAAATTTGGATTGTTGAATAAGTTTCTATGTGTATTGATTCTCTTTTTAAATTCTCCCGCAGAAATGCCGATGTAAATATTATGGTTTGTCTTTTTTTCTTTATGTGTAATGGCTACCTGGTATACTATCCTAGTTGATATGCATTTGCCTTCTACTGGGAATTTTTTTTTTAATTCGACAATTGCAAGGGGTTCCATGTTAGATTTAGTTTTTTTTTTTATTTATTTATTTTTTTTTTACATAGAATTTACTTAAAATTGTTATAGGAATTAATAATTTGGTACATATTATTCGTACAGGAATAGCTAATTTTGATTGACTTCCTGTTGAATATATTCTTTAGAGGAAGGGTAGGAGGTTCAACCACCTGATTTTTCTTTTCCTATTTTCCTATTTGGATTGAGCTGTATTTGCTATGTATCGTTTGTGTGTGCGTGTGCGTGTGTGTGTGTTTGTGTGTGTGTGTGTGTGTGTGTGTGCGTGTGAGGGTGAGATTTTTTTGACGCTTCATTATGTTATCATGTTATGTCACGCCGTAGGTCACGACGCCCTATATATATATATATATATATTATATTACTATTATTATCAATATTAATATTAGACAAACATGTTGAAATCGCTACACAAAAGTTGCCATGTTTCAATACTATGATTGTACTTCTTCAGGCGATGGTAACATCTGATTAAATGATTTTTAAGGAAATTTAAAGACAAAGTCTTACCACTTTTCTCAAAGTTAAAGTGGTGGCGATGAGGTCAAAATTAAAATCGACTTTTGGGTATGTCTTGATTAACCAATTAAACATCAGATTTACGCTAAATAGAAAAGTAAGCTCAGAGGATGGAGATAAACCGATTGCGGAAAATACATTACGTATATGTGTATATGAATATGTATATGTGTATATGAATATATATATGTATATATATTAATATACGTATATGTGTATATGAATAATATATATATATATATATATATATATATATATATATATAATAAAAAGGCTTAAACACTAATATTTCATGGTCATAATTTATTCCATTGGAATCGTAAATACGATCCAATTCATCAGACCTACAAATTCAAAAAGAAAACAGAAAAAAACAACTCCGGAAATCAAAACAGAATTTAGAGAGAGTGTAAGTATGAGAGTGTGGGACGAATGGTAGAGCTAAATAGAGGGGTAACAGACGAGAGAGGAGGGAGATTAAACCGTAACAGAGAGAATTTTAGGAGAGGTGAGTGGAAGGGGTTTGAGTAAGAGAAATATGAATGTTGTTATATCGTTACTCTGTCCTGGACATTGAGTTCTACCTGGATACTATCCTCTTGGAATTTTTATTCAAAAAATATACATCTCTGTGTATGCACCTATGTATATATATTTTTATATTTTGCATATGTATGTGTATATTTACCACTAATATTATATATATATATATATATATATATATATATATATATATATATATATATATATATATATATATATCTGTAGAAGATCAATATTAAAAAAAGCACAAAATCTTAGCGGGCGCGTTTCATACTATGAGGGACTTTATCGAAGCTAAGACAAGTTTTTTAGATTTTATTCACTCAGGCATATATATATATATATATATATATATATATATATATATATATATATATATATACGTAGTTTTTGTAATATCTCTTTATTGCTGTTACCTTTTTTGATGATAGTTGACATTCCATTTTTACCTTCTTCTCTTACGTTCTCACAAATGTTCGACTTTTCTATTTCTCTTCTAATTCACATTATCCTTTCTTTTCCTTCCGTTCTCTTACTTTTTACAATTTTTTCTTTTTTCGTTTCTCTCATTCTTTCTATACCTTCTTTCTTCTTGTATTTACCACGATATATATTAAATCTGATCTGATACAGAACTACAACAGTGGAACAACCAGAGACACTTGTTCTCAACTAAAAAATGGCCGCTAATGTTACGATGACCATTGACATTCGATATTATTTTTTAATGTTTAAATAAAAAAAGGATTACTATAGATTTTAATGTCTTTCTTCATATTACTTCGTGATATATTTTTGTTTTTAATCAATTTCTTTTTGTTTATTTGTTTTTTACCTTCTCGTTCTTTGGTCTTTCGTAAACTCAATAATTCTTATAGTTTTTCTATCATCTTCTCTTATTTTCTTTTTATTATGCTGATATTTCTTCCTTTTTTCGTCAAAACATGTCGGCTTTAACGGAATATCTCATGGCTAAATTATCGTATTTCTTTCTTCTTCATTTCTACCATTTTCATCTTCAGACTTAAACAAATCTCGTGAGTTTTCGCTCGTCCGATATTTTATGAAAAGAAAATATTGCTTTGCTGTAAAAGTCGTAAGTATTGTTTTCAGCATGCTTCCTTGAAATATTTTTCAAACAAACAAAAGTGGATTCATTGGAAGAGCTTGATGTTAAAAAAAAACATGGCGATAACTAAACTAACAAAAACAAACACTAAACGAATCGTTCATGGAAATTCATTCTTTGGAAATTAACACTTTTGATTTGATCGCGATACGTGTTACAACCTGTTTTCGATTCTGATTTGTATAGCATCGTCCCTTTCAAATCCCGAAATTATCGAAAATATTGGACAAATTTGATCCAATTTTTCTCCCTATTTCTCACATATCAACTATCATTGCAAATCTTACTGAATAAATTGCAAATATTTCAGACACAGTAAAATATTATTCCGCTAGATGATATCTAAAGAGCCATTTGCCTTACGTCTTTCGAAATATCATCATTTCGGAGAGAACTTAATATGGGAAAGAACGAAATGCCCTGTATCCATCGTATTTCTTCTGCAACTTTACAAAGTGTGTGATTACTACACGTGGACTCAGCAAACAAGCCTTATATCCGGAAAATAATCCACATTAAAATATATTTTGATTAAGCTTATTAAATGACAATAAAAATATTTGGTGGAGCGTAGCTTCTCGAACGTATATTTGAAAGAGCATTTTGCGATTGTGTTAGTATTGTTTGATAGGTAAGGAAGCCTGTGATAAAAATCGCCATGTTTGGGTTCAAACATAAAATCTCGTCGCCTAAAAAGAACCTTAAATCATATCATCGAGATAAATATTTATTTAATGATTAAAGCCATTTTACGGCATATATATATATATATATATATATATATATATATATATATATATATATATGTGTGTGTGTGTGTGTGTGTCTGTGTGTGTGTGTATTTAGGCAAAAATCCTTCTTTCATGCACATTTCATTGAATACGACAGACAAGGTGCTTTTATTTAGTTTTTTATACAATTTCTTACGCGATCTAATTTTTTTTCTTCTTTTCAGATGATAAATTATATAAAAAGTGTCCGAATGTTCTTTTTATCCGAGCGCTTTCAGCTATACATTTAGCCATTTTCAAGGATTAAATATTTTAACTTTTAAATAAGAAATAGTTTGTTGTATGTATGTTTTATAAAATGTTTTCATTTTTCAAAACACGGTCAAGATATTGTGTCCATGTTCAAAGTTAATATTATTAAGTGTTGTATTTTTGTTTTTTATTAATAAGGCTTCCATTATTTCTAGCCTATTTTTTTCATGTAGATGATGCTATTATATTAGTGTTGTCAACAAGTGTGTTACGAATAGTGTCCAGTAGGTCTCCATGAATATTTAAATGTGATCTAATCGAGCTATGGTCAGAAAGGTGTAGAGTGAGTCTGCGTATCAAACATGTTGTAGTGTGGCCTATATAATTATGAATTTTAAGTGATGAGGAATACAATCCCTTAATTGGCATTTAAATCCATAAATAATATTTGCCCTATTTAATTTTGTTCTAGGAGGTGAATTATTATTTTTAACTATAACATTCGGGCAGTTTTTATATAATTTATCATCCGAAAAGAAAAAAAAATTCTTAAATCGCATAAGAAATTGTATAGAAAACTAAATAAAAGCACCTTGTCTGTCGTATTCAATGAAATGTGCATATATATATATATATATATATATATATATATGTGTGTGTGTGTGTGTGTGTGTGTGTGTGTGTGTGTAGGGCGTATCAAAAATGCGTTTACAAATTTAGGAGGTGGGTTCCTCACACCAAAATAAAGACAAAAGTCCACATAAATATATGTCTGCAAATCCTTCGTTTTTGAGTTTTTAAGTGTAAAAAAATTACGGTAGATGGAGCTGTGTTGCCATGTAGACTCGGCGATATATCAGGTTTTTGATAAACACCAGCAAAAGTTGGATAACTCGACTGCGTTCGGTATGGAAACGCAGTCTCATGTAGCCGTGCAGCCTTCGCGCGGTCGTATGTAAAATTCATATCTGCCTGCTCACGATATGAATATTCTGCCATTGTTAAACGAAACACTTCTCAGTTAACTCACTACTTCACGTGTTAAACGTTGAACACAGACTAGCCACAAATGTACACGGATGGCATATTTAATCTAGCTTGGAGCTTTTGTCATTCAAAAGATATACTAAGTCCAGAAGGAAAGAGGGTAACACCCAATAACCTACTTAACACACTTGTTTAAATAGATGCCAGAAGAGCGAGTAGGGAGTATGTTGAAAAGACAAAGCTTAATACGAGCTACAAAGGATAGAAAATTGTGGAGAGATATGATCGAACATACAATGAAAGGATACGGTTAATATAAGAAAAAGTTATGTTAAATTACATGAATGGCTTTCAATGAAATTATGTTTCTTCACAGATGTGTGCTTTATATTCAGTTAAAATTATTACCAGTTTTATTTGATACAAAATGATACTAGAGGCACTATACACACTGTCAATATATATATATATATATATATATATATATATATGTGTGTGTGTGTGTGTGTGTGTGTGTGTAATATTCTATAATATCATATACTGTAGCAGGGGTTGGCAGCCTTTTGCTAACTATGTGCTGACTTACGATTTTCAAATTATTCAGTGTGCCAACAGATGACGTATTTTTATACAATTCAAGGTCAATATACCTGTTCTACAATATATTTTATATAGTATTATATAGTATATATACTTTAGTATATATTGAAATCGAAACAGTTAAATATATTTTTTGCGTTGTATTAGTTATTGGTTCCGACTTCGTGATGTCATTTTCGGCTGCTTGCCATTGTAAATTTCTTGCCGTGCCGCGTGTGGCACGCGTGCTGTATGTGGCTGACCTTTGGCCTAACGGATTTCAAGCAAATATATCCCTTCTATACTATTTACATTCGGACTATTGCCCTCATCTTTGTTGTTATTGTTATTACAGCGTTTCGGTCGTTGTATTCTCCGGCCATCATCAGATCCATATCGACCAACAACAGCAGTTGTAATAAAAGAACAAAAAACTTCGGTAAGTGAAGTCAAGCATAACAAGCAGCAGCGGCAACAATCACAAATATTATGTACAGTATTTACATTATTCGGACTATTGTCCTCATCTTTGTCGCCATATTTGTCACAACGTTTCGGCCGTTGTACGCTCCGGCCTTCTTCAGGTGGTTGGAATTTCGAACTGAACCCTTTATTTCGATCACTGGGGTAGACTGTTCTATTTCCACGTGACATGTTTGATGGATGTCAATTATCAGTTATCTCCTGCTAATTTTCCCTCTGAAAGTTCTCCACTGCCTTAACCAGGTATTGAACTCACCTTCTTTGGGTCTGTCACTGGATCTAACCAACGCCTTTATCCACTGTGCCATGTGTCCTTGAGGATTATTTGGTAAACTCCCCTCTACAACCAAATGGTAAAGAACAAATTAAGACATAAATTCCTCGCATGGGCTTAAAAATTACGGTTAGTACTAAATTAAAAAAGTGGACTTCCTGGATATAACATTAGATCTAAATAAAAATACATACACACCTTATAAAAAACCCAACACCAATCCTTTATATATACACCCTAAATCAAATCACACCCCCATCTATAATTAAACATATACCGTTATCTATCAGTAAACGAATTAGTGCAAATTCAGCAAATGACAAGATTTTCGATGAGCATATCAATTCCTATAATAAGGCTCTAAAAGAGAGTGGCTACAAAAACCCAAAACTAACTTATATAAAAAATGAAAATGGAAAGCATAGAAAAAAACAGATGTAGAAAAATTATTTGGTATACTCCCCCATACAACCAAATGGTAAAGAACAAATTAGGACATAAATTCCTCGCATTAATAGTCAAGCATTTTCCTAGTGAAAGTAAAGTAAGTACTATTTTCAATAAAAACACACTAAAATTGAGTTATAGCTGTACAGAAAACTTAGAAAAAAAATCATTAAGAACCATAATGCTAATATCTTAAATAAACACTTATACCAAAAACAAAACAATTTAGACAATGGAAAAATAAAGATAAAACTGAGGGGAAAAAACAAAAACTATGTAACTGTAGAAACCCTCATAATTTCCCTTTACAAAATAAATGTTGCATTGAATCATTAGTATACCAATGCAATATCTTTTCGATTGAAAGTCCTGAAAACATAAAAATATATATAGGTTGCACTAGCCATGAATTCAAAAAAAGATTCAACCAACATCAAGCTTCATTTAGAATAAATAAATATAAAAATCAGACATCTCTCTCAAAATACTTCTGGCATCTAAAAGAATCAAATAAAACACCTACAGTCAAATGGAAGTTAATAAGAAAAGCTAGAATATGTAGATCATTAAACGACCCATGTCCTTTGTGCATACACGAGAAACTATATATTACTAAGTTTATAAAAAATAAAAATTTACTGAATCAGAGAAATGAAATAGCTATTATATGCCGTCATTGTCAAAAATTTTCCTTTAATAATATTTAAAAAACGGGGGCAATCAGGTAATATACATACTTATATTTAACATGAAAAATAATTTTATATACTGTAAGTAATTATATTACATTTACTTGTTTTTCCTTTATAAAAAAAAGCCTATTGAAATAACAGTGAAAATATTTTAAAGTTGTATTTAAAATTGTAGTTAAAACGAATTCTAACCTAAGCATCTTTTAAAAATTGCAGTTAAATAAAATGTATGCTAACCTAAACACCTCTAACAAAAAGTACTACCGGCACTTAAATGAATCCCATAAAACACCTACTGAAAAATGAAATTATAACGAAAAGCTAGATGATGTAGGCCTGTGAACGATCCATGTCCTTTGTACATACATATGAAATTTTATTACTTAGTTTATATATATTTAAAATAAATTAATTAATTAATAAAGTTTACTAAATCTGAGAAATGAATTAGCTATTTTTCCAGTAAGTGCCATAAATATTACTTAAATAATATTTAAATATAAAAGTTTAAAAATCGTAATATACATATACTTTGATATGGAAAAATAATTTTACTTACTATAAGTAATTTCAAATACATTTCCTTCTGTTATAAAGTAATATAGTCTATTAAAAATAACAATGAAAATATTTTAAAGTTGTAATTAAAATTGTAGTTACATAAAATTAATTCTAACCTAAACTTCTTTTACTTAATACTACACGCACTTAAAAGAATCCAATAAAACACCTACAGTAAAATAAAGTTAATATGAAATGCCAGAAGATGTAAGCTTTTGAATGACCCATGTCCTTGGTACTTACATGAGAAACAATATATTACTAGGTTTATATATATTAAAAATAAAAGTTTACTAAATCAGTAACTTAAGTAACTATTTTTGCCGTCATTGTCATAAATTTTACAAAAAAAAAATGTACCCTAATATACATACTTGTTGTAAAAATAATCCTACATAATATAAAGGGATTCTAATACATTTAACTGTTCATAAATATATATATATATATATATATATATATATATATATATATATATATATATATATATATATAGTATAATAAAAATTAAAAATGAGAATATTTCAAATCGTAGTTAAATAAAAACTAAAAGTATTCTAATCTGAACACCCCGAAAATCTTTAAATTTACAAATATAAAAAAATGCCGTAAGAATTTTTTTGCCGTTCACAATAAATTTTTAAAACAAATCCAGACGACATGCATTCAACGGATGTCAGTTCTCATTGAAAAATACATCCCTACCCCTTACCAAAATGTAGCTAATAACCGATACAATAATACAGACATAAGGAAAACCCAGACAACCCTTGTCCAATTGAAGTAGATTTATCTGTAACCATGGAAACGTGATTTTAGCTGTGTCTTTAAAACCCAGTAATTTTAAAAGTTACTCCAAAATTCGCTTGAGGATGAAATGGAACTAATGTCTTTAATTTAATTGCAAAATTAAATTCGTGGCTTTTATCTTCCATGTTATCTTAACATGGTTAGAACCGTGTAGCGGAAAAAACATATTTTAAACCAATTAATTTATAATATTAATGCTCTGTAAATTTACATTGAGCACTATTTTGTAAAAATAAAAATATCTATAAGCACACCGGATTATATATCTTACTGTTCTTTCTTTTTATTTAAATACACACACACACACACACACACACACACACACACACACACACACACACACACACACACATATATATATATATATATATATATATATATATATTCATTAATTTAAAAATATGATTCCAGCTCGCGACATAAGAGGTCTCATGTTTCAAAACAAGAGCCGAAAACCTCAATATAATTATTTGAATTAAATTGAGTTAAAGTAAGCTCTGTTCCATCTCTTATGTCAGGAGCTGGAATCATATTTTTAAATTAATAATTATATTTATGCTCTGCTTTTGTATCGAGCACTATTTTTTAAAAATAATAACTAAAATACTAAGGAACTTTGGATTATTTACCTAACCAGTTCCTTCCTATTTTCTATATATTTTCACACACACACACACACACATATATATATATATATATATATATATATATATATATATAAAAGTGTACATAGCAGCCAACACTTAGAGGCGACAGTCTGTTTCAGCTTGTTACCTCTAAGTGTTGACTTCAATGTTCACTTTTATATTTACACACGCTCTATCTCTGATATTGAGCACTTTATCCCGTAAATATAGCACACCTTAAGACTATATTTCTTCATATATATATATATATATATATATATATATATATATATATATGTATGCATGTATGTATGTATGTATAAAATAAAAACGATTTATTATATTGACTCGTCTTACGAATTAATTTTCTTTCTCTTCCTCCCCTTTTAACTTCTCTATTATATCTTATTTGTTTGGTCTTTCTCTTTTTATAACTTTCCTTTTTCTTCTTAACGACATTTAAGAAAATGTTTACTTAGACTATTTACAAAAAGAAAACTCCCAAAATGCGTTATGAATAAAGTATAAAGATGTAAAAATTGTTTATATCTTGTGTTTATGAATTGTTCAAGAGCGAACACATTCGGTTCACCTCAGTTTTCCTTTTTATGAACGAATAGAATCCTTGAGCAGCAGTCTGAATATTAGGGGGTGGGGAATTTCTTATTCGGGTTTCTTTTTTCTTTTTCTCCACATAGGGACGGTAGGGTTTAGGGTATATTAAGATTAAACAGGACAAAACCTTTTTAGGCAAACCAAAAGAATCGAAAAAGTTCGCGTGTACAAGAAAAGAAGAAAATGCTTATTTACATATAAAACAAAAAACAGTAAGGGATATGTAAAAAAAAAGATAGAGAAAAAAAAACCACGAGTATAAAAGAGACCTTGAATAATTAAAAAAAAAGTTCGGGACAGGCGGCTTACTCAAATATCTTCAGCGTCTAAACAGTTCCTCAAGCCACTAGTTATAGAATTAATAAAAGACTCACGTTCGTAAAAAGGATTACTTGTCTATTAGTTGGTGTCTGATGTAATGAATATGCATACACCTTTGTTCCCCTTCACAGTAATATGATTGGCTGGTGTCAGCCATAAATACAGACTGATATGGAGGTAGGGAACGACGCCTATTGACTACGCCTATAGCGTTCGCCTATTGCCTACGCCGATTGCCTACCACTACGACGAGGACCAGTCCATAACGGTTACCTGCTAGGTTGTCCTACTCGGTTGCAGTAGGCCAAAACCACTTTGCTACTTCGAACAAATATATCCCTTTCTGGGACATATCTGTGTCTTTATTAGCTGTGCTCTTAGAAGGTGAAACAATCATGGAGTCCAACGAATGAGCAGTTTTGAAACAGTTAAATAACTTCTTTGCCTTGTAGTAGTTATTGGTTCGGCCTTCATGATGTCATTTGCGGCTGCGTGCCATTAGAAATTGCTTGGCGTGCCACGTGTGGCACGTGTGCCGTAGGTTGCCAACACCTGTACTATAGTATATTGTCTACGCCTATTTCAATGAAAGTTAGTCCACTGTGTCGTGTCAAAGCTTTTCTCGTTAGAATACATCTTGCACATTTATAAATCTACCATTTGTCCATACTTTAAATATCGTTGTTATATCTGTTCTACATTATGAAATGGACAAAATCCGACAATTATTTTCAGACATTTTTATGTTTGTACATTCTTTTTGTAGATACAAATATTTAAGCAAATAACTCTGTTTATAATAAACAGTATTAAAAAACATTCACCGGCCTGAATGTCCGAAAAATTATCATAGAAATATTCGTCCTCCGACAGGAATCGAACGGGCCGGTAAATGTTGTTTAATACTGTTTATTATAAACAGAGCATTTACTTAAATATTTGTATCTATAAAAAAGAATGTCTCAAAATAATTGTCGGACTTTGTCCATTTCATAATGTGTGACGTCATTTGTTTGCATTTGGATACGCAGTGAGCAGATATGAATGTACGTGAGAGAATCATGGAAGATTGTAGTTTAAAGACAGTAAAATCTACCTTGCTAACCGAACGTTCCTCTGTGGCCCAATCAGTAAGGCTATATGACGGTCTCGTATAAGATAGAGGTTCGATTTCTGTCGGAGGACGAATATTTTCTATGAAAATTTCTCGGACATTCAGGCCGGTAAATGTTGTTTAATACTGTTTATTATAAACAGAGCATTTACTTAAATATTTGTATCTATAAAAAGAATGTATAAACATAAAATGGCTTAAAATATCTGTTCTAGTTACTTCTGTTGAACGTCTCGAGATTCATGACACAATCCAAAGAAGTGTCTATAATGTAATCGATTGTGACCATGCATCTTGAATTCAGTCTTTTTCTCACCGATGAGATGTGGCTTCCCTCTCTCTTTTCTACAAATATTTTCATAGCATCTGCTTTGACGAGTTTTTTTCCTTGGTGTCCCGATCATATGAATTTAACTGTGTCACTAGATTGGCAACTAGTTCGATGTAACCACCAGTTCTACTCTAACAGTTTCTTTTCTCGCACTTCCCAACTGTGGAACTCCCTTCAGATTCCTTTCTCCCCTGATAACTACTATTTTCAAAAATTAAAGTGAAACGTCAATCGCCATCATCCGTTTTCTCAATCTTCTCACTCTCTTTCGTTCCCACTGCCTGCAAACCCCTGCATCTTAGTGGCATTATCGCCTTGCTTGGGGTGAAAAGATTCAAAAACATATTTCAAGGCAGAGTCAATAAATTTTGAAAAGAGTTACACTTCGAAAAGGTACCACCTTGTACAGATATACATATAAAAATCATATTATAGTCTATACGGTTGACTATTTTTATTATTAGTTTAGAAGTTATCATTGTGTTTTGTTGATTTCAGTTTTGTCTGAGTAATATCATACTATACTAGAGCACCTGTGACCGTTGTGTCAAGCTTGTTGTGCTATTGTTTACATTTAGTTTCATGAAGAGTTTATGAAGTAGAGATATTTTAAAAATACATTTATTTGCAGATATTGAATTTGCTTTCAACATTAAAAATTTGTCTGTTTGAGAAAAGTTGAAATAAAATACATACTGTATAAGCATATCGTATTTCTAAATCATATATATATATATATATATATATATATATATATATATATATATATATATATATTCGCTCGCTGAATATGCAGATTCTAAAACATTGAAGTTGCTTTCAAAATTAAAAAAAATGTTTGTTTGAAGAAACTTGAAATAAAGATACATACTGTATAAACAAATCGTATTTTAAAAATATATATATATATATATATATATATATATATATATATATATATATATATATATATATATATATATATATATATATATATATATATATTATTCGCTGAATATTCAGATTATAAAACATTGAAGTTGCTTTCAACATTAAAACTGTCTGTTTGAAGACAGTTGAATTAAAAATATTTAAAATATTGTTTGTTTAAAGAAAATTGAAATATAAATAAGCATGCACAAAATCACGAGAAGGTGAAAAGAGAGAGAAATGGAAAGGGAGAGGTGTAGAGGTGGAAAGAGTGACGTGGAAAGAGTGAAAGGTAGAAAGAGAGTGGTGGAAAAAGACAGAGGTGAGTGGAAAGAGAAAGAGAGCATTTTTTTCTCAATTTCCTTATCTCTCCCCGCTTCCTACACGATAATAAATTCACATCTTTCTTTCACCACTATATATAACTTCTGGCAAACACACAAGCAACGTTCACAGACTTTTATAACAATAAAGATACTAAATCGAGGCCTTAGCATTCTGCTATGTAGGGTGTGCTTTTCATCTCTCAAATCTTATCTCTTTTCAAAAATAATGGGTTAGCATTCTCATGTGTTGATGAGACGTATCCAAGAGGTTTTCTTTTCTTTTTTCTTGTTAGTTTGTTAATAATCCAAAACTTTCTCAAATTATAGAAAACGAACTCAGCTACTATGAAATAATGCATTTTTAAACGCTTGAAAATCACATCGACCGTCTACACTATGGCTGCACTTCAATTTTGAGAAATGCCATCGCTTGACTGTTCCTCAGATATACGCAGCGCAGTTGTAACTTTTTAGTCTTGCTAAGGACGTACATTCACTTGCTCAGATGTGGCAACGACAGCCGCCTCTTGCAGTAGTTGTTCAATTGATATGTTAGTGAATGTTCATATGATGTTTGACTCACAAACTAAGGGACATACTTTTTTCACACACTCTGCTTAACGTGTAATAAAAAATACTCTGTTTTCTGCATTCGATGGTTTTTAAGCCTTCTATAGCTAAACACACGCAATCACATTCATTAGACCATAGATCAACTGATGTGCCAACATACACAAGGATATTAACATCAAGACTCTTGTAGCACCTCTCTTTTTCATTCTGAACACGATTCTGTTAACAATTTATTTTACCGTATGTCCATTCCACGAAGTCGTTACTTGCAGATTGACCACAGATTCTCGATTGGACTTAAATCAGAAGAGTTCCCAAGCCAAACTATAGTACTTTGATTTGCTCATTGGTAAGGCTTGCTAGTGTGTTCATGCAGCGTACTCTTCCTTGGAGTAACGTCCATCACAGACAATGGCCATAGTACAACTAATCGACAGTCGAGACAATAGTGCCTGGGCGTGATGAAAATCTGATAGAACCATGTCTGATGAAATACTTTTCTAGGTCAAACAAATTTCATCATATACCCCGAAAATTGATTTATATACTTCAAATGAACAAAATAGAAATCGATTACATCCTGTCAGTCCAGTGGGTATAAAACTGTCTGTATGGTGAAAGAAAGGAAACTAAAGCTGTTGATTCAATTAATTTGCACAAGCAAATATTAGATTCATAACATAAAGACTGATATATGTTTGAATTTCTGGCATGAGGAGTTTTTTGCATTATTTAAATGTGGACTATTGTCCCCATCTTTGTTGGTATTGTCATAGCACAAAGAGGAGAGCACAAAAGATAGCTATGAGCGCCGTTTTGCTATTGGCACACGTTTTAACAAACTCTATTTCAGCGATCATTTGCCAGCTATCAATGATTAATCAGTACATACACGATCTAATTTGGATCTGAAGAGACGTTCTCGGCCACCACACGGCAGAGTAGGAGGGCTCATAGTTTATTTTTTTTTTTGTGGGGGAGGAGACTGTCTTCTTTTCTTCTATTAGCCTTCCTGTATTTTTGGAGAATGTCCTTTTTATTTTTTGTTTTTTTTTAATTATTTCATAAGCTGCTCTTCTCCAATTGGTTCTTCAGACGTAAGAAGAATAAAAGTCTTTGAGCATGAAAGCCTAGGCTAATAATTAATTGAGTTGTTCCATTGGTCGTCACTCCATCCGCTGCAGCAAACCAGAGCTTGACAGACAGGTTCATGATGACAGCTTGAATCGGGCTGCCGACTTGTTCTCGTACGTACAACGTCGCCTTGACCGCCTTGACCAGCCGTCGGATCGTGTTTAGTCTGGTCCCTGAATGCTTACCACTATGTGTGTCACGACCAGGAGACGAAGCTCCCGACGGAATTGCGTTTAACCTATATAGTGAGACTATTCTGAGCGAATTAGAAGTCATACCAGGTATCATTATTGGTGACCACAATCTTGAAGACATAAGATGGTAGTAAAGGAAAGCGAGAAGAAAAGACTAAACATCAGTTGCAAGAGGACAGAATGTAGGGTTGTTGGCAAAAGGAACAATTCAAAATATAAATTACAAATTGGAGATAACAGAATTGGACACGAATAACAATTTAAATATCTGGGACGCGTCTTAACAGAAATCAAAAGGCACATTGAGATAGCGAAAGATCCTTTTCAAAAGCTAAGCAGAGTATTAAAAACAGAAAGGAAATATATCTGAACAGTGAAATAATATCAGTTCTCCTGTATTGCAGTGAATACTGAACAATCACTTCATAGATTAAGAAGAGACGAAGGACCAAAAATTTTGTTCTACAGAAGGATGTTGAGAAAACCGAAAATATTAGCAACAACGAAAACAGAAAAATAGAAAGGCCACTTCTGTCTATATCTCGGAGATGAGGTATTAGGATTATTTACACTATTGACATTATTCGGACTCTTATCCTCATCTTCATTGCCATATTAACAACGTTTCGGCCGTTGTACGCTCCGGCCTTCTTCAGGTGATTAGAATTTCGAGCCCAACCCACTATTCTAGTTCCACGTGTTATGCCTCTTCTGGATGTCTCAGTGATTTTCCCTTTAACACAACTGTCCAAGTTTTTTGGTTCATCAATTATCACTGCTGTAGCCTAGTATTGAACTCACAACACTTTGGGTCTAGTCACTGGATCTAACCAGCATCTTTATCCACTGGGACATGTGGATACAAACATTGGTTCGATCTAGTGACTAGAGCCAAAGTGTTGTGAGTTCAATACCCGGCTATAGCAGTGGTGAACCAAAAAACTTTTATTTAACTTTAGGACGAGACATTTGAAAATTCTAGGGCATGTACTGAGGAAAGGTGATCTGGAAAATTTGATACGCACAGGACAGATTGAAGGCAAGAAGGACAGAGGAAAACAACGCATAACCTAGCTAGTGAGATTAAGTAAATGGATGAAGGAAAAAGGTTTAGTGGGGATAACAAAAAGAAATAATTAATAATAATAATAATAAAAAGCTACAAAGGACATGACATTGTGGAGAGCCATGATCGCCAACGTCCTGAAGATGTTACTCTTGAAGAACTTTATTCCTGTAATGAAATCAATCTTAAGCGAATATTTTAGCTTTGTATATGATAAATACAAACATGAAATGAGACATATATCGAGATATACATATAAGTCCATACAGTCATGTCTGTGTCTGTCTGTATTCTATGAGTCACTCTGACTTATTTCCTGCTAACTCATTTTTCTAATTTCAAATCACAACATACAGATGTGATAGCGAAACGTAAAGAAACATCAAATTAAAACTAGTTAATTAATCATAGTTTTTATCCTCAGTTCAGAAATATTTAAACGAGTGAGTAACAGAGTGGTGACAAATTAGGGTTAGGGGATAAATTAGAAAATTTTGCACAAATGCACGTATTATTACCCTAAACCCTGATTAATTACAATTAAATTAAACAATATATATATATATATATATATATATATATATATATATATATATATATATATATATATATATATATATGAAATATAGTCTCAAGATGTGCTATATTTATGGGATAGAGTACTCAATATCAGAGATAGAGCGTGTGTAAATATAAACATATGAACATGGAAGTCAACACTGAGAGGCGACAGTCTGATTCATGCTAGACGCAATCGTCAGGCCACGATTGCGTCTAGTATGAAACGACTGTCGCCTTTAAATGTTGATTTCTATGTTAACTTTATTTATATATATATATATATATATATATATATATATATATATATATATATATATATTCATAATTATTTATTCGAAAATTATAACATAAATATGTTATAAATTCACTACGAAAATAGCCATTTTGTTTCAACACTTCTGGCGTCTTCTCAAGTGATAGTGTTGTAATTAATTACATATTTATGTTATAATTTTCGAATGAATAATTACATTTGCTCTACTCTGTATTGACCACTCTTTTAAGAATAGTATTCGTTAATTATTGGAATTTATTCCGTATACACCTATGCTATACTTGTATATATATATATATATATATATATATATATATATATATAGTTAAATTCCCAGATGAATTCTGTGGACAAGACAGATTGGTATAAAATAAATTTGGATTTTTTAATGTAACTATAACAACAAAAACATTTCGATTTCATTTTTGCCTTGAAAAAGTCGGAAGACGAAACGCGTCGGAAATATGTAAGATTTTTTTTGCAATTGTCATTTTATACCATATATATATATTTCAAAAAGATAAAAATATAATTGGTTTTGGGTATAATGTAGACTTTTTAAAAAATATATATTATACTTTATATTACATATTTTTGCTACACAGGTTTGCGGGGCCTCGACCTTCATCAGGCAAAGTGTTTTTATTCCACATGTTATTAATAGGAATTAATTTTCCTCATATTTGCAATGTTTAACCATTTTGTTTGTAGTAAGAGCCCAATAGTAATGGGAATGATTCGAAAGGTATGGGCAGGTTGTTTTTTTTTTTTTTGTTTTACACCCTTGACCTGCTTAGGTGTAGTCGCCTTGGTTGATGGACAATTTCAGTTTTCTTTATGCTTATAGTTAATCTGAATCCGTTGCAAGCGGTGGAAAAACAATTGACGAGTGTTTGAGCTTCCCCAATCGCAGCGGCCACGATCGAAGCGTCATCATCAAACAAATGCTTACTCTCATCAGCGATTTTGCTTTAAAATATTGACGGTTAAATACGCCGCCAGTTGTGTGGAATTCAAATTTCACACCCATGTTAAGATCACTAAAACATGGTGGAACATGACCGAAAAGAAAAAGCGAAAAGTACAAGAGCCATGACACTGTTGTTCATGATGACGGTCGTCTTTGAGTATAGAATCCAGAAGTTAGCAGTGAATATTTCGAAGACAGTAGGAAAGCGTTGTTCAGGTTAGCAGTGGATATTTTGGTAAAAGTAGCAGAGCGTAGTTCGACCTTCTGTTATCTCTTCGCCTAACAAGCTGGACTGGACATTCGGGTAGAGTAGACACGACGGATTGAATGTTCTACGTCTTCTGATTTGTTAACCTTCTATTGGTGGACTATAAAGTGATTCAAGTAATTTGGGCTAACTCACTAGTATATATATATATATATATATATATATACACAAAACTGCTACAGACACAACCGTTTTCGTGCCATTTTTACATCGAAGGTTTCTGAAAACTCTCCATTAAACAGAAGAGATCCTTTCATTTCTCCGTGAAAAGAGACGATGACATTTAACATACGGTCAGGTATGTCAAGCTCTTTGAGTACTTTAAGAGGGGGCATCCTTGTTTACAGAGTCAAATGCTTGAATCAGATCGATATAGAGTTTATGGATCTTCTCGCTAGAGGATACATGACATAGTGGATAAAGGCGTTCGTTAGATCCAGTGACAGGGCCCAAAGAGTGTGAGTTCAATACCCGGTGGAGAACTTGGAGAGGGGAATTAACAAGAGACAACTGATAACTGACATCCATTAAACACTGTCTACCACAGTGAGCGAAATAAAGGGTTCGGTTCAACATTCCAACCACCTGCAGAAGGCCGGAGCGTATAACGGCCGAAACGTTGTAATAAATATGGCGACAAAAATAAGGACAATAGTCCGAATAATGTAAATCGTATACATAATACTTCATCTCAGAAATATAGACAGATACTGAAAGGCCGAAACGTTGTAATAAATATGACGACAAAGATGAGGACAATAGTCCGAATAATGTAAATAGTATAAATAATACCCCATCTCAGAAATATAGACAGATACTGAAAGGCCGAAACGTTGTAATAAATATGGCGACAAAGATGAGGACAATAGTCGGAATAATGTAAATAGTATACATAATACTCAGAAATATAGACAGATAATGAATTCATTCCAACCACCTGAAGAAGGCCCGAGTGTACAACGGCCGAAACGTTGTAATAAATATGGCAACAAAGAGGAGGATAATAGGACGAATAATATAGATAGTTTACATAATACCTCATCTCAGAAATATAGACAGATACTGATTTTTTTATGTTTATGGATATTTTGTGCGAATCGTGAATCTTTTCGATGAGACGTTGAACGTGAGCATCATTTACATAGAACCAATTCCGATGCTTCCTTATGGGAAGTCCTAGAACTTCAAGGGAACTGAAATAAATTCAGATTTCCAGGAGGGTTCAGTGTTTTCTGAGATCACAAGTGAATCAAGCCTCGAATCCAGTATGTTAGAGAGTTATTTCTTCTTGACATCAGAATTCAGGGTTGAGATGTTGATTCGTTTAGGAACAGTAATTTTAACGAGAGGTTTTTTGCGTATGAGTCGAAAGGATGTTTTGCTGCGTATTGGCACTTCCTCTGAAAGATAGCAAGAAGTTATGGGAAGAGCGTCACGTTTCTTAGTGATAATTTAATCAGTCATATGCCAATCTTTGGATATGGGATGCATCCAAGTCGTTTTGTGATGACTGGACTGCTGATAACGTGTGTTGGTAATGGTGATATCGAATTCTTGGCAAAGAGAAAGAAGTCGTAGCCCATTAGAATTTATCAAACTAACCGCATGAGTGCCAAGGACACCAGGCCGTGTACGATGGTAAGCATCAACGTTAAAGCATTAAAGTCTCCCACAAGGAAAACTTTGTCTCTATGTGGAACTTTAAAAATGACTGAACGTAGTTGATCATAAAAGTCATCAGGGGAGTTCATGGCTTGGGCACAACAGCTCACAAGTGTGACCGAGGAATTGTTGTCGAGTTTTAAGGCTAGAATCAAAATACGAACATTTATTCATTTCGGAATTTAGGGATTTAGCAATGTCTGATTGTATGGCAAAGCCTACTTATAGGCTGGGATCTTCTTCGCTTTTGCTAATCCAGAAAAAATGGTATATCCTGCACTAAATTCTTCAAGCTGAGAGTTGTCTGCAAAACGAGTCTCACTGAGAGCAGCAATGTCGACATTATGCTTGATTAATGCGTCAATGATGAGGGCTGTTTTACGCCCCGGCGAAGAATCGACGTTTTGGAGGGTTCTTACATTCCAAGACTCGAGGTTAATATGTCTGCGAGTTTTATTTCTACTAAATCCATTATTGGGATTGCTATAATGGATAACTAGACAACTGCAACGGGCGGCAAAGTTGATTAAGAGCATCTTTCCAACCCCCTCCCCGGATTGGTGAAAGCAGTGCTATGTCTAAACAGACCTGCTTATCACCATCGGAGAAAACGAACATCACAATTGCTCATGATTTTCTCCAAGAAGGGCCATCACCAGATGGTCGCTAATATATATATTATGGATTGGGCACCTCGAGGCGGTGTAATGGTTAACAAGCTTGTATTACTAGAACAATTACAACTGAGTAGTGAGTTTGATCCTCACTGGGTGCCCCATACTTTCGGCCTTGTGCCACATCTAATATACACTTGGAAAATCACTCTATATATTATGGATTCTCCCGTCGAATTCGACGTATGAGGTTCTGACGACCACGAACTAAATATCTGCATGACTATGATGGGCATGAATTTTGAGACCGGCTCAAGAATTGCACAAAAGACCACAAACAGTACAGGAGAATGTATTGTATCGAAGTGCAGCAGGAACACTGTTAGATGTCTTAATTTGCTCTCCTGTTTCCTGTTGTCGACTGATGCTTACTTCTCAGTGCAGCTATATCAATGTTGTACTTCTTTAGCTCCAATGCAACCAGAACTGTTTTTTCCTTTCTGGGGCTGAGTTGTTGCCCTGGAATGTTCCTACATTTTCAAGTGACAAGATGAAGTTGATGTTGTTTCGTAGAGTTTTTCACAGTAGCCGGATATGTGTGGAACTAATTAGATGTAGCTGTTAGAAAAACAACGCAATGGTTTGTTTCAAGTGGTGAATGTTTGTGTCGGGACTTCAACACTTTGTGGATTTGTCGATAAAAAAAGTAACGGTGCAAAAGACTTGCCATGGAAACTCCGAACGACAGTCCTCGGTTATTAACCTCCCCGGATCACAGTCACTCCCAGACAGTACACGCCTCTCGGCAGACACCTGCAATATAATGGACGGGTTAAGCTTCCCATCTGAAGTCTTTTTATCGTAAAAACAACACTAAAAGGATTGCTAAACAAAGCTCAGAAACTCCTTTCATCCTCATCAATAGCAGCTAGCCCGCGCGAGTTCTCAACCTGATACTCTAAGTTGCTCGGCGGAAATATATATATATATATATATATATATATATATATATATATTATGAAATGGACAGATTCCGACAATTATTTTATGACATTTTTTATGTTTATACATTCTTTTTATAGATACAAATATTTAAGTAAATGTTCTGTTTATAATAAACCGTATTAAACAACATTTACCGGTCTGAATCCGAACCTGTATCCTAAACGGAACCGTCATTTAGCTTGACGTGCATTTAACCGATTTGGCCATAGAAGAGCCTTCGGTTAGCAAGGTCGAATTTACTGTTTTTAAACTTGAATCTTCATGAATCTCTCACGTACATTCATATCTGCTCAGTGCGTATCCAAATGTAAACAAATGACGTCACACATTACGAAATGGACAAAGTCCGACAATTATTCTACAAAAAGAATGTATAAACATAAAATGTCTTAATATATATATATATATATATATATATATATATATATATATATAACATAACAACTCCTAATAAAATCGCGTCGGCAAGTCTGATAACAAATTGTTCCTTATTAAAAAAAATTAGAATAATGCAACACAAGTTCATATATAAATAAGTATTCGAAAGATTTTTCTTACGCTTTCAAGTTTCACTGATATGCCACTTGACAGGCTAAGAAAAATCTGTTTTTAAGTTGTCACAACCTTTAAAAGTTAAAGAATATTTTTTTACGTTTTCATTATATAACAATAATGAAACTACCTGTGACGTTGGACAAATTTAAAATATAATCCAAGAAGGATGACTACATTTTGAAAATGATGAATGCGTAAATGTGAAATGGAAAAATATAAGCTAAGTGAAAATAATAAGTTTTATTCCATCGCTAACAAAGTACTTATGTACACTGAAAGAGTAGTAATTCTTGCTTCCTTGCAAAAAATAATTTTAAACCAGTTTCAGGTTGAACATTCTTGAATGTCAAGAATGAAATTCCTTATGATAATTTACGTACATTGGTTTCAAATGGATCAAGATATTAAAAAAATGGTAAAATAAGTACCTCTAAATTATCAGTCATGGCCTAACACTAATAAACCTTTGTCTAGGTTGCATATTGATTAAGCGGTACATTTGAATGGTATGTATTACTTGATTGTCGTCGACAGTTTTTTAGAATGGCCGGAAATATTGAAGTGTAGACGACCTACTTTCGCGGTAACTGCAAATGTTCTTCCTGAACTGCTTTCAAGATTTGGAGTTCCAGATATTGCAGTCTGATAATGGCACATAGTTTACTTTGAGACTTTCAAATTCTTTTGCAAATACTATGCAGCTGAACATCTAACAACACCGTCATGCCACCCATGATAAAATGGTTAGGCTAAACGTTTTGTTGATATGTTCAAAAGGTTAAAGAAAATAAAATGGGGAGGAAACAGAAGAAATGAAGCTCCAATAGTTTTTAAGAAAATATAGACTGACCCCTCACCCTAATACTGCACCCAGAATATCACCAGCGGGACTAATGTGTACCAGGAAAATTAAATCCGTGTTTGACAAATTAGTACCTGGAAGATGAATAAAATGTTGGCATAGTACGAAATTAACTATAAATTCTTTAAAACCTGGAAATAAGGTTTTCATCTGGATTTATAAGGCAGGACAGGAAAGTTGAGAAGATAGAAAAATAGTAAATTGTATTGGCAGGATGACGTCTCTAATAAAACGTCGAAATTGTCGACATAAAAGGGATCTAAACCAATTAAATCCAAGATTTGCCAATGAAATAAAAACCCAACAAAGAGATTTACCTATGGAATTGCTGTATGGTACTTTTGATTTGCCAATTCCTATTCAAAATACTCAAACACACCATGTTATTAAAAGAAAAAGAAATCCAAGGTAAGTTTTAGAAGTGAATCCCAAAAGAAGAAAATGCATATTCACAAGAGAAAGTGTATCTTAAAAAGGGGGGAGGTGTTGTATAGAAAAACAACTGCCTTCCTGACACTAATTGTTAATAGGCTCTGAAAGAAATCACTCAATCAAAAACTAAGAAATTGATTAACTTATTCCCATACCATAAGGACCTTAAAACTAATTGTTGAACATGAACTCTTCCGTGAATCGTAGAACGTTTGCATATAGGAACGTTCATCGCAAAGTGGATTGCAAGGCATGGGTTTTGAATCGTACACATTGCTGCACGGAAATACATCATACTGTATTATTAATTCGTCTCTCATGTGATTAAACCTGTTCTTCATTCAACCTTTTGTTCCAGTGTTTTTCTTTTACAGTATTATTAACCAGGATTACGAGCGTTATACTAACTTTATAATAAAAACCTTAGAAAGCAAAAATTATACTATTTAACCAATATAGAGGAAAGCAAATTGAAGTGAGCTCAAAATGTAATTTAAAGAGATGGAATCTGCTCTCAATATCTATCAAGCTTTGGCTGTCAATATCAAAATTGACTCCAAAAATAGAACAAAGGGGAAGACATTGAAGTCAAGCAAAAACGCGCAAGTCCTTTGAAAATTGAAGTCGCATATTTGAGAGCTATTTTTGTTGTGCAGAAAGACAACAATCGATCGACCTCCTCTACAGTAATCATTGAACATGGTCTCATCTATCCGCTATGGTTAGAACGTCTGCTCATAGGAACAGTCGTCGCAAATGGGTCGCAAGGCGTCGTGTTTGAGTCGTACGCATTGCCGCACTGAACTGCGGCATTCCCTATTACCGTATTACTAATCTCTCACGTGATTAAACTTGTTCTTCCTTCAAACTTTTGTTTCCTTACAGTATTATTAACCGGAACTAGAAACTTTATACGAATTTTATAACGAAATTTCAACTGTATTTTTCTAAGCGTAGAATTCTCCTTTTTTGTTGCTATTGTCTCTAAAACTTCGTCGTTACTCACATGTTCGGTCCACGTTATTCTCAGCATCCTTCTGTGGAACTAAATGTCTGTTGCTTCAAGTTTTTTCTTCAGCAGTGAGATGATTGTTCAGCATTCAAAACCACATAGGAGAACTGATATTATAAAAGATTTCAGTACTCTTCTCTTTTTTTCAAACGAAATTTTCCAGTTTCATAATTCTCTGCTTAGCTTTTTGCAAGGCATCTTTCGCTATCCCAGTGCACCATCGGATTTCATTGTCGCACTTTCCGTCCTATCTTAAAACATTTTCCATATATTTAAATTGTTGTGCTAGTTTAATAATCAAAGACTATGAAAGTATAAAAATAAGTTTTAATACCAGCAATCATTTTTTGGAAAAATTATTACCAGCAATATATTTTTGAAGAAAAATATTCCCTACAATACATTACAGCAGTACATTTTTAAAAATATTAAAAACAATACATTTATGAAAAAAATATTACCATCAATAAAAAATTTTGTCGGCATTAAATAAACCATTGAGATTGATATGCCGTAAAACAAAACAAAGCAAACCAAAGGAGCAATAAAAATCTTGTCGGCATTAAATAAGCCATTGAGGTTGATAACTCATAAAAAAAGACCAAAGCTACAAAGTGATTTCTTACAAAGAATGGTATTTTATTCATAAGAATCTATTGTAAAAATCTTGTCAGCATTAAATAAGCCACTGAGGTTGATATGCTGTAAAACAAAACAAATTAAAGCTACAAAGTGATTTCTTACAAAGAATAAGTATTTTATTCATAAGAATCTATTGTAAAAATCTTGTCGGCATTAAATAAACCATTGAGGTTGGTATGCCGTAATACAAAACAAGCCAAAAAACAAAAAAACAAGAACCTAAATATCAATGTAAGAACGTAAATCTATGATTGCCATGAATAGGTTTCCTTAGTTGTGTTGATGCTTACATACTTTTCACCTATAAAGGACGATAACTCATGATACAACTGAGTTACGTCCCTTGTCCTCTTGTTGGACCGCGGCATTTTCTGAATTTAACATGGTGATAAGTTGACACTCACGATTCAAACTAATTCTTGCTGTTCTTAGTCAAAAATCAATAAAAGTTATTTTATTATATGTTAACATAAACTTGTCTTTTATTTTCATTCCTATTTGTTCATCTCAACAACATGGAATATAACAGATTGATTTGTTTTGTTTTGTTTTTTTATGAAATGTCGCTTATTTAAAGCTGAAACATATTTGGGATTACAACAATAATTGTCTCCCTTACGAACTCCTAGAATATAAATACAGGAGCCTCATTTAATAGCAGTCGTTAAATTGCACTAAGGAAAGCTTTACTACAAGATTGCAATGTCTTTTTTTTCTTTACACTAACAGATTTTCTTTCTTATTATTTACATTGTTCGAAATGTTTTCCTCGTCTTTATGGCTATATTCACGATGTTTCGGCCGTTGTACGATCCAGCCATTTTTAGGATCTGTCTATATTTCTGAGATGAGATATTTTAATTATTTATAATTTTTGAACTGCTGTCCTGATCTTCATTACCATATTCACAACGTTTCGGCCGTTGTACGATCCAGCCTTCTTCAGGTGAATGTAATTTCAAACTGAACCTTTTATTTCGTCCATGACGGTAGATTCATCTAGTTCCACGTACCATGCATCTTACGGTGGTCAAAGTGGGCTCGAAGGTTGACAGGAGATCTCATCAAATTTAGAGTAATCTCTTAAATGTTCTCATCAACAACAGCTTTTGCGCGGCCTGAATCGATTCTATAGTTCCAGGTTTTAACTTTTCTGTTCCCAAATTCTCGCCACTCATTAATGGCCGGTAGCATGCCAATTTGTTGATAACGATAAAACGGCGTCGTATTTCTTTAAAAAGAAAATGGTAAACGGTTGGAACGTGCTGGACTGATAAAATCTTCCATTGACATTTCCTAAGAGATTCCACGTTTGCAGAATTCACGGATTCATATTTTTGTATTTCTTTCCCGATATTTCAAGAATATCCTTCAACAGAACAACCCAACACCTCCACACGTTCGCTATGCGTTAAAACATCAATCAAGAAGATTTCGCTTTCAACTTATGGATTCTTGTCTAAAGCGGCCTTGAATTAATGGTTGGTGCACGCGTTTCTCAGACAAGCTGTGATTGTATTGAGTTCGATCTTATATTGAATGCTACGCTTGTGAAAAGTTTGATGTTTATGCACAGTTGTTTGCTAAATGTTTTGGGCAACTTGATTTTAAGTCATGTCAACACTTGTTAGGTTATTTAACGTAGAAATAACTATTTTTATATTTGGCTTTAAAAGTATTTACTTGATTCAGGAATAGATAAATATAGGTGATTTGCTGGCTTATTTGCCATTTCTATATGAGTCTATAAGCATTTCCTTGATTTGTGTATACGTAAATATTGGTCATTTATATAAGAGTCTCGAAGCGGTGTAATAGTCAGCAAGCTTGTCTCGCTAGAACAATTACCACTGAGTAGTGAGTTCGATCTTCACTGGCTGACCCAAGCTTTCGGCTTTGTGCTACATCTAAGTTTCGCTTGGAAAATCACTATATATGAGTCTGTAAGAATTTACTTGGTGTAAACATTCGTTATTTATATTTGCATTTACTTAGTTTAGGGATAGATAAATATTGAAGGTTTATATTTGAATCTATAAGCATTTAATTTCGGGAGTTATAGGTAAATATTGTTCATTTATATTTAACTCTCTAAGCCTTTCTTTGGTTCGAAGACCGTAAATATTGGTCATTTTATATTTGATTTTATAAACGTTTATTTGGTTTGAAGATAGGTAAATAGTGGTAATTTATATTTCAGATAATAGTCATTTACTGGGTTCATGGACAAGTAAATGTTTGTCATCCATATTTGAGTCTATAAGTGTTTACTTTGATTGGGGATATGTAAATAGTGCGAAATTATATTTGAGTCTATAAGTATTTAATTTGGTACGGAGATAGGTAAAGATTGGTCATTCATATTTGACACTCTTAGCCTTGGTTCGAAGACTGTAAATATAAATCATTTATATTTGGGACTATAACAATTACTTGTTTTGTGACTAGATAAATAGATGATCATTTACATTTCAGATTATAGCCATGTACTTGGTTCGAGGATAGGTAAATATTATTATTTTTTATTTGACTCTATAAACATTTGCTTGGTTCGAAGTCATGTAAATTTTGGTCATTTTATATTTGAGTCTATAAGTGTTGTTATGAATAATCAAGAGTGGTCTCCCCTTGTTTTTTACTCTCCTCTTTGAGAGAGCTATTTCTGTTTACTGAGACTATAAAAGTACACTATACGCGAACCTTGTATTTTCAGTTGACTAAAGCGTTCTTAAAGCATACATCTTCGTACTTTTGTCATTACAGGTGTTTACTTGGATTGGGGATATGTAAATGACACGAAATTATATTTGAGTGTGGAAGTATTTACCTACGTTCGACGATAGGTATATATTAGTCCTTTATAAATGAGTCTGTAAGTATTTTCCTTTTTTGGATATAAGTAAATATTATTAATTTATGTTACTTGGTTTGTTGGTAGGTAAAAATTAGTCGTTTGTTATTTGAGTCTGTAAGTATTTACTTACTTCGTGGATAAGCAAATAGTTGTCATTTATATCTGAGTCTTTAAGCATGCGCTTGCTTTAGAGATAGATATTATCAGTTAACATTTGAATATATAAACATATACATAGTAAGTGACTCTTTTGTGGTGTGTTTTTTTTTTAACAATCTACGGTGGCTGTAGTCACTGTATTGTAATCCCCGAGGATAGGGAAATGCTTGATCGGGAGTAATGATTAATAACCAATTCTTGCCAAATAGTCGATAGTATAATTATTCAGTCTTCACTGAACGTCCGATTACTGTTTGCAAAACAAACTTTGTTTTGGGGAAACATGTTAGACATTTCCATGACGGTCGTCCTTGAGTATTGAATCTAGGGGTTGGCAGTGAATATTTCGGAGACAGTAGGAAAGCGTACTTTAGGTTCGCAGTGGATATCACAGCAGAGTGTAGTTCATCCTTCTCCTGGTCGCCTTTTGTCCTTCTGGTAGGAGGAAACAAGATGGCCGCCTTTATACACTACGAATACAGTGTTGGGCGCCTTCTGATTGGTCAACCTTCTACTGGTCGATTATAAAGGGAAATAAGTCATTCTGACTCGCTCACTAGTTATATACGGTATATACCCAAAAAACCGTAACAAAACAGAGCCTACTGTAGACTAATGATAGAAAGTTAGTCGACTCCCCGGTATAATATGGTCAGTCTAGATAACATTTCACAATTTGGTCTTGTCTAATACTAACCAAAGATTAGTAGATAAGTATGGCGGGCGCTTAGTATAGAGCAATAAGTTTCAGTTAAATACTAGTTGAAATCACTCGTGTAATTGGTTCAATCTTCAAGGAATATTTGTATGAGGCCGGATAAAATTTGCCTGGAATGTAAGGTAAAACACATTAACTACATGTTGAATGGACTTTGCTGACTTGTTCTAAATATATGTGAACCTGTAACAAGACTCCGGTGTGAGTTCTTATCATACCATTCCTGACACTATCTATCTCAGTCTGTCCATATCTATCTATTTTTCATACATGTGGACTCGACCAGTGTGTACTTGTAATGCTGCCGGTGAATATTCGGGAGTAACAGAGATGGAGAGATGCACTGATACAGAGATACAGTGAGAGTGTGAAGTAACCGCTTTGTAGGAGTCACAGTTGCGAGAACGTAGACTCAGAAGGAAGTCCTACTTCAATACTGAATTTCCCAGACTGTATATATATTATTATTGCTACTAACCGCATTTCTGGATCTACTAACCGTATTACCAATTGTATTATTATGTCAATACATTTATTTGCTATATTTCATTCCTGCGTTTGTCATTCATTTTGAGACCGGATTTCTTCCCGGAATCCGCATCAAATTGGCGACGAAGATTCGAACTCACACGGGAAGAAAAAACAACAAAAAGTTTTCCCTCGTCGTTCACGGCGAAATGGCGACGAGCGATTCGAACTCACACGAGAAGAAGAAATAGAAAAATTCTCCCCTCGTCCACAACACTATCTATCTATCTATCTATCTATCTATCTATCTATGTCTTATCATAACATTTCTGACACTATCTATCTATCTATCTATCTATCTATCTATCTATCTATCTATCATAACATTTCTGCCTATAGTAGTGAAAGAAATCTATAAGAAAGTATTAAAACTCACTTTCAAGAAAACAGAAGGCGTGTTTGTTAGCAAAAGGAACAGCGCCACATGGGAATTACACACTGGGGACGCTGTGGTCAAACACGTTGAAAAATTTAAATAATATAGAAGAGTTTTAGCAGAGACCGGAAAAGGGAAAAACTAAAATCGCAAATTGTATTGTGAGAGTCAAAAATATATTCCAATAGCTACGAAAAGTATTAAACAAAAAAAATGTGTTAGAAACAAAAAAGATTACTGAACTGTAACATAAAATGTCAAACAACTTACATGACAATGAATAATAAACAATTTCCTCCTAAATGAAAGGACACTAGAGGCAGAATAAATGTAGTTCTAGAGGAGGATACTGAGGATAACTTGAACCGAACATGTGAGGAATGACAGAATTATAATATCAGGAAGTTACGGACACTGTCAATTAATATCGGGAAATTCCTAGGATATGTGATGAGAAAAAAGTAAAAAACAACTAATCATAATACCTCATCTCAGAGATATAGACAGATATATAGAGAGACATAGACATAAAGGCCGGAGCATACAACAGCCGAGACGTTGTGAATATGGCAATGAAGATGAGGATGACAGTCTGAATAATGTAAATAATGCAAGTAATCATAATACCTCATTTCAGAGATATAGACAGATATATAGAGAGACATAGATATAAAGGCCGGAGCGTACAACGGCCGAAACGTTGGGAATATGGCAATGAAGATGAGGATAACAGTCCTAATAATGTAAATAATGCAAGTAATCATAATACCTCATCTCAGAGATATAGACAGATATATAGAGAGACATAGATATAAAGGCCGGAGCGTACAACGACCGAAACGTTGGGAATATGGCAATGAAGATAAGGATAACAGTCCGAATAATGTAAATAATGCAAGTAATCATAATACCTCATCTCAGAGATATAGACAGATATATAGAGAGACATAGATATAAAGGCCGGAGCGTACAACGGCCGAAACGTTGTGAATATGGCAATGAAGATGAGGATAACACTCCGAATAATGTAAATAATGCAAGTAATCATAATACCTCATCTCAGAGATATAGACAGATATATAGAGAGACATAGATATAAAGGCCGGAGCGTACAACGGCCGAAACGTTGTGAATATGACAATGGAGATGAGGATAACAGTCTGAATAATGTAAATAATGCAAATAATCATGATACCTCATCTCAGAGATATAGACAGATATATAGAGATATATAGGCATAAAAGGCCTGAACGTGCAACGGCCGAAACGTTGTGAATATGGTATTGAAGCTGAGGATAATAATGAGGAGAGTAATATAAGTAAAGTCTACGCGTGTTATTTTCCTCTTCATGTAAATACTGTGGGCTAAATATTTACCTGATTAGGAAAAATACACTTGTACTGTTTATCTCCTATAATACGCTAATTATTACGCAATCATTGTGAAACAAAAAGCTCATAGAATATTTAAAAATAGGAAAGCGATCTTAGTTGACGAACCCTGCGAATCAAAATATATTGTTCTAACCACCAATTCCATCAGCACAACTATCGAAATGTATTTCTTTAAACTCAACATAAAATATGTCACAACAACATCTAAAACAATAAAGTCTTAATTAATACAAAAAAATAATAAGATAATATTTGAAGTAGGAATTTACTCTAGTATCTGTACTAATTGTTACAAGGTATACATCGGAGAAACAAGGAATTTAAATAAAATATTTTATGAACACAAAAGGGATCATTTACAAAAGAACACATTAAATGCAGTCGTGACTCACTGTAATTAGACTGGCCACAATTTGAATTTAAAAAAATGCTACTGTAATTAAAAAAATAAATTAATTTACTAAGACGAAAATGTAAGGAAATTGTTTTAATCGCCAGATTATGCACAGCAAATTTGCGTCCAGGTTCTTACAATTGACAGCAAATTCTTACAATTGGCAGCAAATTCTTACAATTGGCACATATTCTACCTGCGATGTGGGATATTTAATAACAAAAGTGATAGAAACATAAACAAAAAGAATCGAAATGAAATAGTCTAGCTTATATACCCAAAACATTCGCAGATATCTCTCCCGAGTAAGACCCACCATAGAGGATAACATGACTAAAAACTGTGTGTACGCTATCCCGTGCAGCTGCGGAAAGAAATATAAAGGGGAGACAGGCCGCCTCCTTAAGGTAGGGTTTCAAGAACACCAGAAAGCTGTAACACGAGGGGAAGTGGAATAATCAGTCGTGACTGACCACATATGGAGAGAGAAGAGAGATCACCGCCCACTGTGGGATCAGGTTGAGATGATTGACAAGGAACACCATTGGAAAATTCGTAAACATAAGGAATCAGCACATATTCTAGACCACAAAAATCGCCTGAGCCGACCAAACATAGAAATATATACAATATGGGAACCAGTAATAGGGAGTGCTAGAGAAAAGCTATAATAACAGCATGGGTTTCAGTGTGGGCTCTGGAAGAGGCATGCAAAGATGGCAGCACGGTGTTGCAGTGTGAGCACTGGTAGGAATGGTTCCTGAAGACATTGGGTTTGTAATAGCGAGAGATTCATACACAGATGTCCTCAAGGACACATGGCGCAGTGGATAGGGGCATTGGTTAGATCCAGAACTTTCAGAGGGAAATTAGCAGGAGATGGCTGATAACTGATATCCATTAGGCATGGCACGTGGAATTGGAGCAGTCTTCCCCAGTGAGCGAAATAAAGGCTTAAGTTCAACATTTCAACCACCTGAAGAAGGCCGGAGCGTACAACGGCCGAAGCGACAGTGATGGGGACAATGGTCCGAATAATGTAAATAATGTACAAAATACCTCATCTCAGAAATATAGACAGATAATAAATTAAAAAGAAATGAATTAAAAATTATCAACGTCCCCTCTCCTTTGTGCACCTATGTGTGTAGTTGCATTAGCGTAAATATGCATTTAGTCTGATGAAGTCCTAAAGGACGAAACACAGCACACGGCAACTTTTTCTATTTTCTAATACGTCTTTCCCCTAAAATTGTTCTTGATATATAAATAATTCCATATCGTTTCCCTATATATATATATATATATATATATATATATTATTATATATACTCAGCTCACCCGTTGAATTCGACGTATGAGGGTCAAGCAGATCAATTCCTAGGAAACTGACAGCCCGACACCAGCACATGAGATTTGATTATAGTGATGAATGTTTTGGGCAGAATCATCCACGGGCCGAATACAGAGGCTTGGTGCACTACGTGCCACAGGGTCCCTAAACGACCATCCGCAGGTTTTTAATTCAGAGTTTTCCTTCTCCTAGACTAGTTACCATCCAAGGCTATAGAACCCGGTTTGTCCTGCTATTTAGCCATATCAGGAGGGAAGAAGAAGCATTTAGCACATAATATTTAACGGATTCGACTCTGGAATTCGAACTCACGATTTTTCCAAGCCCCAATGTCGTTTTTTTGACGTATTTTTAATTTAGCCAACTAATATATATATATATATATATATATTATAATATTTAACATGGATTCGACTTCTGGAACTTTTTCCGGGAACTAAAATCAGTTTCTCAGAATATTCCTCAAATTGAACACGGGGTGTCTAGATTTTCCTTATGCATATCTCATTTTGGTAAGGGTGAGGATGTATTTTACACTGAAACTTGACGTCGGTTGAATGGATGTCGTCTGAATTTTAAAAAAAAAAAAATTTTTAACGGTAAAAAAATTTTACGTTATCTTTTATATATATATTTATATTTGAAATATATATATATATATATATATATATATATATTATTAGGATTATTTTAACATTAAGTTTAAGTATGTAATGAATACTATGACAGCAGAAATGGTTCTTAATTTTTGATTCGTAAACTTTTTTTTATATATCAAAAACTGAGGACATGGGTCATTCAAAAGCTTACATGTTATGGTATTTCATATTAATTTTATTTTACTATAGGTGTTATTTTTGGATTCTTTTTAATGCGTGTAGTATTATTTAAAAGAAATTTAGGTTAGAATTCATTATTTATTTATTACAAATTCAAAATTACAACTTTAAAATTTTAAAATATTTTAGACTATATTACTTTATATCATATTAAGTAAGATTATTTTTATATAAATATATAATTTTTTTTTTTTTTTTTTTTTTTTTTAAATTTAAATATTATTTAAGTAATATTAATGGCACTTTACAAAAACTAGCTAAGTCATTTTGGACATTTAGTAAACTTTATTTATTTATTAATTAATTAAAGACATAATTTTTTATGTTTAAACATGTTAGAATTCTTTTTATTTTACTAGATTTTAATTTCAATTTTAAAATTATAACTTTAAAATTTTAAAATATTTTCATTGTTAGTTTTAATTTAGACTATATTACTTTATAACAGAAGGATAATTACTCATAGTAAGTAAAATTTTTTTTTCATATCAAAGTATATGTAAATTACAATTTTAAACTTTTAATTTAGATATTATTTAAGTAATATTAATGGCCCAGACTACAAAACTATCTAAGTCATTTCTCAGAATTAGTAAACTTTATGTATTAACATATGTATATGAGGTTACATTTTTTTTTTTTTTATATATATATATAAACCTAGTGATATAATGTTTTTCTCATGTAAGTACAAAGGACATGGGTCATTCAAAAGCTTACAATGGCATTTCTTATTAATTTTATTTTACTATATTTGCTTTTTGGGATTCTTTTTAGTGCGTGTAGTATTATTTGAAAACGGAATTCATTCAATTTCTTTAATTTTAGTTTCAATTTTAAAATTACAAACTTTAAACTTTTGAAATATTTTCATTGTTAGTTATATTAGAACTATATTACTTTATAACAGAAGGAATATTACTCATAGTAAGTAAAATTATTTTCAATATCAAGTATATGTAAATTACAATTTTAAAACCTTTATATTTTAAAATATTATTTTAGTAATATTAACCATATTTTAAATCAATTAATTTATAATATTAATGCTCTGTAAATTTACATTGAGCACTATTTTGTAAAAATAAAATATCTATAAGAACACGGATTTTATAATTTTTTTTTTATATATATATATATATATATATATATATATATATATATATATATATATATATATATATATATATATATATATATATATATATATATATTATTATAATAGGACATTTTTATGTTTTAACATTCTTTTTATAGATACAAGTATTTAAATTATAATTTTCATTAAAATACATTTGACGGATTCGAATGTCCAGTTTTATTAAAATATTGTTTATTATAAATGTTTATTATAAATTCAGAGCATTTACTTAAATACTTGTATCTATAAAAAGAATGTTAAACATAAAAATGTCTTTAATATTATATATATGTAATTATAATTCCAAGGAGAAGTCTATTTTCCTGAAAAATTGTTTTAATCGAAAGATTTTATAAATTTCAACTGAGAGATAACTGATCGGTCAATGAATTGTGAATGTTTCCTTATAAAGAAACGTCTAATATTACTATTATCATTAAGACATATCCGTTTTGTTGTTATTTTTTGTTGTTATCTTTACCAAAAACATCCTTAGCTAAACGATCTGTTTTACATGTGTAAAATTTAAAAACCAGAAAGTCAACGAATATATCATTTAACACGTTCACTGTTGCTTTTGCAGTGTAATTCGGAATAAAGTAAGCCCAGTTCATCTCAATGCCGCAAGGCAAAAAACTAAGTCGAGCGTTTACCGATGCAATTTATTTGCCTTAAATTAGATCTGAGAAGGAATACGTCAGATACCGTATAATACATGACAGTTGGATGTTCTTTGGCAGCGAACGAGGTACAGAAAGATTTACCAAGTATTCCAATTCATATGATTATTGATGAATCATTCTAAAATCTTTATAGGTCGGAAAATGAACACGCACTTCTCATAATGTCAAATCTGGAGCATTTGTTATTTAATTGGGAGTGTAATTTTAACACAATTTCGTTGAAATATAATTATGAAAACGTCGAATGCCTTTCAGAATCAAGTCTAATTTGACAAAGGCGATACTGAAAAAAAAATTTATTACCAAGATATTGATCGAAAGTTTGACTCCACAATTCACCATGAGAATTTCAGATGTGATAATTCATTATCTGTCTATATTTCTGAGCTGGGGTATTATGTATACTATTTACATTATTCCGACTATTGTCCTCATCTTTGTCGTCATATTTATTACAACGTTTCGGCCTTTCAGTATCTGTCTATATTTCTGAGATGAAGTATTATATATACGATTTACATTATTCGGACTATTGTCCTTATCTTTGTCGCCATATTTATTACAACGTTTCGGCCGTTATACGCTCCGGCCTTCTTCAGGTGGTTAGAATGTCGAACTGAACCCTTTATTTCGCTCACTGGGGTAGACTGTTCTAGTTCCACGTGCCATGTTTTAATGGATGTCAATTGTCAGTTATCTTCTGTTAATTCTCATTTCCAAGGGACACATGGTACAGTGGATAAAGGCGTTGGTTAGATCCAGTGACATGACCCAAAAGAGTGTGAGTTCAATACCTGGTTAAGGCAGGGGAGAACTTGTAGAGGGCAATTAACCGGAGATAACTGATAACTGACATCCATTAGACATGGCACGTGGAACTAGAACAGTCTACCACAGTGAGCGAAATAATGTAAATAGTATGATCTTTCGACATCAGATTTTCAAGGAAGGAATCTGAAAAGATGATAGTCCATCCATGGAATCCTTCCTGTATAATTTATTTTACTCAACTGGTCCTATTTAGGAAAGAGCTTACAAAATGTCCCGATTTGTTTTTAAACATATGTAAATCTTCACATTTTACATGTTTTTATTATCTTATGGTCCAGTGTTCGATTACAGGAGGGTGACTTCTATTCGGCCTTGCGTTTTAAAACATTATAACCCCTAACTGGTGGTCATCCTTTGCTGGGTTTTATTTCAACGGTCAATTTAGCACATTGAAAACGCTTAAGCTCGATTGCGGCAGCATGGTTACATTTTGTTTTCTTGGAGAACGTGATTCAAATAATGCCTTATCCACAATCGTAATACATGTATATGCCATCATAACTTGTGAAATCTCTATCTATCAAAGGCAGGATGCGTGTGTGTGTAACGAATGCACGGCCGCAATTTTCGACGGATTTACGCTCAAAATTTACATGCACATGCTCCAAGTTAGCGGGAAGGCCAAGACCGACTTTGCATTTCCCAACTCCCATCGATAGTGGAAAAAATCGATTTTTTCATTCTTCTACAGCAGTTTTCATGTAGTTTGCGGCCATTTTGTACTGGCCAGAGTGAGAGCCAATAGCTGACTGATACGAATGTTAACTAGCATTCGTCACAATTGGTCGCTGCCACGAATAGGCAGGAAGATTCTATTGGCCAGCGTGAGAGCCAACAGCTGACTGACACGAATGTTAACTAGCAGTGATAGCTGCATTCGTCACAAGTGGGAAAAATTTTAATCTGCATGGCACTTTACTCCAATTGTCTCATTCGTTTGCTTAAACTCAACGTTGATTCTGATTCCGCAGAACTAGGTTGGATGTGAAAAAGTATTTGTTGTTAACATTCTTTTTTCATTCGGTTTTTCCAGTTACGAATTCTTTTTTTAAAGCTGATCGTTTTGTGTTCATTTTGTTTAGTTCTTTTTTCGTAAGCGATTTAATGTTTACTATAGAGCTTAGAAAAAATTCGCAGTGTGAAATAGGCAAGAAGTAAGGCATGTAGCAACATCAGCACGGCGAAGGGCACTCCTTTAAAGGCAAGGAAGGGCAAAAATATTTTAAGTCAAGTGATAGCGATTGCTGTATGAGTCGTACGATTTTTGAATCAAGTATGGGCAACGCCGGGCCATGCTGCTAGTAAAATATACGGCTGTACAGTATTAAAGATATCATCTATATGATAGCTGTTATGAAATATGCAGGTAAATGGAACTCATATAAACATTATAGACAACTAGAATGTTTTGCCACCTAATATTTAGTATTGTTGAAGTTATTGCTAAAATATTTGTTGTGATTTAAAAACTGGCGTTTCTTTCCGTTTGCAAACAAGTCGTTGAAATATGAAAAAATAAAGAAAATATACGCAAAAAACAATATTGCAATTTTATCAAATAAGTATTTGTCATTTTAATCATTGAATTGGTTTTAAAATAGTGGAAGTATTTTGGATGTTAACTTAGGAAATTTTTAATTTTTCTAAAACAATGAAAATTTGTTGTACAAAGTTACGCACTCTAGTAAAAGCAACTGTACAATGTACACCCTTACCTGCTTGCACGTCTACCCCAAATTTGGTTTCGATCAGTGAATGTATGGCTATTTTAGAGTGTGTGATTAATAGGCGAACGGACTAACAGGACTCACAGAATTTTTATCTATAGGTTACTACGACTAAATAATAATAATAATAATGATAAATTCTCCTATCCTAAGATTCTCATGGCTTCTGATCTTAAGTTATTGGGGTTGAACATATATATATATATATATATATATATATATATATATATATATATATATATATATATATATATATATATATAAAAGAAAAGAACAGTAAGATATATAATCCGGTGTTCTTATTGATATCTTTATTTTTACAAAACAGTGCTCAATGTAAATTTACAGATATTATAAATTAACTGATTTAAAATATGGTTCCTTCGCTAAATCAGACAATTTATAATATAGCGAGTCTTAAATGCCACTTAAGATTATCGCACAAAATTTCATAACTGAATCAACTAACCGAGTCCATTATATATATATATATATATATATATATATATATATGTGTGTGTGTGTGTGTGTGTGTGTGTGTGTGTGTGTGTGTGTGTGTGTGTGTGTGTGTGTGTGTGAAAAGTGTATGTAAATATAAATAAATATATATATATATGTATAATTATTTATATATTATATGCGCGGTACTTATATTAAAAGCGCTCAATATCAGAGATAGAGCTAACATATTTGGTTGGATAGATGTGAGTTTGTGACCCTGGGTTTCACGCTGACGATCGCTAAATTGGGAGTCACACCAAGACACATTTTCAATCGAAGACCGTCTTAGTGGGCCATCTAACTCAGTGGTTCTCAAACGAGCTCCATATAACATTATTGGGAGACCATACATAAAAATATCAAATTGGGGGTCCATGATAATATTTTAGTGGTCCATGGAGCAATTTTACTTCAGAACAGTTGTTACAATTGAGAACTAGAATTTCTACAGTAATCTACGCCATATTGAAATACTAAAAATAGAAAAACCACTCTAAAAATAGCAGTAAACGTCATCAAGCGATGTAAGTTCAGTCTGTTGTGTCATGCGTGATACATGCTTAGGCGGTAATGTCAACTTAATTATCAGGTATACTAAAGTGTATTACTGATAAAATGTATCAGTTAATTTGAATTTTAGTGATAAAGTGTAAAACTTTGGGAAATCTATTTTAAAATTTTTGACTCAAAAACACTTTTTTTCTCATAAAAATATTTTGTTTCAGATGATTGTCATAAATTGCTGAGATTACCTGAAATAAGATAAGTTTAAAATCCCTTTTATTGAATTTCTCATATTATATCCGAAATAAAAAGCCGACTAGCGATCACTCGGCCGACAGAAGAAAGAGAGGAAAGCAAATTTATTAAAATAGCCTCAAGACCTTCAACCAAAACCCACTTCCTACAAAGAAGAGTATACAATATTTGGCTTATTTGGCACACTGGCCAAATATCCCCAGAAGGAAGGGAGTATGCAATACAGATAGATAGATAGATAGATAGATAGATAGATAGATTCTAAATATATATATCCGTAAAATGTCAATATGCCACCTTTATTCAAATTAGGGTTATGACATTTTGTAACCATATGTCCCTGTGTTATAAATCGATGAATTTTTCTACAAACGTAATGAAAAAATTACATCAATCTCCTAGAGTTCTTGAAAAAGGTCACCCTCAAGCCAAAAATTATTTTACCATATACACAATAATGATAAAACGTTACAAAATCTTTATGTTTCAATTTTATCTGTTAACGCATTTAACAGTTTGTAGCTATAGCATAACATATAAACTTAAAAAGCAATTTCTTGGAGGCTCCGTACATTTCTTGAAGGTTCCGGGAACTTTTAGAAGGTTCAAGAAAATTCCAGAAAGTCATAGTACTACTATACTTATTAAAAGAAATTTCGTGTTGGGGGTGAGATTTAAGATAAAGTTAAATTAACCTACACCCTTATGCAAATTAATTGAAACAAAATAAATAATTGCGTCATTTACTTTTTTTGTATTCTTCCAATGAATCATGACCCAGTGCACATGTTAATACTTCGTATGACCATTCCGCATAGTCTTTCATTGCAGATTGACAAAAGAGTCTCGATTGGATTTAAATCAGGAGAGTTTCCGCGCCAGTCTATACTACTTTGATCAGCCAATGACTTCCCGCAGTTACAATTTTCGTACACTTCCTTGGAGTAAAGTCCATGGCAGACAATAGCCGTGGGACAACTAATCGACAGCCGAGACAATAGTGTCTGCGTGTGATGAAAATCTGATGCAATCACGAATGACGCAATATTTTTCAAGACCAAACTAATTTCATCATACACCCCGAAAATAGATTCATATTACTGCACACCAAATGCAAAAAATAATCAGAGGAAAAATTAGAAATCGATTACACTCTGTCACATCAGTGGTCAAAAACTGACCGAATGGTGAAAGAAAGGAAGTAAAGCGGTTGTTTCAATTAATTTGCACAAGGGTGTACATGTAAAATCAAAGCAGAGAAAGTATTTATTTGCAATAAGCATATTGTCTTTATTCGTTCTTTTTATTTTTTTAGGGACATTTTGACGGTTAATGGTTAATGATGGTAAGGGTATAATAAGCGAGAATAACTCATTCTTGCATCTTACAGATCTATGTGTTCACTAACCAGTGAAAAAATACACTAAAAAATTGCGAGGTAGAAATTCCATTTTCATCCTGAAATATAGCGGACTTATTTGTTACTGAACCGTCAATGAAAAGGACTAGTAAAAAAGTCCACCCACATTCTAATTGATTCTCCCAAACATATTGTATTTCAGAAATACATTTCCAACAATCGGGGCTATATATATATATATATATATATATATATATATATATATATATATATATATAATATAAAAGCTCTAACCATAGAATATTAGTGTTTGAGCCTTTTATATTATATACTTACTCTGTCCTGGATTCTATCCTCTTGGGAATTTATATATATAACACGTGGAACTAGTACAATCTACCCCGGTGGATGACCTAAATGGTTTGGTTCGAAATTCCAATCACCTGAAGAAGACAGGAACGTACAACTGAAGATGAGGATAACAGTCGGAATAATATAAATAATGCAGGTAATCATAATACCTCATCTCAGAGATATAGAAAAATGTTGAACCTTATTAGGGTTGGAAAGTGACGATCCGGCGACCTCAGCCCAGATATGTCAGTAAGACTCCATTTTTTGTTCTAATCTGACTCTTGTAATGATAAAGCTTGTAAGGAATCGCTTTCTAGAGCGACAGAATGAGCTGATCATTTTTCCCAAGATGGTTAACAATAGATTGTGTGTATGAGATCCTCGAAGTCTGGAATGAAATTTTCGCACGATAGACGTTTAAACGATAGCTCTTCATTAAGGTACAATTCATAAAAACAGGCAGAAACTCGGGTTCTAAACGGTGATGATACTAGCTTGGCTTAAAGTCATTTTAAGTTGCAAGCAAATTGTTTCCCCATAATGTTACTTAAATGAGCTTAGATTGTATCAGGTCATCCCATAAGTTCTGCCCGAATTTTAACTTTTTGTTAAAATGAACGAAATTTAAAGAGTATTTTATAATGTCTAATGGAACTGAACATTATTTTTATGTTTAGATGCATTTAAACTGGTCAAATTTTATTTCAGAGAACAATAAAATTAAATTATGTTCGATTAAAACCCTGCTAACATGGAAGTACCCAAGAATCATTTAAGGCACATAATGCTTTATGAGTTCAAGAAAAGAAAGTCAGTAGCCGAAGAGGCTAGAAAATTTCACTCAATTTATGGAGAGGAATGTGTGAATGAAAGAACTTGCAGAAGATGGTTTGCAAAATTCAGAGATGGAGAAGATGAAGATCGAATCGGACGTCCAGTTGAGTTTGATGAAAAGCTTCTTGAAGCAGCCCTTGAAGAAAATCCTGCTTTATCAGTTGAGGAATTGGCAGTGGTTCTCAGTTCAAACCATACAACTGTTCATCGTCATCTTCAACAAATTGGAAAAGTTCCTAAAATTAAAAAATGGGTGCCTCATGAATTGTCTGAAAACAACCTCAAATCCCGAGTTGACATCTGCTCTTCTCTCCATTCTCGCCAACTTGTTTCACCTTTTTTGGATAGACTTGTGATTGGTTACGAAAAATGGATCTTTTATCGAAATGTTAAGCGTCGTAGACAGTGGCTTGGTAAAGGGGAAGAACCCCAGCCAAAGCCGAAAAGGGAACTTCATGGGGAAAAGGTTCATCTTTCAATCTGGTGGGATCGCCAAGGAATAATCTACTTTGAATTCTTACCACCTAATGCAACAATTAATGCTCAAATATACTGTCTGCAATTAGAGCGTTTGAGCCAAGCTTTGAGGGAAAAAAGTCCTGCTCTAGTGAATCGAAAAGAGGTGATGTTTCATCAGGACAATGCGCAACCCCACACAGCAAGAATCACGACACAAAAGATCGAAGAACTTGTTTGGGTGAAAATTCCTCATCCACCTTATTCTCTCGATCTTGCCCCTTCAGACTACCATTTGTTTCGTAGCTTACAGAATCATTTGGAAGAAACAGCTTTTGTAACACAGGAAGAGGTTAAAACTGACATTTGTGAGTTCTTCGAATCAAAGCCAAAAGAATTTTACAGTAATGGAATTAGTAAGCTTGTTAATAGATGGAAGGAAGTCATAGATAATCAGGGAAAATACATTGTTGATTGAATCTGTAATTAAATGTAACATTTAGTCACTTGTTTCCTTTATTCAAAATTTGGACAGAAATTATGGGATGACCTGTCTAAACTACATCTGGCAGCAAGACGTCAGATCAGGATATTGGAGGTTTTAAGAATTAACACTTAATTGCTGTTGATCCCAATTCCCTTATCATAATGTGTTATACCATCTGTTAGGGTCTCAGCTATGGACAAATAGTGAATCCAAAAATTCGCAAATAATTGGTATTTAATATCTCCCGGTTGTTATAAAATTAGTTACAAGTGTTTATCCACCGTTCCACCAGTATCTGAACCTTAGGTCATTTTTCTCTATCGCGTGTAGAGAGGTGGTCAGGGTTCAATGGGTTAATATAGGAATCCATTGGAAATCCTATTACTATAGAAAAACTTCGCAAATCATTTTACGATAGGAAAGGTTTGCAAATCATTTTACGATAGAAAAGGTTTGCAAATCATTTTACGATAGAAAAGGTTTGCAAATCATTTTACGATAGGAAAGCATTGCAAATAATTTTACTATAGAAATGCATTGGAAATCATTTTGATATAGAATTGCATTGGATATCATTTTAATTTTTTGAGCCTTGTGTTCCAGAATAATTTCAACGCTTCTGCCTGAGATCCTGAGTCAAAATTCGCAAGTAATTGTTATTTAATTTTTCACAGTAGATATAAAAAAAGTTACAAGAGTTTACCGAACGTTGAACCGGTACTTGAGCAATAATTCATTTTAATCCAGCGCTGTTCAACTGATGTCTGCGCATTACGTCATTTTCTCTACAATTGTTCACAAGCTTACTTGGTATTACGTCACTTTTCTCTACCCTTGTTCAAACGGTCACTGGACATAACGTCATTTTTCTCAACACCAGTTCAACCGGTCACAGGGCATTACGTCATTTTTATCTACCTCTTTTCAACCGGTCACTGGGCATTACGTCATTTTTCTCAACCACGATTCAAATATTCACTGGACATTACGTCATTGTTCTCTACCACTGTTAAAACGGTTACTTGGTATTACGTCATTGTTCTTTACCACTGTTCAACCGGTCACTGGGCATTACGCCATTGTTCTCAACCACTTTTCAACCGGTCATTGGGCATTACGTCATTTTTCTCTACCACTGTTCAATCGGTCATTGGGCATTACGTCATTTTTCTCTACCACTTTTCAACCGGTCATTGGGCATTACGTCATTTTTCTCTACCACTGTTAAAACGGTCACTGGGCATTACGTCATTTTTCTCAACCACTATTCAACCCGTCATTGGACATAACTTTTTTTTCTTTAAAGCGGTGGTCAAAGCTCAAAGGATTAAATAACCCATACAGGTTGATATCCTCATAATATTCTACAATTTCTTAAATCAAACTCTATTCCAAAATATAACACAAAGAAATACATCAAAATCACCGGATCTATTAATTTTGTTTGCAGAATTTTGAAAACAGTATTACATATATCATATATTTATTACTTCAAAGATTCAAATTTCGACATTGAATGACCCATTAGAAGTTGATATACCGTTAAACAAATAATACAAAGAAACATGTTATTTTCCATCTATTTGCTTAAAATTTACCGAAATTAAATTCTTGACACGCGTTTCTTTTTCAACTACTATTTTTCCTTTCTTACTCAAAATAACACAACGTTTATACACTTAGCCTAATATTAATATAGACACTGTCATATGACTATGTATTATTATTGCTTAAATCACTGAAATTGACACTGCAAGGTTAATATCTGTTTCTTGTCTCTTTATAAGACCATCTGATCTGAAATAAATGCTCAGTCTCCTGTATTCCCTATCAATATTAAACAATATATATATATATATATATATGTGTGTGTGTATGTATATATATATATATATATATATATTGACACACACACACACACACATATATATATATATATATATATATAGAGAGAGATAGATAGATAGATAGATAGATAGATAGATAGATAGATAGATAGATAGATAGATAGATAGATAGATCGGGTGTAACAGCAAAATTGTCCAAAAGTCATATTAAGCTCTGAGCCGTTGCATCTTAGAAATGATTAAAGATATCTTACTGGATTTCTTCGATGTTTTTATAACACTATTGGACTCTACTTTGGCAAATATGGATGTATAATTACTCCTCAGGCTTAAAAGAAGAATCTAACTTTCTTTCTTGGATTAACAAGTTGCCTCGTGTGTTAAACGGACGTTTTCATTTTCTAAATAACAGTTTATAATATATATATATATATATATATATATATATATATATATATATAAAAGTGAATATTGAAGTCAACACTCTGAGGTGACAGGCTGTTTCATACTAGACGCAATCGTCAGGTTGCCTGACGATTGCGTCTAGTTTGAAACAGCCTGTCGCTCTGAGTTTTGACTCAATATTCACTTTTTATATTTATATATATATATATATATATATATATATATATATATATATATATATATATATATATTACCTTACGCCAAACAAACTGAAAAACAAGGCTGGAAAGATTAAATGAAATTTAATTTTCATTGTCTGCCAAAATTAACGAAAGATTTTTTTAAAAAGAATGTTTTATATATATATATATATATATATATATATATATATATATATATATATATATATATATATATATATATATATATATATATATCATACCTATTGAGCCATAAGCTACCGATCAACGTTTCACCTTACGGACCTTCAGTGTACTACAATACGGATGTATTTAGTCTTTTCTTTTTTACGGAATTTTGTTTCCTTGATATAGGTTTGTTCAAATATATCTTATTTACAAATTGTAGCATACGAGGTTTTCCGCACCGCCTGAGTATAGATATTATAATAATATATATATATATATATATATATATATATATATATATATATATATATATATATATATGGGGGTAGTTGTGCGTGTGTGTATGTGTGTGTGCGTGTATTTTGCAATTTTTAAAAGTAATCGATTTTTTATTTCTTAAACCGACAGGTTTTGGTGTGGAAAATGCTGCACCCTCCGACAGAATTCAATCCTTCGTCCTCCTTTTCAGGAGAAACCATCATTAGATCCAACGTACTTTTAACTGATTCAGACACGTAGGTCGTTGTTGGGCTAGCAAGGTCGAATACTGCCTACAGCTCATCTCAAATATGCAGGCCGGTTGACGAAGATGCAAATAAAATAAACGGTGCGTCTACTCAAATATGGTTATCCAGTAAAATAACATTAAAATTATATATATATATATATATATATATATATATATATATATATATATATATATATATATATATATATAATTCCATTACTTTATTTCCTCTCTCTTTTTTGCCCACTGTAAGTTACCGATCACTTTTATTTATTTTCTTTTTTCCTTTCCCTTTTTCCTTCCTTCCTTGCTCTTGAAACTCTCTTCATTCTCTCTATTTTTTTCTTTTTCGTACGAAAGGTTGTTCTGATTCCCATCCGGCAAGCCTTCCAATCATAGCATTCCTTCCAATTTTAGTCTACCAATGAGATTCTTGCTTCTTTAGCTTTCAAACTCTCGCTGGATTTCTCCTTACTTTTTAGTACATCCTTCTAAACCTCTATCAACTAATCTATAAGTTTTCTCATATGTCATCGGAAGAGACGTTAAATATATCTTAAAAGAAGCCTGAAAGCCAGTTCTATATTCACTTATATTTCTTGTCTTTTCCGAAGCGTAAATACCCGTCCAAGATATCTTCTCTATTTTTACGAATGTCATTTTAAAGATTATTTCAGAAAATGTCCGCTAGGCGCCTCCTTTGCCTTTCTTTTTTTTTCTTTTTTTTTTAAATTAGTTTATACAATTGTTTATCAATAAGAGAAAAAAGATTTTACAAAGACCCGATAGACTGGATATCATAAAACTTGTGTACAATTTTCTTCCAAATTATTTGCCATCATTTACATCATACACAGAAATAAATTGCAAATTAAAATCATACAATTTTATCTATTTTTGTGTACTGTGTGTACCGTGCACTGTGTGTGTGTGTGTGTGTGTGTGTGTGTGTGTGTATTTTAGTTACAATTGTTTATAAGGTTGCGTAACAGGCAGGAGATGGATGTCTTGACCTTCCAACGGTCGGTAACGAAAGAGACTGAGATCAGGTATTATGGCACGAAATGTTTCTATTGTATTTTGGGACTTTTTTAATTTATGTTATTTTAAGAAAGTTTTAATGTTATTTTGTTTTATTCTATTTATTTATGTTCGTCATTATTATTATTTTATATTTGTATTAATAAATAATAATGTCTATATAAACACACAGCCGTTAAAAATTCATTTGCAGTTCACTTGAGTCGAGTGAACGATAGTTAATAATATGATGACAGATAGAACCTGGTTCTGGTATAACACAAGTGGTGTCTGTTTGCGTGAGCAATGTGTACCTTTGGAGCGGCATCTTACGATTTGTATTCAGTCTCAAAACACAGGTCAAAGCTGTGACATCATGTAGTGTCATCTTTGCAATTCCCACCTTACATTTGGCGTTCATAGAGATACCATTAAATAGTCTAATTTACGTTCATAATATTGTTTAACCCACTCAGGTGCCGTTTCTACAAATAGGAAGTCGAAATATACTTCCTGTGGGAATCATTACGTGCCTGCAATTTTTCTGAGCAGCACTATTGCCAGACCGGTGTTATTTGAACATCTCTGGGTCCTGATAATGTTGAATTCTGACTCGTTCAATCACTTAGCCTTCCTAGAAATCTGACATGGAATAATATATCGCATAGTGATATGCACCAATTGTATGTTTTTAATCAATTCACCCTAAGAAAGGCGATAAAGTCACTAAGACGTAAAGAATGCTACTGGAAATGAATAGAAAGAAAGGAATTTACAATGAAACGGGTGCTCAATTCTAAACAGGAAACAAGGGATAAACAACTATTCTTGTTCAAAAGACCTGGGAGGAGTGTGAACCGGGAAACAGCTAAACAAAGGAAAAACCACTTCTCTTGTTCAAAACAGCTGGAGGGAGTGTGAACCGGGCGATAGCTGAACAAGGTATAAACCTCTACATTTGTTCAAAAGATCCGGGAGGAGTGTGGACCGGGGGATAGCTGAAAAAGGGATAAACCTTTACTATTGTTCAAAAGACCTGGGAGGAGTGTTGACCCAGCAATACCTGAACAAGGGATAAATCTTTACTTTCGTTCAAAAACCATGTGACAAGTGCGGCCCCAGTGATATCTCAACTAGGAATAAAACTTTACACTGGTTCAAAAGACCTGGGAGGAGTGTGGACCGGGCGATAGCTGAAGAAGGGATAAACTTCTACTCTTGGTCAAAAGATCTGGGAGGATAGTGAACCGGGCGATAACTGAACAAGGGCTAATCATCTACTCTTGTTCAAAAGACCTGGGAAGAGTGTGAACCGGGCGATAGCTGAACAAAGCTACACCTATTAAGGAATAAGTAAATAAATAAATTGTATAAATTTCAAAGTTTATTTCTTATTCTTAATCATCTCACCGCAAATCTATAAGGCTTTCAACAGTATCTGAATAGGAAAGAATATGAAAAAAAAGAAAACTTTATTAAAGATAGAGAAAAATAGAAGCAGATGTATGACTTTAAAATTTTTCGAAGACCAAACGCAAATGGAAAGCAAAAAGTAAAAGTACAAGAGAAGAAACTCTTAGCATAGAACTTACGGAAGTCGATACACCAATATACTGAAACCAGCACACTTGCTGATGCATATATATGACTACATATATATGCAATCCATCTGTATCACCCTTAAGTATAATATAAGTATATTTCAACACTTTTTACACTTTTGTTTACTCACTAAAAATGCCCAAGAGCCACTCAATATAGAGTGTTACTGAATGGGGTTATTTTATAGACTTAAGAATTATAGATTATGAGGATATCTAGGATAGATAAAAATCGAATCTTTACATGTAGTGGTAAGAGAAGTATACCCTCGGGAGTCTGACCAACAAGGCAGCTCCTGAGAAAAATGTTTCCCAATGAAATTTCCTTTTTACCAATGGAATTTTTTGGAGCTTCTAAAACACGTGATGTATATTACGTCTATATTGTTTGACAACCTCTGGAACATATATAACGTTCCATTGGTTATCAAGCTATCCCTGTCTATAACATACTTCCGTAGGATGCGTCTCAAATAGCCTCAGATAATTAAGTCCAGCTCCAAGCCATATAATAAGTGAAGGCAAACAACTGGCGCCTCATAACCAGCACTTTCGGGTAGATGGAACTCGACACCCCAGGAAGGCAGTCCATCTAATGGGAGGAAAAGTCTGATTTTAAACGTTTACTGCTTTGCAGGTATATCAACTCCCGGAAAAGGCAATGGAAGTAAATCCATACTGAAAACCTGGAGTGGAGCAACTGTAGTCGTTGTGATGGTGTTTTTTAAAAAACACGCATGAACTGTTATAATTATTATATATTTTAAATTTATTCGTTATAGCTTTGGAATATTTTGCAAAACTAGCGCCCCAATATAATGGAACTCACCAGAAATTGATAGAAAAGAAAAATGGCATTAAATGTTTGTTAAATGCACTTCAACACGTTGCTGCTACATTCGTAATAAATTTTATTGAGTGTTGGTTCGTTGCTTTTGGTTTTAGAAGGCCGCGAGAATTTTAAATCGCCATCACAACGATCACAGTTAAAGTCTGTCTTTGTATTTAACCCCTGAGCATGATCTCGTGCCTTGAGTAGGTAGTGCTGCCCTGGGTCAAGAGCGTGGCTGATGGAAGTCCCTACAGCTGGCCAAAGGACTCTGCATTATGCCACACAAACAGGCGAACCCAGTCATGCCAGTCAGACAATTTCTGCAACACGATCAGTCCTTACTTCTGGCCACCTAACTCCTCAGACTGCACCCCCCTTGATTATTTTGTGGGGGGAGCAGTTGAGCGAGAGACCAACAAAACTCTTTATAACACCAACAATGAACTGAATGCAAGGATTATGGCAGTATTCACCAACTTAAACAAGGAGACCGCCCAGAAAAGATACATGAGATTCTGAATTCTTCTGGAAGCCGTGGCAGAAGCCAATGGCGATTTTATTGAATAAATTTACTCTTTAGCATTTCATGATATTTTTGTGTAATTTCGGTAAATATATCTGTTAAAATGAGATGCCAGTGTTATTATAATTTTTGTCATATAGACGACAATTTATCCATCGCACCTTTGTAGATCTGTTAAAATGAGATGTCAGTGTTATTTTCATTCTTGCGTCATTTCGAGGAAAATTTATCCATCGCACCCTGTATATCTGTTAAAATGAGACGTCAGTGTTATTTTCATTTTTGCGTCATAAAGACGACAATTTATATAAGTTCAACAAAACTACAACATAAAACACAGCTATCACTACATATCGTAATTATGCCTACACAAACATATATATATATATGCACAAAAGCTGAGCATCACCTACCATGTATTTAACTGTGAAAGCAGAATAACCTTTTCTCATATTTTTATTTCTTCAAAGCTTTCAAAAAAATTAAAATTCGACATTAAAAGACCCATAAGGATTTGATATCTCGTTAAAAACAAAAAAATATTAAAATGGTCTATCCATACTCACAAATCCAATACATTATGTTTAAGGGACTGACGTTTTTTCAGTGTCAAGAAAGCCTTTTCTTTTTACGACATTTATCCCCAAATGAGAATAACGCCTCGCTGCCTGAACATTAAGCGTCACATAACCAGTCAAGCGCATTGAATATTATTTAAGGAAGACAAAGGAAACTTAATACATCATCTCTACGAGTGGAGAGTTGTCCGAAACTACGAATTATTTCTGATGTTCAGACTTCATTGGATAACCTAATTAACATCACTATGTGCATGTTCGTATTTGCACAGACGAGAATTTCATTGAAGCCTCGCACAGATTAGATAATTAACTTAGAATCAGCCAGTGAATTATCCGATCGAGGAATTATCACTTGATCAATTGATGTGCTTTTTAGAGATTCTACTGAACTGAATGTTGTACATTAGGTGGAATTTTTTAAAGATTTTCCTTTTAGGAGAACCGACTGAGAATATGTAACAAGATCATCAAGTGGAGAAGTTCTATTAATCGGAAAATAATTTACTGTTATGCTGTCCAAGAACGTGAATGAAATCGTAAGGTGTTTGAAAATAGCAACAATCCTACGGTGCAAATATAAGCGATAATAAAAGTGTACACAGAAATGCACACAATAAAAACTATATTTACACTCAAACAAAGGCATGTATTTGTTTAAAACAAATAACAGTTGTAGAATAACACGAAATCGCTCTAGCAAAATCAGTCATTTATATATCATGCCTGATACACGCTTAGGCCATCATGTATCTTTCAATACATGACTGACGAGGCAGATTTTTTTTTCCTTCAGTACGTTGCCATTTATTTTTGCGGTAGACCAGTTGCCATCCAAGGTTATAGAAGCCGGTTTCTCCTGCTATTTATCCGCGTAAATGAATGTAATGGATTCGACTGGAATTCGAACTCGGCTGTCGGATCCATCTATCACAGCTGCTATCCATTACTCCACCGTGCCTCCTAGCAAAATATTTGCATATTTTCGTATTTTTTTTTTAGTTATATTTAAAATAAGTATATACAGCGTACCTCAGGTGTCACTGAGGGATTTAAAAATCTAGGAATTTCAACACATTTATTTATTATTCAGAAACAGTTCACTACAGAATCAAAATATAAACACTGGAAATATATTGCCATTAAATCATGAAAAAATATACGAATTCAATATCTGCGATTTTCTACGTCATACAGACGCGTTCTTTCTATAGTTTTCCCCATAATAGTCAACATGATCTGCGACATACTGTCAGGAGGGTCCCATTCGCTCAGCCGCGTCCACAACATACACTCCTGTGTGACACCCGTTCACGACCCTTCTGGAGTAGGCTGGACCTTCAGAGCCATCTCGGCCACCGTTAGTAGGGGGAGAGAAAGGGAATAAGGAGAGGGGCTGACGATCTCGATGCTCAGATGCAAGCGAGTACTGACTACCATAATAGTGTTTAATAACACCGAATTTCTGTATAGATATTATCATTGAATTGCTGAATAGTCTACGGTTTATTCGGCATACACACGACTTGTGGTAGCCTAGGCAAAGAAAATAATCGTGTGGCATCAGATCAGAAGAATGGGGTAGCTATAAAATTTCCTAATTTGAAAAAAATTATCGGCTAGCAAATGTTTGATTAAATCCAAAATAGGATTTTGGTTCTTCGTTCAGTTGCGAATTTTTCCAGTGATTAAATCCAAAATAAAATTCCAGGATTTTGCTTCTTCGTTCAGTTGCGAATTTTATAGTGATTAAATCCAAAATAAAATTCCAGGATTTTGGTTCTTCGTTCAATTGCGAATTTTTGTAGTCATTAAATCCAAAATAAAATTCCAGGATCTCATTCAAATTGTGTGTCTCTATTTAAATCTCATTTAAATTGTGTGTGTCTATTTAAATCTTATTCAAATTGTTTGTGTCTTTTTAAAACTCATTCAAATTGTGTGTCTATTTAAATCTGTTGCGAATTTTTCCAGTGATTAAATCCAAAAATAAAATTCTAGGATTTTGGTTCTTCGTTCAATTGCGAATTTTTCTAGTCATTAAATCCAAAATAAAATTCCAGTGATAATTTCTTTTTTTAATCTAAGTACTGAAAACAAAAAAGAGATAAACATTATGAAAACTATGACAATTTTAAAAACCTAGGCGACTTTTGGAACACCCTGTATATTAGTTTGCTACCCGTAGCTTCAATGATGGTGAGATAATCAAATTTTAATTCGAAATTGTTTGTCCATTTAAAATATCGTATATTCTCTAGTATAGTGCAAGTTTTGTGAGTCGAACTATGCACAGGTATTTTTTTAAATCTTTTTTGAACAGCTTAAAATTCTTTCAATTGACCGATTGTAATATACAAAACTGTTTTTTTTTTCCTGGGTGGATAAAATCCATGCAAATATATTATGGTGTCATACTATTCATTACGTCGACTTATACACGAGTATATACGTTATTAGATTTATTGTTAAATATATCTAGTTTCAATACAAGAGACATAAAAATGACACGAAATAACCGCATTGCTTTCTTGTGTTGCAGATGTCTTAAAACTCATTCAAAATGTGTGTGGGTGTGTGTGGGTGTTTACATCGCATTCAAATTGCGTGCGTCTATTTAAATTTCATTCAAATTGTGTGTCTATTTAAATCTCATTCAAATTGCGTGTGTCTATTTAAATCTCATTCAAATTGTGTGTCTATTTAAATCTCATTCAAATTGTGTGTGTCCTTTTAAATCGCATTCAAATTGTGCGTGTCCATTTAAAACTCATTCAAATTGTGTGTCTATTTAAATCTCATTCAAATTGCGTGTGTCTATTTAAATCTCATTCAAATTGTGTGTCTATTTAAATCTCATTCAAATTGTGTGTGTCCTTTTAAATCGCATTCAAATTGTGCGTGTCCATTTAAAACTCATTCAAATTGTGTGTCTATTTAAATCTCATTCAAATTGTGTGTGTCCTTTTCAATTTCATTCAAATTGTGTGTGTCCTTTTAAAACTCATTCAAATTGTGTGTCTATTTAAATCTCATTCAAATTGTGTGTGTCTGTTTAAATCTCATTCAAATTGTGTGTCTATTTAAATATCATTCAAACTGTGTGTGTGTATTTAAATCTAATTCAAATTGTGTGTGTATGTTTGTATTATAATTCGCGGTCAAAGCTAAAGCTATTTCGACAAGTTTTTATTTTTTAAATTAAAACTTTATTCATACATGTTTTTTTTAATCCTTATCTTCTTCCAACCCCGCTTGCCTGAAATAGTTTTCAAGTATAATTTCTCACTAAACGACTGCCTCGCTTAGCGACCAGGCCGTAGGAACGGAATCCGGTCGTTAAGTGAGGAATGATTGTTCCTCATCACGAATCACATACACTCACAAGCAAATATAGTCTTTTTTTTTTCTATAAAAATCCATTTAGAGACTTTTATGTCGCCTTAGATTAAAGTAAATAACCGGAAAATTAAACAGACTGCAAAATCAAAAATAAATAAATAAATAAAAAATAAACAGAGCTAAGGGAATAGAGAACAAATTCTGGTAAAGTGGTGGGTGTGAATAAGCACAATGGAATTCTCTAATTGTTTTCTACGTTCTCTAACATTGGCCACTTTTTGCAAAATGCCATTGCATAAAATCTTTTATCGAAATTGAAATCAGGCGATATGAATGAACATTCGACGCTTATTGTTCTATTTGTACCTTTTCCATTACGAACTAACATCACAACTTCCATTCCAAACTTTTTACTATCTTCTGGCTTAATGAAGCTTATAGTTAACAAGCGCGAAAAATATTTTTCACCAAAAAGAAAGACAATGAGATTGCATGAAAATGTAAGAACGCGAGCATGCACAGTGATGTCAAGCCGTAAGTGGATGTACAAGTCGTAATCATTTAGACTAATGGTTTTCAAAGTTTCTATGACCTCATGAAACTAAATTAAGATGATTTAAGTGTGTGGCCTCTTCTTTTGAATAAAATGACTGAGTATAGAATCAAACTATTAAGAAAAACAGAAAATTCGAATAAACAAACATAGCTTTTTTATTATTTAATATCTCTGTAAATAATTAATCTCTTTTGTTTATAAACTAATTAAGCATTAGAACTTGAAATCATTATTATTCAAATAGAAGCTTACGGCCAAATCACGTTCGTAGTTAAGCAACGAGATGGATGACCGCTTGGGAATATTAGGTACTGTAAGCGTGGATGTGCGGGTGGTGTATTGGATAACAGTTCGGAATTGTTAATCGGAGAACAGAGTTCCAGTTACAGTTGGGTTCGTTACATTCACTTACGCGCCTGTATTCATAATACTCACCTCTAAATTTGGGATATAAAATTCCAGAAAAAAATAATCTCTTCTGTATAATGCGCAATGACCTTATAATTTGCAGATGGTAATTTTAACCTAAATTTATCATTTGTTCAACTTTTATTTTGTTCAATATTTTTGTATTAAACTGAGATCTTATCTTTGTTGATATAGGTATTATTATTATAGACACAACGTTTCGAGCAAAAGCCCTGTGATGATCATCAAGAGTTTTATACGTTTCATTTCAATGGAAAATAATAATGCATATAGTTTACATTATAATTAATACCGATGGACGGAAATATTCGTACCAAATGCACCGATGAATAACATTGTTCTAAAAAAGACTTACATTGCAGTCTATCGTGGTTCTATAACAATATAAAACAGAAGTGGACATTATTACTAAGTCTACAAGCGGCATTTAAAGAAACGAAAAATTCCACAATTAATTACGGTAAAAGTCGATAAAAATCTTGCGTCACATACGCACTGGACGTCTTTTGGAGGGAAAAGCACAACGACATGTGTGTTCATATCAGAACGTTGCAAGTGTGTATAGCTGATAGGATAATTATTTTATTGGAAACTTTGAGAATAACAACGAATTGACTCAGAGTTAAAAATAAATAATATATTTTTTTATATATTATCTTTAGAATGATGAGTAAGTCCGTTGCTCTTCGGCGTAGCAAAAAATTCGTGATAAGGCGGGTATTGATCGCAGTCTGGAGAAATGTCCCTTCGTGGTCATTTTGAAATCAGATATTGGTAATAATAAGGTAATAAATAAGGTCAGTCTCAATCTACTGTGTTTTTCCTCAGCCCTGAACAGGGCGAAAATATCAGTAGCCGATGAACAGTTAACTGCTTCTTCAAGCCTCACGCATGGCTGCGTTCGTTTGTTCCGTCCTCTTTTCTTTTCATGCCTGGTACTAGCTAAGAGGTGTCGGTTTATATCCTTTTGAATAGGCTGAGAGTTTGTGGCGAGAAGTTTGCTTTTGGCTAACATTAAAAAGTCAGTTTTTTGATTGGCCAAATTATTTTATTTTCCGTCGTTCCTTCCATTTTCATTTTTTTATAACGGAAGTTATGCGTGGAGCCTCTCTGATTTCTGGTATTTTTTAGTGAAAAATAAGTAAGCTCTGCTCCTGCAAACTTTTGGTATTTTGGGCCGGGTTCACTTCTTCTTCTTTCTCTTTTTATTTGAGGGTTGCCTTCTCGTAGGTTGGAAGAAGTATAGAAAGAGAAGTTTAGGGAAAATATAGAAAAGAGTTTAAAGGGAAAGCGTAAATGCTTTATTTTAATTTGAATTCTTTTTACTTTTGTTTATATATCTTAGTTTTATATATTTATTTTTCTCGGGCGTCACTATATCAAAAATGGGGACCAGCAATTTAAATGAAATCACAATTGAAATGTCGTGACGTCTAACTTTGATATTGATAGCCGTGTAGCAAACAAAAATGTGAATCATATAGATTCCAGTAATTTTTAAATAAATGCAGTGTTTTGGTAATCCTTTAACTTCTTTAAAAAGAACACGTCAGTCATCATCGCCCACGTTTTGAAGGGTCAAGGCACAGAGATTACAAATTAGTTTCTTTGGAGCATAGATAGAACTTACTTTCAGTTTTACCGCCCTGAATATGATGACGCACGTTGCTGGAAGAAGAAAAAAGATAATATTGATTTCTCTTTTATAATGCGCACCCCTAACTTTTAGGCTTAAAAATCTTGTAAAACTGTACGTAAAGCAGAGGAATAATTTCAGTAATCGACCAAATGTTGATGTTGAAATGTTATTCAGTAAACATTACTTAAAGGATAAAAGATAGGCGACATACCAAATTTACTGTGAGTTTATGAAAAGGATTTAAAATTTTCTGTCGCGTAGATGCTATATTTCGCTGTTTTAGGTGCTCCACAGCCTCCTGGTACGAATAATAAAAAAGCTGACTTTGAATTAGATTACTAATATGCAGAAAGAGAAAATACAATATGCGTTAATTATAGATAGATAGATAGATAGATAGATAGATAGATAGATAGATAGATAGATAGATAATATTAGTGGTCAATATATATATATATATACATAAATTCCCAAGCGGATAGAATCCCGGTAGAACTCAATGTCCAGGACAGAGTAAGAATATAATATAAAAGCCTCAAACACAAATAATTTATTACACTGGAATCGTAATCACGTGGATCGTGATTACGATTCCAGTGTAATAAATTATTCATCAGACCTACAAAATCATATATATATATATATATATATATGTGTGTGTGTGTGTGTGTGTGTGTGTGTGTTTAGGCAGCAATCATTCTTTCATGCACATTTCATTGAATACCACAGACAAGGATCTTTTATTTTTTTTTTTTATACAATTTCTCAAGTGATCTATTTTTTTTTTTTTCAGATCATAACTTATATAAAAACTGTCCGAATGTTCTTTTTATCCAAGCGCTTTCGGCTATACATTTAGCCATTTTCAAGGATTAAATATTTTAACTGTTAAATAAGAAATAGTTTGTTGTACGTATGTTTTACAAAATGTTTTCATTTTCCAAAATACGATCAAGATATTGTGTATACGTATGTGTAACAAGACCGTGGAAAATAAGAGCATAACAGCTACATCCACATGTAAAAAACGGTTAGAAATAATGAAAACATTAATAATAAAAATGAAAAATACGACACTCAATAATGGCAACTATGAACATGGCCACAATGTGCTGACCGTGTTTGAAAAATAAATTATCATCACTATTGATACACATACTTAGTTACAAATTTAAAAAAAAAAGGTTTGATAATGGCTAATAGAATCGACGAAAAAGCTTGGATATATAAATCATTTAGACAGTTTTAACACACTTTGTTCGCAGAAAAAAAAACACTTGTACGAATGCAAGAAAATTTTCATAAGAAAGCTAAACTGCAATACCTTGTCGTCCGTCTTTAATGAATCTTGTATAAAAGATGGATTTCTGCCTAAATACACACTCATATATATATATATATATATATATATATATATATATATATATATATATATATATATATATATATATATGTGTGTGTGTGTGTGTGTGTGTGTGTATGCATGTATTATCCATTTTTTTTTTCACTACAGTTCCTGAAACATTTAAAAATAAAATTGTGTCTTTTGAATTTTATGCCAAATATTGCGTTCAGCCTCAGGCACAGAAGTGTGGAGAAATATATTTTAAATGACAAAAAAGAAAAGCGTACATTATATAAAGAGTTCATTTCGGTATTTTTTGAACAATGCCCGGATAGACAAACAACCTGATAAATACTGGAGTGTACAATAGCCGAAATGTTGTGAGAATAACAAACTTGAGGATAATTATCTGCATGTAAATAAGGTTAATAAATAAAATAGGATTTTTCTTTCTTTCTCGTTTATAACATATTTTTCTTCGCCTATAAACACAGCAATGACATAAAATAATTACAATGTAAGAAATAAAAGACTAACATTTTTATTTGAAAATATTTTTTATTGGTGACTTTTTGTGTAAAATTTGACAAAACTGAAACTCGTGACTACAGCATCAACAACAATAAGAACGGATACATTTTGCATTTAAAACAGCAACAAGTTAAGTAAAAACAACAAAAAAAATTATATGAAACTCTTGCTATATAAATAACTCCCCCACCTAAAGAGAACGACAAAATTGTGTTTGTAAGGAGCAGGAGTTTTGTTGATATGACTGGTTCTATATGTCAGTGGCTGCTGGAAAATCTCCACACTGATGATGAAGAAACGTGAAGCAAAGAAATGTAGTTCTACAGAAAAATGCTGAGAATTCCATAGACCGAACATGTGAGCAATGAGGAAGTTTTAGAGAAAACGGAAACGAAAAGTAAACTTATGCTTAACATCAGAAAGAGACAGGACACATAATGAGGAAAGAGGGATTAGAAAATTTGACACTCACAGGACTTATTGAAGGCCAGAAGAAAACAGCGCCTAACCTACCCACCGGGCTTCTGTAATCCCTTTCTAAACAGGAAACAAGGAATTGGCCTCTACTCCTGTTCAAGAGAAAGGTGAGGAGTGTGAACCGGGTGATAAGAATGCCTATCTATTACTATTTTAAAAAAACTCAAAAAACAGAAAATAATTACTGGTTTGACCTTGAAAATCAGCTTTTGAAAAATTGTATTCCTTACCTTAGTTCGAACCCCGGTAGGAATAGAATTTCGTAACTACTTCGAGTAAGATCTGCTTGAGCAGGAATTATAATAGTCATAACACTGACAGTGGTGAATTTACCTATAGGTCTTAACAGGCCAAAGCCTTGGGCCTCATTATCTAGGGGACTTCAAGCTAGAGTTTATAATATTTTGGACATACGTATTGTTATAAAGTATTGTAGACTCTTAACAGTAATTTTCTTTATATTCCATTTCAGAATAATTCTTTCTTTAGCCAATAACTCGAAGCTGGCATCGATTTCTTTATAGATTGTTTTTTTAATTTTAAGATTCTTGCATTTTTTTAATCACATACTGTATTTAGCAATAACATCTGATGACATTTAAAGGAGGAATTTTCAACTGTAAAATTTAAAACACACGTCATCATCCTCGGCTTTCTCAAACTGTTTACTTAGACACTCTTCCGTTTTCCTCGTGAGAATGGAGGATTTTGGAGAGGCCTCACAAGTGGAATAGTTTTGGACCTCTCTTCACCTAAATCCAGTCCTGCTCATAATATTTACATGCTTTTTTATATTACGATGCGTTTAAGTCTGTGTTTATCTCGTGTTATTATATTCCCGTTCGTGCTTTGTACAATCTACATTTGATAATGTAACATCAGAAATTTGTATGCTTATCTTAATCTGTGATTATATTAATCGTGAACGGTGTCTAATTGCCCATATTTGGGCTTAGTAGGGCCTTAAAGATAAAAGGATCTCCAGCCAAGGTGTATAATATTTTTGACACTGTCATAGGCCTTTCTTAAACATATTGTTATAACGCATTGTTGGCTGTAAACAATCCTTCGGTAATTTTCCTTATATTTCATTTCAGAATAATTTTGTCTTTAGCAGATAACTCGACGCAGTATTGATTTCTTTATAGATTTTTCAATTTTAAGATTATTTCATTTTTTCAATCACATACTGTACCTAACACTAAAATCTTATGACATTTAAAGGACGAATTTTCAACTGTAAAACTTTAAACACATATCATCATAATAGGCTTTCTCAAATTGTTTACTTAAACACTCTTCCGTTTTCCTCTACTCGTGAGAATGGAGGATTTAAAGGGGCCTCACAAGTGGAATAGCCTTGGACCTTTCTTGATCTAAATTTGGCCCTGTATACAGCATTAACCGAAACACCCGAAGGTAATCTTGTACAGTTTACTGATACTTACTTGTATGAAGAGAATTGTAAAGCCGGAGAAGCTTTTTTCTATTAAAATCGGTTACTTACGGGTGATCACATCTCGTAACTTACTTATTTAAAAAAGAAAACTCGATTAGCGCAAAGGTGGAACATTTTGCTCCATTCTGAGAATAAAAAGCTGTTAGTATTTGGCTTCATTCAGAGACAAGATAGCATTCATCACACGAGAATTATGTTAATCAAAAAATTCAATAGAAAGTGTTTTAAAACCGTTCTACGCTTAGTGAAGTACATTACCCGGTGTAACAACAAAATTGTCCATTAGTTAGATTAAGTTCTGAATCATTGTATCTTAGAAATGATTAAAGATATCTTACTGGAATTTTCCGAGGTTTTTATTACACTATTGAACTCTACTTTGAGCAATAAGAATGTATAATTACATCCAAGCTTGACACAAGAATCTCGATGAAATCAATCATAAACGAAAATGACATATTCATCATTAATTAATTATAGCTAAGGCTCGGAAGCTCTTGAAGGATTGAAATGAAGTTTATATATATATATATATATATATTATTCCAGGATCATTTTCCAATTTATTCAAGATGAACTTCGCCCTCTCTAATAGTCTAACATTCTGTCCTGGAGTAACAAGTGCCTCAGGGTTCAAGTACGATTTCATTTTCATGTCTTTTTTCAATGCTCTTTGGACTGTCATAGTTGAAACTCATCTCTGGCGTGCCAAATGTCTTATGGATTGAGTTGGATCTTTTCTAATTGATCTCTTTAGCTTTAAGTTGAGATGATGATCACTCTTCCTGCTGTAACCTCCTGATTCAGCTTTCCTCTCTACTGTTCCCTCTTTTTAAACTTATTCACCGTTCCTTTGATGGCTCTTGAATGGACTTTCGAAACGGAAGCCATTGCATGAATGTTGGTTGCATTACTGAACGACTGAATGATCTTTTTCCTCTCACCACTGCTTCATTGGAAGCACAGTGCTTCTGGTAAAAATGATTTTAACCTCTTCTCTTTCCAGCTGAAGAAATGAAAGGCTTTTCCACTGATTCTATGACAAACGCTCTCAAAATGGCTAAACATCTTATCTGAAAACCTGGAAAAAAGACATTCAATTAGTTTATATTTTTTTAGATATTAAACATTTTGTGGGATGGACAATTATTCTGTTACACGATTTGGACATTTTTTCTGCTATATCTGGTGTATATATTTATATATATTAAAGTAATGTTAAAGTATATTAAAGTAATAAATGCAAGTTTAATTCTGCGTCTTTTATATGTATGTTGCTCGACCAAAAAGCTGATATGAGAAATGAAAACTTGAAGATAATAGAGTCTGTCAAGTTAGCAGAACATCACCTGCATTCTCCATAAATCCACAAGGTTACATTATCTCGTGACGGTAATTTGGTTATTATATTCGGCTATTAATCGCTGACATCAGAAGCAGCTGAAAGCGCCTGTTAGCCAAAAATGATTGCGAAACCGTCAACTTTAAAGCAAGATTATTCAGTGATCGTCTTAATTGCCGGCAGCGAAAGCAGACAGAAAAAAAAATTTCGCACGTCTTCCTGAAAAATTGAAGAAACAGACACACCAACTCCTATAAACCTATATGAATGAGCAAAAACTCGACGAAACTGGTTCAGACTGAGGAATAAGAGAGCCGATTTCGAATTCCAGTCAAATCCATTACATTCAATTAGGTGCTAATACCCTTGGGAAAGGTATGAATCCTCTTCTTCTCCCACTAGCTATGGGTAAGTAGCAAGACAGACTGGGTACTGTTGCCTTGAATGGCAACAAGCCTACCGCAGAAAGAAATGGTAACTTACTATCGGGAAAAATCTGCTTCGTCAGTCATGTATCGAAAGATACATGATCGCCTAAGCTTGTATCATGCGTGGCACAAAACTCACTGACTGAGACTAATAACAATAACAATATGCTTTCCAAAATATTTAATGAATAAGGCTGTAATGTGTTGCGGCCGTAAAGTTATAATGAAGAAAACACAAATCGCCTCAAAGACTAATTTTAGTAAGAATTATTTTGGGTGTGCAATTTTATCTAAATGGCATTTCAAGTAAAACATCCATTAATTTAATCTGCGCCAACTGAATATTACTATTTTAGATCGCTACAAAACGCTGTCTCTGATGAAGACAAGATGCAAAGAATTCGTCGACAGCTTCTTCCAATCAAAAACCTGCAAAATTTTACTCAATGTATATCTAAAAGCTACCTGATGAGTGGCAACAGATAAATGCAATTAATGGAGACTATATAATTGAATAAAACGTAAATATAAATTGTTGGAAAAGCAAGCCAGCTAATTTTACCTCATTTATAGGAGAGTACCTAATGCCCCAGTTGGGTTGGTTCATTTTGCTGGAATGGACCTGCCCAACACATTTGCATGAGTGGTCTCTATTCACCCATATATCTCTCCATTAAATGACTCAGGTAAGTTTTTACTTGTGATTACACCAGTCTACTTGTGTGTCAGACCATTTGTAAGTTAACCAATATTCTACAAGAATGTAGAAAAGAAAGCTGAGAACACGGAAGCAAATGAATTATTATATAACAGACCCCACCCAAAAAAAAGCCGACATGTCCGGCAGCCTAATATTATAAATAATTACGACAAAGATAAAAAATCAGATATTTACTTTGATGTCTTTCTATACAACAAAAAATAATTCTTGTCTCTTTTCTCATCTTCATATTATTTTGGGTGGGCAATTTTAAGATGCAATTTTCGGGATTATCTAAATGAGCAAAAATTCGACCAAACTGAATCGTGGATTTCTGGTCGAATTTCGATGACAAGAATCGTTCATTCACTTTTACTCATCTATATTGCCTATAGAATAAGGCACGGTGGAGTAATGTGTAGTGGCTCGGACTGAGGAATCGGAGAGCCGAGTTCGAATTCCAGTTGAATCCAATATATTCATTTACGTGCTAATACCCTTGGGAAAGGTATAAATCCATTCTTCTTCCTCCAGCTATGAGTAAATAGCAGAACAGATGGGGTTCTACAGCCTTGGTGGGAATCTGGTCTACCACAGAAAGAAATGATGAACTACTGTGGGAAAAAATCTGCCTCATCCGTCATGTATCGAAAGATACATGATCGCCTAAGTGTGTATCACGCATGGCACATAACTTTGCAACTGTGTGGAATAGACTTAGACAAATATTGTTGGTTTATTCAAGATGGAATAATCTATATATTTTGACATGTCTCTAATTTGCTTTTAGCTACATTGTATTTATTTTCAGTTTGTCTAGTTGAATTGTTCATCTATATTGCATCTGATCCATTATTGTAAATAATTAGGCAATAATTAAATTTGTATTTTATATCAATAGGACCTCATGAAAATTTAGATGTAGTAGAGTGTTGGCCCCGTATCAAAGACTCCGGTGGTCCAAGACAGTTACACGAACCCTGTATTCTGATACTCTATCAGATTCATTTCTCTTCCTCGAAACTCTATCGTTAATCTATTTCTCTATATAAACATTTTTTCTTTGTTTGTTAATCAGAACTTCAAAAATATTTCATTCTATTTGGAGGAAGAAAAACAATTTGATATTAAGTTGATTACGATAAATCTTCATTCTAAAATATTTGTAACTTCACAAAACTTACAAGATCAAATAGTTGAATCAGTCAAACACCGACCAGTCGTACCAGTTGACTATCCACATGAATGTCCAATGTTCTCTTTACGTTTGTTTTTTCACTCGTATTCGAGGATAACCGTCTATTACGGCGGTTTGCCAATCCCTATTGCAAACACTTGCTCAGGCGCATTTGTATTTATTCAACACCCACAGAGCCCACCTTAGTTATAGTTTCTGGGAGAGAGCGTGTTATATAGCTTGATCAAAAATTCGAACAAGACCAGCACGCTCAAGCCCTCGGCCACGATGACTTGTGACTTTGTGATACCACAGCTATCGATGTCCCCCAAGAGTTCCGTCTACCCAATTTTAATCAAAAGGATTGGGTCATTTCGTTGTATGATTTTTCAGGCACTTTCCAGTCCGATAACATCAGAAAGTCTATTTCCTGAGAAATTGACTATGGTTCTAACCACTCGGCTACGTGCCCAACATTCATAGTCAGTCGACAAAAGACAGACGATCAATCTTACGGAGTGCTTACGAAAGTTACATAGGTAAGTAAATATGTTATAATATGTCAGGCTTTTCATCATTTTTCTCTCTTTTTTTTCTTTAAGAATTTAGATTAACGAAAGGAAATTACACATGGAAAAATTCATAACTGACAATGAACGGAAATTGTGGCATTTTATTTTTGGATTAAACCAATCCATCATTCGCAGCCATAGGGAATTCTACTGACACTTCAATGCCAGAAAATCATCATCTGATTTCGTGATTTGTTGGTTGATTCAACTTTTTCGGCAATATGGGTCCGTGACTTGTCAAGATGTGCAAGATCACAGTGTCCGTTTGCAGATGAATCGGGAACCCGTGCTGAACAAAAACCAGTTACGTCGATTCACACACAATTAAAGATGTTTCATATATCCTTGCCTGTCTGGTCGAAAATGGAGGATATTGATAACATATCAGTCATTTAAATGCCATCACATGATACACACTTGGGCAATCATGTCTCTTTCGATTCATCACTGACTAGGCAGAAGATTTTTCTCGGAGTAGGTTGGTATTTCTTTATTCAACAGACCAGTAGTCAACCAAAACTATAAGATCCAGTCTACCCTGCTATTTAACCCATAGTTGGGGGAAGTAGAGATGAATTCATACTTTTCACAAAGGGTATTTGAGCGTAGGTGACTGCAATGAACCCGACTAGAATTCGAACTCGGCACTCATTTCTCATTCCGAGCAGTTATTCATTAAACCCCCGCGCACATCCACATAATATAATTTGTCATAATAAAACAGTAGTTTATTCCCAATGTTTGAAATTTAATTCTACATAAAACTCTTTATAAATAAGAAATAGAATTTTGAAATTGCTACATTTTTACATGTTTTGGTAAATTCTGGAATAGCATAGTTTACCGTTGCTGAATACTTCTAAAATCCGATTTGAGCCCATGGCACTTCTTCCATGGTTCAACGAAAGAGAAATCTGAAACATTTTAATCCGTTAAGATTGAATTAAGAGGATAAGTAGAAAATGTTGTTCTTTGGAAGGCCCTCATCTATAAGGGCCTGAGGGGGCAATTTTGCAACCTCCCTTAGAAACAAAAATTAAAGAATAACATACACCCAATGAACTTTCGATGTTAAAAAAAAACATGGTAATCGATCAAGAATTTTTTAAAAAGTTATTTACAAAATTAAAAATATAAATTCTATACAATAATAATGCCTTTTAGCATTAATAATTTCTTTTGACGTAACTTTCCACGATTTAAAGACATTATAAAACATTAACGGCAAAATATAAAAAAATACCTTCGAAAATTTGATGGCATAACAGAAGAAATATGAATTAAAAATAAACCTTAGCAATCAAAAATTTTAGTTTATCTAAATAAGGCATCTTATATCTAAATAAGAAACAGAGATTCTTAAAGATAACTAAAATGAAGCCGACTGACATGGAGTAATAGTTGACGAACGCAAAGGGTAAAAGAATAATTAGTCTCTTCAATCCTATCTTCTACTTTTATAAGAACTGGGTCAGTCCGCCATCACACGCTTAGGCGATTATGTCTCTTTCGATTCACGACTGACTATGCAGAAGGTTTCTGCTATAGAATCTAGTCTATCCTGCTATTTAACCCATAGCTGGGGGGAAGTAGAGACGGGTTCATACTTTTCCCAAAGGGTATTTGCACGTAAGAGATTGTAATGAACCTGACTGGAATTCGAACTTGGCTCTCGGATTTCTCATCCCGATTCGTTATCCATTAAACCACCCCCGCATATGCCGAAAAATGGAGTATAACTGTCATGTATGGGTAGTTGCTGCACAGTCTTCGCCTTCCGCTATCGATAGACTCCTAAAGCGTGTCCGCATCCTTGTGGGCGTTGAAGAACCCTTGCCTTGTGGAACCGACTCCCAATAAGATGCTTCACCGATCACTAGACTGTTAACCTGTTCAAGTCTAGAATTAACCGTTATCTTACTGTTGAGATGTTGAGTGTTTCCGCGTGCGTGTATTGAAATAAGGACAAACACATACGTAGGGAAAAATACTGGTATATCTGAAGAGGTATTTACAACAGAGAGATTAGTAGTCAAACGAACGTAGGCTAGTCAGTAACAATCAGAAAGAGTATAAAGTCCAACTGTATCTTCCGGTAGAGAGACGGAAGTGTGATGGTCACCTGATCTTCCCAGAACTCTATAGAACTGTCCTATTAGTAGTAGAGAGATCAGTCCATTCTGATGAGAAGGTGGGTGCTCCCTAACACTTACAAACATATCCACATAAGTAGTGTCACTCTGTAACCCTCTATCTCGAGTGGCCCTCGGGTCTTATAAAAATACTTCATAGCTGGGAAATATATACGCTTGCAGATATTGATTGCTTTTTAGGTGACCGTAAATGCATATCATGATATATCATGATATGCTCTAGAGGATAAAACGTTGGACGGAAACGTTTACATTTCTGATCTTTTTTTTTATGTTGTTAAGCTTGCTTGAGAGAGATATATAACAGACTGATGAGAATGTTATTTAAGGAATTTTACAAAACTTCTGTGGAAGAACCATTTTCCGGAAATCTATGACCGAAAAGTAACGATTTTCCGTGTCCCTGCAGAGCAAAGACAAACAAAGGACATGCTACGGAACGAGCCAAGTAATGGGGGGTTCTTCTTCAAATAAATTTGTTCGCAGAGATCAGTTATTTCTGGTAAGTACACAGAGGGAGAAAAAGATTAGCAATAAAAGTGAATGTACATTCTAGTCGCCAAAGAAAAATGGAGTTGCACTTGGATTAAATTACAGTGACCATGCAAAATGGCTTTATTTTTCAGTGATAATTTCCATCATCTTATAGCAAAATATGAACTACAACAAACTCTATGGCGTGGTGTTGCTTAAGACTCAAAAAACAGATTTTTTCCCCGATGCTGTATAATAGGTTATGATGTAAACCGTCTATGGTTGACACTTTCAACCGCAAAACATCTGTTATCCTCATAGGAAATAGAAACTTCGAGCAAGTATTTCTTTATATAACAAGAATAAAGACCATTTACAAAATTATCAAGCTTGAATCGCAATCATCTATAGTAAAGAAACAACTGTTTTGATTGACAAAAAAAGGAACCACATTGGTGATAAATCTAAAGAAGAGCGCCTGGCATGCAAAATTTGTCATTACGAGAAACAAATACCTAGTTATAGAGTAGAATTCTTTCTTGCCCGAATTTGTCATAACGGAGTAAAAATAAGAAGTTTTAGAATAGAATCTTTTCTCTCCGGAATCTATTTTACGCATTTATAAGTCTACCATTTGTCCTGGCATTGAATTTTACAGTCACATCTGGTTTTTGACATTCTTCTATGTATTTAGAGATTCTTGACAAAATCCAAAGAAGAATTTACAATATTATTGGTCGTAACCTGGCATCAGTGGCGTAGCTTAAGAGAGGGGCGAGGGAGGCGGACCGCACCGGGTGCCAGCACAGGAGGGGTGACACAATGTCACCCCCAACAAAATTTTTCAACCAGGCTAAGGTGCCAAAAATAGTCTGAAAACAGCGGTGGAGACACAGGGTTTCGTAGGCTGGCATATGACCCCCCCACACCAGAAATAATTTATGACCCCCCCCCCCGTTTTGTCCCCACGTCAGAAATTTTCTAATAAATTGTCGGGAAATTTGTGAGTAGGAAAAATAGCAATGTTTTCAGCTTTTGATTTGAACTGATTATTTTGTGGTATTGGATTTTGTCTTGGATCATACATGTAAACTGTAACGTACCGGTCAGTAGAGTAAAGTAGAGGTAGAGCATGTATGAAAATTTAGCTACAGCTAACCATTCAGCATAGGGTGAATCGGGGTCATTGGGGTGACATTTGAGCGGACCGCCCCGGGTGACGTTTACTCTAGCTACGCCACTGCCTGGCATATCGGTTTCAATCACTTTCCCACCTCCGCAACATAGCTTCCTTGCACTTGTTCCATAAAAATATTTTCCTGATAATTATTGTTTAGGTTTCATCTTTGGTATCTAGACTTTATGAATTTAAACGCAGCACTAAATTGGCGTCAATGTTTGATCACTTTACAGTTGAATTGGCTAGGTGTAACCGGAAGTTCTATACAAACAATCCTTTAATTGCACTTCTCGCTTGTAGAATTCTTTTTCAGCTTTCCAATAAACATAGATTTTCAAATATTTAAATGCGATGTGAATCGTTATCGTCTGTTTTCTTCATTTGTGTTCTTTGTTTTCTCTCCTTAATAATGTTCTGTATTTCTCCTATTCTCCGCTTGATATTAGTGGCTTTATTGTTTTACATGGGGTTAAATTAAAAAAAATAAAGATTCGGGTTGATGCTTTGAAACCACTGAGATATATAAAGTCTCTATCAACTATGGATTTATTTTTACTCGCTAGTATGCTTGTTTACAGCGTCAAATAAATAATGATCATTTGATCCAAGTATTGATTTAACACTTATAAAACCGCATATAACTGTATTCACACTGTCTTCATCTTGTTTTTATCTCAACGTTTTGGTCGTTCTGCCTACCGGCCTTCATCAGGTGTATATCGATTTGCCTAACCTACAGCGAATTTCGAATTGAACCATTTATTTAATCTACGGAAGTAGACATTTTTTGTTCCACTGTCCTTGTCTAGGAGTATCTCGTCCATTTTTTTTTATCTCGTCTTATTTTTTCTTTAGTACTGCTCAGTTATTGCTCTCCCATTTCCACTGAGTGCAAGTACAAACTGCCCGACCCAGGGATTGAGCTCACAATCACTATGTCACTAAATTCGCAAACCGACTAGGCCCGTAGGACAATTTACTGGAGTAAACTTAAAACGAACAATGGCTGCTGATTAGTCTGCAACCGTTGCTGCTGTCTTGTTTCGATTGCTGCTCCGGTTGAAGACTTGCTCTTTCTTTCATTAACGTCTCCCATATTGTATTTATTTCTATGCTAGGCCTACTAAAAGGATTCTCATAGGCTAGCATATGCGTAGATTAAATAAAAGGTTCAATTCAGAATTCCCAGTAGGTTACCCAGATGGATATATGCTTGAAGAATTAAAGCTAAGGTTATTGCTGATAGAATTAGTAAATTTAAGTTTCTCCTTTACTTTGTCTCAAGATACAACCTCTTTTTAATGTCAGCATCACATGCAAACGGCGACAAAATAAGGAACTGACTTAATTTCAATTACAAGATACTGTTAAAACTTTACTTTTCTTCCTTAATGTTCACCAAGTACAAAGCAAAAGAGCCAGTCAATGTAGAGGCTTACTGAATGATGTTTATATAGCTCTTATTGTTGATTTTATATATGTGTTTGTGTGTCTGCATGTGTGTGTGCGTGTATTATTATTATTATTATTATTAGTGTGTGTAGCCACAGCAAGCACCTCGGATCAGCGGTGGTTTCCCTTACAAAAATGATGCAGAGGTCCGAATCCTGCCAGCGAGTGCAGTTTTCTTTTATTAAGTCTCTCGAATGCGCAGGTATTCGAGAGACTATATATATATATATATATATATATATATATATATATATGGTAAAGGTAACAAAACCGTTGGTATATAACCCAAGTGGATCCTAGTAATATAAAATATTAAAACTGATCCACAAAAAGAGCTCAATGTATTTATTGTTACAGAGCAAATAATTAATAAACAATAAAATCCAAAATCACCATGTATGGGGAATAGCCTATTTCGGCAGACGAAAATATCTGTTGTCTGTCTCAAAAAACCGGAGTGGAAGGAGTTCTCCTCGTCCCACTATTTCACACACACACACACACACACACACACACACACACACACACACACACACACATATATATATATATATATATATATATATATATATATATATTCGGTTTATACCTTATTTTATAGGTACAAAAGCTTAAGTAAAGGCTCTGTTTCATAAACAGTAATAATTAGAGAGAAATCATGGGAAATTGCTAGTTTCAAAATAGTAATTTGAACTTGCCAACCAGACGCTTCTTATGTAGCTAAATGGCATAGCACGTCAGACTATATCACGGTTTAGTGTAGGATACAGGTTTGATTCTGAGCGAACAGCAAGAGTCTGTTTCATGCTTATGCGCAATTGTTAGATTTTGGCTGCTGTTTTTTGACTTCACTGTCTACTTTTATACTTACATACGCTCTATGCCCTAAATTGAACAAATTAACCCATAAACATAGCATATCTTAAAACTATTTTTTATCATATATATATATATATATATATATATATATATATATATATAACTAGACTCGTTTCGAAAAACCCTCGAATTTTTGATTTGCTAAACTTTCCCTGACGATCAGTTTAAGTGAAACCTAGGTAGGTTTGTCTGGCTCACTAGGTGTATCTATCTATCTATCTATCTATCTATATATATATATATATATATATATATATAGTCGACTCTCCCGTCGAGATTCAAGCAGATCAGTTTCCAGGAAACCGACAGCCCGATACCGGCACATGAGATTTGATTATAGTGGTGAAGGCTTCGTGCAGGACCATCCACACTTGTTGAAGGGACGAATACAGAGACCTGGTGCACTAAGTGCCACAATGTTCCCAAACGACCCTCCGCAGGTTTTTTAATTCAGAGTTGACCTTCTCCTAGACCAGTTGCCATCCAAGGCTATAGAACCCAGTCTGTCCTCCTATTTTACTCATAGTTGGAAGGAGAGGAAGAGGATTCATACCTTTCCCAAGGCTATTAGCACGTAAGTGAATGTAATGGATTCGGCTCTGCGATTCCTCAATCCAAGCCGCTATCCATTACTCCACCGTGCCTCCTATATATATATATATATATATATATATATATATATATATATATATATATATATATATATATTGAATTTGTAGGACTGATGAACTGGATCGTGATTACGATTCCAAAGTAAATTATAACCATGGAATATTAGTGTTTCAGCCTTTTATATTATATTATATATATATATATATATATATATATATAGTTTTGGTTTGGTTTAATAAAATAATTAAAGCTATTTATTCAATTTTCGGGTTGATTGTTGTAGTTTATTCGAACTATTATTTTGGCGGGAACAGTTTTAAATTTGTTTATTATTTCATGTATTTATTTGGATTTATTATCTTTATTTGTTTTTTCTAAGGGTTAGTTTATCGGGATTGGTTTGTTAGTTTATTTGGATGAATTTAGGTTAATTTATTTTGCTTGTTATTATTTATTTGTTATACTGTATATTTTCTCTTTTCGGTTTTCGATTTTTAAGTAACGTAGTATTTATTTTCTTTTATATATAACAGTTATAGCTATTTTTTTCGTCCGATTTTTGGTTTGATTTTTATAGTCTAACTAATATTTTGGTCATAAGTTTACTGTTGACTGGGATAATCCCAGGCAAAACACGCAAAATAGAATATGCCGAGCCGATTAAAATTATAAAATATGAAAATGTATACCTTTAATCATTATCTAGGTTTCTACAGTTAGGTGTCATAAGGTAGTGGAGTAAATTTAGTTTTGTCGCCATTTGTAATTCCTTTTTAGCCGGAAGATTTACTGAAGATGAGTGTATGTGAAAAAATATATTTTCATCCGGGTTCGTAGATGCCAAGGATGTATTTATTTATATGTCTACACTTTGACATTTATTCTGATCGTTTGTTTAGTGGTTGTTCTCTGTCCGGATGTGCTATGACAGTCAACACCCTCCTCCTGGCACAATCCATAACTGCCGCCTCCATCTCGCTCCGACTCCACCTCCCTCAACATGCACCAACCTACGTCTGGACCTCTATCACTTTCCTCTCTCTCAATCTCTAAACGTAGTCAGCAAATTTGATGTCATACCTATGGTTTTCTAGTTTGAATGGCGAAACATGATTGTAGTATCTTTATATATATCTTTATATATATATATATATATATATATATATATATATATATATATATAAAAATTTTACTACACGTGTCACGATACCAGAAACATGTGTATTAAAATTATGGAAAATAAAACATTTTTTTCTAAAAAAACACATTACAACCAAAAACGTTTGTGACTTTTCTCTCGTTGGAACCACTACAAACTCTTTCTTTTGAAAAGGACATTTTGACGGTTAATGGTTAATGATGGTAAGGGTATAATAAGCGAGAATAACTCATTCTTGCATCTTACAGATCTATGTGTTCACTAACCAGTGAAAAAATACACTAAAAAATTGCGAGGTAGAAATTCCATTTTCATCCTGAAATATAGCGGACTTATTTGTTACTGAACCGTCAATGAAAAGGACTAGTAAAAAAGTCCACACACATTCTAACTGATTCTCCCAAACATATTGTATTTCAGAAATACATTTCCAACAACAATATATATATATATATATATATATATATATATATATATATATATATATATATATATGGATCTCATTATGTTCGCCACCGCGTCTGTCGAATTTAGTTTTCATAATATTATGTATCGGCAGGTCGACGGTGTAGCGATGGGTTCGCCTTTGGGTCCAGCGTTGGCGAATATTTTGTCGGTTTTCATGAGGTTACCTTATTTTCTTGTATTGGTCGCCCTCTTACGTATCATCGTGATGTGGATGATACCTTCTGCCTCTTTAATAATGAGGTTGAAGTCAACTTGTTTTGCACCAAATTAAACTCTGTTCATCCTGCTCTTAATTGTCCGTAGAAAAGGAGTCCAATTCTTGTTCATAGGCATAGTGACAAGTTTGAGACTTCCGTATCTAGGAAGGCCACTTTCTCGGGACTTTATACACGTTGGGACCCTTTTTGTCCCAGACAACGAAAGGTTAATTTGATTAAGACCTTAATTCATATGGCACATGATTTGTTCAGCTGGTTTTCTCTGCGGTGAAATTGATTTTATTAAGATGACACTTTCAAAAAACAGATATCCTATGGATGTTTTGGATTCCGTTATCCATGAGGTCATCAATAAATGTCATAGGGTTAAGCCACATTTTGTTGAAAAATGTCCAGTTTATTTGCGTCTTCCCTATATTGATACAGTGGGTGAGATTGTAGTGGACCGTGGCTGTGATGTTGTTGAGTAGACGTAGAAGAACACATGTGGGTTCAGATTTTCCTGCCAGCCGGTCCAGCTACACGAGAAAGTTGGACTTTTAATTAAGTCCAAAAATGCAAAGAAAACAAACACAAGACCGATAATATATGTATTCAAATATATATATTAATAACAAGTTAAATGGGAACAGTTACAAAGGACAAAGTGTGTGTGTGAATATTATATATGTGCGTGTGTGTGTGTGTATTGTGCTTAGCGTGTTCACAGCATTTGGGAAACGCTATCTCTGTGAGCGTTCACATCTTCGAGGTAAGAAGGCTGAAAGCCTGAGGAAAAAGAGAGAGATTTACCTCAACGTGGCGGCCCAAAGGCCTGAGGGAAAAAGAGGAAGAGGCGAAGGGTCAGCGACTATTTATAGCCAGGGAAGAGAGACCCCTGGTGAAAGGGTTAACGAACTAAAGGAGGAGTTAACTCCGACAAGATTTTATCTAGACGAATTTCGCGTTTGATTAATAGCTGTTAATTTTCGGCTAATATTCGGATAATATTTGTTACCCGTCCTATTTTCTCTTCCATTCGTAAGGACGTCATCCGCCCAATCATGTTAGTTCGGTAATTTATAAATATAAGTGTAGTTGTGGACTCGACTACATAGAAAGGACGTTTAGATCTGAGAATAAAACAACACTTACCCCACCCCCCTTGCCGCCCAGGATTTTGAATCCGTCTGCCAAGAAGAGCCAACTAACCAATACTTCTGGCTCTTCTATTGCAGAGCATATTATAATTAGCAGGAAATATGTGGTTGATTTTAGTGCAGTTCCACTCCGCATATCACCTCAAGGTTCGAGAGTCCTTGTATACCAGATCCCGTGAGCCTTCCCTTTGTAAATAGAGAGAATGCTTACTGGGTCTGAATGTTATTGGACACTAGTTTTCTTGAAATTCATAATTTTGTTCCCCTTCCATTCGTTATATTAATTTAATTTACACGCTTATATATTTTTTATATCCCAGAAAAATAAACTTGATAAGTTCTGGGAAGAAACCGGTTGTTCTTTTTTAGCTTTTTTAAAATGCCATATAAATTTTGCTTTTTCCTAGCTATCGTTAAATTTTGTACCATAAAAAACTTATTTAAATATATATGTATGTGTGTGCATATGTGCGTGTGTGTGCATGTAGAAGAATCTTACTTATTATAAAGCGCAGATTGTGTGTGTGTTTGTAACGTTTATATGTTGGATCGAATTTCCGACATGTTTTAGCCGATTTCAACAAAACTTCACTTCTACATAAAATTACCTTGTGGTGGTTCTAACGGGACCGAAAATCGGAAAAACACAGTTGTTTTTTAATAAAATCATTTTGAAAACACAATTAAGACACATCGTGAGAATGAAAGGGGGACAACTCACCCACGAAAATGTAAACAAAAGAGCATAGCATGATGAAAAAGACGCCGAACTTGACCAAAAACAAAATTTTATCGTCTAATGTTCATATTATTATTAAAGAGGAAAGATCAAAGTATTTTGGGGGTATTTTTTTACATTTTTTAATCGTTCCTAGCACGTCTGAAATTTTCGTTAAAAATATTGTTTTTTTTTATCAAAAAAAAGGACAGATAATCATTTTCAATCATTTTTTTCGATTTGATAAAAAATTAAAATCTTACTTTGATATTCTTTTAAAAAATCAATTATCATTTTTTTCAAAACTAATTTTAATAACAGAAATTATACTGTTTATTTAAAATATTTTGAACCAAGCTTAACTTAGCTTCTGCGCCGAAAAATGTAATTTGAAAATAAAACAAAGCAGGTCATAACCTTTCGCGTCGCTTGACGATTGACGAAAGGCACATTCATGACGTTTAGATAACTTACGGGAGGAGAATTCTTTCTACGGATGGAAGGAAGTGAAATTATTTAAGTGAACAAATTATTTACCTTGTTACTTTTAAGGAAAACTTTCAGCGCTCTAATTTTTTATTTTTTTATTTTTTTTAAATTTTTTTTTTTTTGTACTTAGCTTTCATTTTTACGTTTACGATGCTTTATGGAAAATATAAAGAAATTAAAAAATAAGACTGTTAATAGTGAGATTAAATTTCATAAGAAAAAGGTATCTAATTAATTTAGGTACCTTTCTTATGAAATTTTATCAGAAGTGTACATAAAATACTATAATTTTATGTACATTTATTACATTTTACTGTGTTATTTGTATTTACATTCATTTTATTATTAATTTTGATATTTCATTTATGGAAAAATGTCATAACTGAGATTAATATAAAAATAAGATCATATAAATTAAAGTTTAGCAGTAGTTAAATTTCATAAGATGATACTGTTACTTGTAGGTACCCTTCTCAGTTGAAATTGAAAACTCAAATTAACTTCTCCATACGTGTTTCGCAAAAGTAAAGGACTTAACAGCGGAGAACAATGATGAACTCAAATAATGCAACTAAATTGTATTCTGGTTGGTCTTCCGTACTTGATAATTACTGTCCGACTATAAACACAAAAATTACATTTCTTAATTACCATGGCTAATCTGATTGGTCCAAATTATACAATTTTCAAAGCGCTAGACAATGGCAATCTCACACGGACATTTTGAAAGGTTGATATTGCTTTTAACTAATGTTAAAATATTTTTTTAAATTCAATTTAAACATTTTTTAAAAATCTTTTTAAAATTAAAGAAATAAGAAATAATTGTATTAAAAATTCAATTTTCATTGAAAAAATTTTTTGCTTTCAGAAAATATAGTCCATATTCATAAAAAACAAGTTAAAACAAATAAAAGCATTTGAAACTAAATAATATATTTGTTTTATTGAGTTTTGTATGTTACAATTCACAGCTGATTTTCAGGTACGTTGGCCAAAAAAAAAAAAAAACATGATTTGCATTCTTCAAAGCCTTGTGCTTTTAACTATTGTAATCACTAAAACCGATGGTCTCAAATTTCTAGAGTTTTTCATAAAATTAGTTATGGGGTGTTAATAAATATAAAAAAATATTTCTGCCATGACTTTAATAAAAAAAACATATTTATAATAATTTCGATCATCTGTGAATAGTTTCTGAAAGTTTCATTAACATCTGACAATTATTTTTATTTTTGCAAGATTTTCCAAATTAATGTGTGTAAATACAAAAAAAACGCGCTAAAAATTATCTATGTTATTTACTACCCCTTGTTGCGACAAAGAGAAACAAGGTTTTTAAATCAAAATTTAGAATATTCTAAAAAGATGGAAAAATTTTTAAAAATAATTAAAAAAAATTTAGTCTATCCTCTTCATAAAAACATAAGCATTTTGACGATAAAATTTTGTTTTCATAAACTTTAGCGTCTTTTTCATCAGACTATGCTCTATGTTTTAGCGATTCCGTGGAGTGACTTAGGTTAAAAAACCCAGGTTGTTTATGTGTGTGTGTGTGTGTTCCTTTATATATGGGATCGGATTTGTTACATTTTTCAGCCGATAAAACAAACATCCACTTTTTTTTAGGCAGGTAGTATTTCTTATTGTCTTGCACACTTTTTTCTTTATTTACATTCAGAATGCTTTAAAAATTCCATTTACAAGACAATTGTTTATAATAAAATTCTATTCACCAATCGATAGACTCATAACGATTGTAAACAATGTTTTTGTTTGAATTTGGGTTTGACCAGTTCGTAAAAAAAAAAAAAAAAACTAATTAAGACATGCGTGTCCGTCAACCTTAAACAATAATCTTTGTCAATTTTATTTTTCAGGCTTTATAATGGTCGATACTTGATCTATCTCTTACTGTTACATCCCCGGGCAACGCCGGGCTCTACTGCTAGTAACGAATAGAATCCAATTCCGATGTTAGTTATCAGTTGCATTTTATTTTATTTTGTTAGATCTATATGTGTAAATAATTTTGCTTGATCTATATTATTAAATAATTTGTCAGATATATATATTTAAATAATTTTGTTAATAACATATATATATGTTTAAATAATTTTGTTAGATGTATATGTTTCTTTAAGGGTGTGTTTATTGGCAACTATAAACGAGATTTTTTTTTAATTCACAGGGAATGTAATTTATCGAGTATCTTGTTAAATTACCGTTCATCTTTCCTGGGAAATAAAATCGTCTGTATAAAATTGTAGCCATTTATATCCGACCGTATACGACGTCTGGATATCGTCTATGATTCTAAATCTGCGGGTCATGACCCCTTACCTAAGATTGCTACTTAACGTTCGTTTTTCCCTTTACTTTAAACTTAGCATCTCCTCTCTTTTTTCTTACTCTTTTCCTTTTTCTTCCTTTTCTCGTATATAGAGGGTGTTTCTTGTGTCTTTTTTTTTTACTCTTTTTTCTTTTCCACGTGAAAAGAGAATGTATCTTGTTTTAAAATCTCAATAAATTGTCTACTCAGAAGTTATTTACTAATGTATGATGAGATGAGTTAATACGCTTCAAAACTTGATTGCATTTGTGTAGTATTTTTTACCTGTTCTAATCTCCTAAAATAAATATATATATATATATATATATATATATATATATATATATATACACGTTTCATTAAATAATATACACAAGTGTTGTCTATTTTATGTAAATTCTTTTCATAACGTCTGTTAAGTTTAATAACATTATCATTGAACTAAGAAAGAAATTCACAATATTGATCCATACTTTTTAATACAATCTAAGCTTTCGGCTTACATAAAACATTATCAAAGATGTCAATTACAACATATGAAGCAATATACGGACAAGACAGTGATGATAGTCTGTCATTGTTTACATAGATTATTTCTAAGCAACGATAAACACGTGCATATAAGACGTTAGAAGCTAAAATCGCATCGCATCTCATGACGTCACACTACATTTGAATGAAAACTCTAACATTTTTAGGCCTTTAAAGCAACATGCCTGCCCGCAAAGATACATTACATACATCAATATTTAGACATCCAACAAGTAAAACTCCTGCCTGATCAACTTCTATAGCGAATGCCCAGAAAAATATGAAATAGCCCTAATCAAAAAGTTAACCAATTGAAGTTTTTACATGCCCTCGTCCAAAACAATATTTTATAAAGAACTTACTAAAAATCATAAACAATAAATTTCCCCAATAAATTAATTGACTAACATAAAACACTACCTTTCAAATATTCATAATAATATTAGGACCTTGAATAAGTTCTCGCTGTTTTCCAACAGATGGCGTTCCCAGAACTGCGTGCGTGTAGTTTCAGATGGTAACGCATCTATAAGGAAGTACTATAAACAAGCTTGAAATTCAGTGTATGTCATTTCGCCGAAGTGTAAGTAACTTTGATTTTCATAGCGTTAAACATGCCGGAATTCGTGTCAAAGAAAGTGTATTTGCGGGGGATTTTACTGCGCTACTTTATTCAAAAAAAATCTGCAGCTGAAGCTCAGGGAATTCTTGTTGAGACTTACAGCGACCATGCTCTGTCGGAAACAATATGCAGAGATTGGTTTAGACGCATCAAAAATAATGATTTTTATGTTGAAGATAAAGAACACTCTGACGCACCGAAAAAGTTTGAAGACGAAGCTGAACTTGCAGAATTATTAAGAGTTGATCACACAACAATTTCGAAACGTTTGAATACATTAGAAATGAGCGCATTGGGTGCCGTACGAGTTGAAACTGAGAGACGTCGAACTGCGTCTTGTCACATGTGGATAGCTGCTTCAAAGGCAGAAAAGGAAAGTTTGTTGCATCGTATCTTCACCGGCGATGAAAAGTGGATACACTACGATAACCCCAAGCGTAGAAGATCGTGGGGTAAGCCAGGGCATGCATCAACATCAGCGGTAAAGCCGAATATCATGATTCGAAGTTTCTGTTCTACATTTAGTGGGATCAGATGGGTGTAGTTTATCATGGGCTACTCAAACCGACCGCAGCCATCATGGGGGATCGCTATCGACTACAATTGATGCGTCTGATCCGAGCATTCAAGAAAAAACAGCTTCTATACGAGCAGTGACACGACAAAGTGATTTTGCAACATGACAACGCTAGGATACATGTTGCAAAACAGGTGAAGACCTACTTGGAAACACTTAAATGGGAAGTCCTACCCAAACCCGCCGTATTCACCAGACATTGCCTCGTCCGAATATCACTTGTTCCGATCGATGGCTGAGCCTGGCTGAGCCTGGCTGAGCAGCACTTTCATTCTTATGAAGATGCAAAAAAAAAATGAGTCAAACTGGAATAGATAGATAGATAGATAGATAGATAGATTTCTTTTCTTTTAATTCCTCTTGTCTTTTACTTTTCTCCTGTTACTTTGTCGTAAGTTTCACGCGTGTATGCTTCCCTGAACAGAACAATCACAACCTCTTCAAATAAAGGGTCAGTTATAATTATCTATCCACCTTCTCTTCATAATCTTAACTTCCTAACATCATTCAGATCACATTTCTCATTCATCCTAACCAATTTCACAGTAACCCTCTACATTGAGTTACTCTCGAGCATTCTATAAGAGGAATCATAGGATAATATATTACATATCTGTCGTAAATGTCAAGTTACTCTAGATGTTTGAAAACACTGGCGTTCTGAAACATCACCATTGTCGAAAAAGGCATTTTATTAATTGTTTGTAAAATAACAGTGAGACGATTTGGTCGATGTTCTCAGGAGAGTGTGTATCGCTTCTTGTGACCTTGGGTACTTGGATTGAAATGCTTCAGTAATTACAATGAATTTCTTGCCTGGCTGGTGATTCAAAATGCGTCGTCGGTTGCCCAAACGTCTTTTCAGAATGAAAATGAGTGTTTCGCTAGAATGCATCGCTTACAGTAATACGTAAGAATTGATTGGGCGCCATTTCTTTCATTGCCGGGTCGGTAAGCCTACTGTGCCATCGGATTAAATCATTTTTGCTAAACAGTGTTCGCAGAGGGGTTTTGCCTTGATAGAGAGATTTGTTTGCAAATCCGTTACTCGACAGAACACTGCGTGTCTCTACGTTTATCAACCTTTATACAAATGGCGAGTTGGGTGACGTGCACGAAGAAATTCCACGGCAACTTCTATCTTTTTTTTCTTCTCATCATCAAGCGACTTTAAATTCAAAGATAATCTGTTCTGATTTTCGCGAAGGTTGGTTGAAATTTACACGATTGTATCGCATGAAAGAGGCAAATTCAGAATTCCATCTTAAAGTGACTTGATAATTTGTTTCTAAGAAAGACATGTTATCTCTCTATATTTCTTATATGAAGTATTATGTACATTATTCGGACTATTGTTCTCATCTTTGTCGCCATATTTATTACAACGTATCGGCCGTTGTACGCTCCGGCCTTCTTTAGGTGGTTGGAATGTCGAACTGAACCCTTTACTTCGCTCGCTAGGGTAGACTGTTCTAGTTCTAATGGATGCCAGTTATCTCCTGTTTATTTTCCTTTCCAACTTCTCCACCGCCTTAGCCAGGTATTGAACTCACACTCTTTGGGCCCTGTCACTGGATCTAACTAACGCCTTTATCCACTGCGCCATGTGTCCTTGATGATAATTAAAAAAAATAATTCTTGGGCGTAAAATGCAAAGTGGAAGAAAGAAACTTTTTCATGAGCAAAGAAATACCATTCCGAAAGTAATAATTATTTGGAGTGAACAATATATTATCGAAGTAAGATTGTTTAAAATCCCGCAAAATATTTTAAAAAAATATACTTCTGTCTGTGGTATATCTTACATTCCTGAGGGGTTGGACTTTTTAGCACAGTCCTGGGTATGACGATAGGCTACATCCAGCAGCTAGGCTCCTGGTCGGGTGAGTGGAGGTTTTGAGGATCGTGGAACCACCTCTTAACCGACCCGGAGTAGTAGCACCTGTTAGGGTCCAAGCTATGGGCAAATATTGAACTCCCAAACGAAAATCAATTGTACATTTATATAATAAAATGATCAATAACATATTTTTATAGCAAAATGACAATCAATACAACGTGATAGAAATATAAAAATACATTTTTCTACTAAAATTACCAACAATACATTTTATGATGGAACAAAATATATATCAAAAAACATACAAAGTATAAAATTATGCACAAAATATTTGTAGCTGAGCCCATGAAACCGCCTAAAATTAGTTATATTTCAGCATTAAGTAACCCATAGAAATGTTGATATGCCGCTAAACAAAATTAACTTTCCAGCAAAAATGCCAAGCGTACCTCCTTTAAAATGAAAGCAGAGTTACAGTCATCACTAGACTATTCTAGAATCTTTATTTTCTTCAACATTCTAGAATAGTCTAATGATTCACCTGACCTAGATAGAAGAACAAATCTGTTTGAAAGAGCTTATGCTTCCGAGTTCAATAGAAAATCGAAAAACTAGAATGAAAACGAGGCTGTTTGTCTCTTGTACAGAAGATGGTACATACTACAACAGAATTAAAACAGCGCATTATAGCTGATGAGAATTAACTACGAGGTCTAATCCATGGTAGTCTGATATAAACAGTGCACTTAGGAGGACCAAATGTTTTAATAGCATTAAACTTAGAAATTTTAATCTTAATGTTACCCAGAACAACAGGTTCAGGATAGCCATTTGCAAGGAAAATGTTGATTTACCTGAGTTCAGAATCCAATTTACATTCCGAGCATATCCCTCGTGCACGGTGGGTAAGAGTTTTGATAAGGTTAATCTTCCGAGATTTGGCGGGTAAAGGAACTAAGATAAAACAAATGTAAAAGACGGAACGGTATCACCAACATACCGTACGTAACAATATGGTTTGGGAACCTTATCAAAGAATTGTTTCTCATGAAACCCTCCGAAATTATTAGCTATAAGACGTCCCAGAGGAATACGCATCGATACTGCATCAATGTGTCAAGACATAGCATTGGAATTGAACGAGGCAGACTCACCAGACATCTCCATAAGCCCGACAAAAATGTTCTCAGGAAAGCAAGGATGCTTTAAGGGGCATCCATATTAACAGTCGGCACAAATGTCAATAGATACACATTGGTGAACAGACTAGATATATCAAATGATACAAGATATTCAGTGTCAGCAGAACAATGTAATTTATGCACATATGTAATTTACATATATATGTAATTTACGTATATATATATATATATATATATATATATATATATATATATATATATATATATATATATATATATATTTAATTATATGTTATTTACGTATATATGTAATTTACGCATATATATAATTACATGTAATTTACGTATATATGTAATTTACGCATATATATAATTACATAAAATTTACGTATATATGTAATTTACGCATATATATATATATATATATATATAATTACATGTAATTTACGTATATATATAATTTACGCATATATATATAATTACATGTAATTTACGTATATATGTAATTTACGTATATATATATAATTATATGTAATTTACGTATATATGTAATTTACGTATATATGTAATTTACGTATATATATATATATAATTATATGTATTTTACGTATATATGTAATTTGCGCATATATATATATATATAATTACATGTAATTTTTTCGTATATATGTAATTTACGCATATATATATAATTACATGTAATTTATGTATATATGTTACTTAAATTGTTGTATATTATTGCTGCACTCAAGTAAGGCGATGAACACTTATGTATAAAAAATATATAAATTTCGGCAATTGTGTAGAGTGAGGAAGAATCACGGAGGTTAGGATTGTGCATACAGGAATTGACGGAGACAAAATCTTTGGTGAAATTCTAGCTAGCCTCTCTCAAGAGTTGGGCCGTTTTTATAACATTTGGACACCCACTCAACTTCACGTGGCTACGCCTTGTTCCGGGATGTCGCCTATGCAGTCTTTTCCGGCCATACCTCTTCCAGCTATGTGCCCACGCATTACCTGTGCACCCTGTTTATTTTAGCCACCGAATGCATTTCCTGTTTATACTATCGCCCATTTTGATTTTTGCTCACTTTCTGGTGGAACGGAAGTGAGGTCAAAGTTCTTCCTCAAACGATATCCAACACAGTAGTCTGAATAAAACTTCGAAGCAGGTTCAAGAATTTCAACAAGCCATCTTGTCAGTTCATTCTAGACAGATCCAACGATGGTCAAAATTGGTCTAAGCCGAATATCCCGTTTTTGAATTTTAGGTAGACCATCCATCCTAGGACGCTGGAAATCTTCAGGACGAATTCTATCGTAAACCTGCTTAGAAAGTAAATTTCTTTTTGTCAAATTCAAGAAGCCTTAATTGAAACTTAATTTCCGTCTTTAAGGTTCGAGAATATCACCTGACTTGTGAAATTTGATGATCTCGTCTAATACAGTAGACATTTTGGCAACATAGTCAGAATAATTAAGAATAACTACACCTGAATCTTTATCAGGTCAAGTAATGTAAATATCCGTTCTGCATTTTAATAATTTAGCATTCTGATAATGGTTCTTCCGTCAGAAGAACTCATTAAAATTGATAGGCTATTTCACGAATCAACGAGCAAGATTATTTAGGCGACGTTTAAGATAACCTAACACATATATATATATATATATATATATATATATATATATATATATATATATCTGTGTGTGTGTGTGTGTATTGTTCAGTGTGTATCGTTCATCTCTGAAACAGTTTCTATTTACACAATTTTGTGATTAAAATTTTTATTTACTTTCGATAATTCCTACAATTTGCAATTTTATTATATATATATATATATATATATATATATATATATATATATATATATATATATATATATATATATATATATATATATATAGGTATATATATATATATATATATATATATATATATATATATATATATATATATATATATATATATATATATATATATATATATATATAATTTTAATGCCTCGCCCTTATTGTAATACATTTATTTCTTTTACTGAAATCACATCTTCCATCCTGTCATAGTATTTTCACCTATTATTATATCTTTTGTAAAGAAGAAATTTTCACTCATTATATTTTCTCATTTAATAAGTATATAACAATGACTAAACTTATGTATTTTTCCTACAGAAATCGAGATGTCAGCTTTGTGCATAGAAGCAGCACCAGAGACATAGAAATTTGAATTGTTGCATCTTTGTTTTTAGCTGATGAAAACCTTAAAAAAAGTAAAACATTAAAAAAAGAAACTAAATTTCTTAACACTCATTATCTTCTGAATCTTAAATTATTTTAGTCAAAATTCACTAAAAAATAATCTTTATCCAATTTTATTATAATTTTATTATAATATAATTCTTAAATATTTGACCCATTTTTGTCAATTGTTTTCCAAAACTTTGGATATTAATTTTACTTTTCTTTTTCTCTCTTTTTTTTTTGTAAAAATCGAAACTTAATGATTAATTATATTCAACTTTGTTTACTTCTGCTTGACACATTGATGATATACAAGAAGTCTAAGTTTTCACGGTGTAACGCCACTGCGTCACCGCCATCATCATCATCATCATCATCATCACTAGTGGTTTAAAATCGATACCACTGACAATCGTCGGAATGTGAGTGACAACAAATCTTCTACTTTACCAGTATCCTCGCAGATCCTGCCTCGGTTATAGAGTGGATGGTTTCAAACTGTCATTTCGTTCGCATGGTTATTTTCTCCAATTCCAACTCGAATCTTTTGAAAATGGCTTCAAACACGTCTCTTATTATCTGCAGAAGCCTTACCTTCATGCTTCAAAGCTTACCCTATTCTCGAGTAATATCTAAACATTATATTATCTTTTATTTTTTTTTAATTCTTCTTACTTCTTTTGGCTTCATCCATTTTGTCAGCTGACATAACCACGTTCACTCTCTAGCTGACATTTTACTTGTTCATAAGTGCTACATCAGCTCTTCTTGTTTAGATAGAATGGTCGGCCTGGATATAAAAACACGGCGGAATTATTGTAGTATTTCTTTTATAGGATAACTTTTGTTATTATTTCTTTCTCTTCCTGTCTTCATAATACTAAAAAGCGCTGTGATGGTTCAAAGTGTATTTTTAATTTAAAACATGACTTGTCCTCGTTTTAAAATATCTGCCTGTAAACGACATGCAATTTGCATCTGATTATTTTATTGCTATTCCGCCTTTCCCTGCCCCCCCCCACTAAGATTTTCTTTCAATATATCTGACTTTTGATTCGTTTCAGATTCTCTTCTACATTAACGGCCCCAAATCTTTTCCCCCATTGATGGCTGACACGTATTTTTTTCAAACAAAAATATCAGTGATCCTTTCAGAACGACTTCAAGAATAAAACAATTCTTCAATAAAACAATTTAAAAATCTCGAATCTCTCTATGGTAAGCAAACATTGCAGACTATTATTGGTGTAGTGAGTTCGATTCTTATTAGGTGCAGAACAAAAATTCCTGCCGTGGAGTAATTTTTACCACCCTATTCTTGCTGGTAATTAATATTATATGATTCCTTATTCTTAAGACAGACAGACACACAGACATACTCTGTTTTATATATAGAGATTTTTTTTTACATAATAAACGTATTAGTTAATGGGTGTCATTATTTTAGACAGAAACTGTTAATCTTTGAATTTCTCTCTCGTTTCTTATTCTACAATAGACATTTCCACACAGAAGTTAAAGGCTGCCACTGTCAGCCTTTAAACGAGTCTTTATTAAATATCAAAGCTGAGTCAGGATGTCGATTTTCTTATGTCTTGGATTTGTTTTAACCTAATTCAATTCGTGTTTAGCTTTGTATAATAATAAATCTTGATGTATTGTTTTTAAAGATTTCAAAAAATTTGAAAATTTAAAATTTCCTCATATTAATAAAACTGTTCTATAAGTTAGTGCTCAAAAGTCCTCGTCGCCATCCACTTTCTAAATTCTAACCAACGTTCTTCAAAATCAGATTTTTTTTACGAAAAGCTTCTTGATCTGTTCTCAATAGCACCTTTAAATAAGTCTTTATTCTATACCAAACACGAGCAAAAATAATGACGTTTATTTATCTATCTCGGGTAAAGACACACTTTATGTATGGATTTTTGTAAGAAAGTTGCTTAAAATATTGTTGCCAGATATCATCCGGTGCCCCTGCTATTTACCTTGAGCTCCTTGATAAAATCCAAAGAAGAATCAGCAATATTATTGGTCCTGATCTGGCAGCTCGGTTTCAGTCACTTTCCCACCGCCATAAGGTTGGCTCTCTGTCTCTTTTGTACAAATACTTTCATGGCACTTGTTCGGTTGAGCTCTTCGTTATGGGGCTAGATTTTAACTTGTTGCTTTATTCCCCTCCCCTTACAGACAATGAATTGTACATATGGAGACTAGTTAGGATTTCCTGGAGTTTCTGAGGTATTATGGTGGATGAAGTAAGAATAGTAATTAATGCGTTGTTTTGGTGAAAGGAATATTGTGATATGTTTGAGTCAGTGTTTGTGGCTAGCTAAGTTTAACATTAATACAGAACAAGACCGTCCTTTTCCCCATTCCCCATTTTGGCCTTGTGCTACATTACTGCATACAAGCGGAATAAATATAAAATTCACTCGTCGTTATGGGGTTTTAAATCGTTGGTATGTTTGTGTCAGACGCTAAGTTTAACGTTAAGACAAGGACAACCTTTTGCCTCGTTCCCCATTTTGATTTTTTGCTATATTTTGTATTTTATACAATTAAATATCGCTTTTCGCTATGGTTGTTGCAGTTTTTTGTGTATATTTATCTACTAGTGAGTTAGCCCAAATGACTTGACTCCCTTTATAGTCCACCAATAGAACGTTAACCAATCAGAGGACGTAGAATATTCAATCTGTCGTGTATAAAGGCGGCCATTTTGTTTACTATATCCGATTGTCCAATGCCAGCTTGTCAGGCGAAGAGGAACAGAAGGAAGAACTATGCTCTGCTACTTTATCGGGATATCCACTGCTAACCTGAACTACGCTTCCCTACTGTCTTCGAAATATTCACTGCTAACCTCTGGATTCTATACTCGAAGACGATCGTCATCATGAACAACAATGGTACCTAGACTTTAACAATTTAAGCCCAGTACCAGACTGACGACGAGGTCTCATCAGCTGTTTGGGTAAGACGAAGCTGTAAGTTCTATGGTAACAGTTTCTTTTTCTCGCACTTCTCGCTTGTGGAACTCACTTCCGGTTGTATGCTTTCCAAGTAACTTTAATCTGCAAAAATTTAAATACAATGTCAATCACTATCTACTGTTCTTCTGATTACTCTTTCCTCTTCCCGTCCATTATTGTTTCTGTTCCTAATTCTTCCACACCCTGTAACCCATTGTCTTAGTGGCTATACTGCCCTGCATGAGGTAATACCGATATATAAAAAAAGGAATGAAATTTTGTTTAATTTGCAAGTTTTGTCAAATTAATAAAACTGATTTGTTCTAACTTTGGTCATTTCTGTCTTAATTTCACGTTTTCATTTTAATTGATCAAATTAACCAGCGCTGTAAAATATTCCTTGCAGCCTCCACATAATTTCACATCTTTCACGTTTTATCCATCGATTGAATCCTATCCGTTATAACGAACGAAGAGAGTTGAACAAAAAAACAAAAAAAAAAAACAATCTCTATTACAAGAATAAGCAGAAAAGTTCTTCATATCACAAAATCTGATCAGCGTTCGGAAAATTCCGTGTCAAATATTTTTTTCCGGAAATACAAAATGATGGCTTCTTCCAACTTCCTATTATTATACCTGTTACTTGCCTCAGTTATCTTCTTTTCAGTATGTCCTGTCAAAGTTAAACTGTCAAGCTTTTCTTTCCTTGTTATTAAAAACATTTTAATTCTTTCTTTCTGATTTTAAGTATAAATGCTTGTTTCTTTTTAAGTTTTTGTTTTTTTTAAAAAAACTTCCTCGTAACTCACAGGATCCATAGTAGCATCATCATCATTCTGTAGAACCACATCTTTGCTTCTCTTCTTCCTTCGAAAATTCAGGAATACTAGCGACTGGGTAGTTTAATTACTGTTTCAATTAGGCCACTGTAGCCTAAATTGTACAGCAGCTGCCTCTGAAAATCTCAGAATAAGTGAATATGAGTTAAAATTTCGGGGGAAGCGTATTCCTTAATCCTGAACTATGTTTACTAATCATCACGGAATAAAATATGGGAGTTAAAATAAAAAGGCAGTTGAATTTATTACTTGATGCATTAAGTATTTACCACACTATTTACATTATTCGGACTATTGTCTTCATCTTTTTCGCCGTATTTATTACAACGTTTCGGCCTTTGTACGGTCCGGCCTTCTTCAGATGGTTGAAATGTCCAACTGAACCATTTATTTCGCTCGCTGAGGTAGACTGTTCTAGTTCCATGCGCCATGTTTAATGGATATCAGTTATCAGTTATCTCCTGTTAATTTCCCTCTCCAAGTTTTCCACGGCCTTAACCGAGTATTGAACTCACACTGTTTAGATCCTGTCAATGGATCTAACTAACGCCTTTATCCACTGTGCCATGTGTCTTTAAGGATACATGGCACAATGAAGAAGACCGGAGCGTACAATGACCGAAACGTTGTAATAAATATGGTGACAAAGATGAGAACAATAGTCCGAATAATGTAAATAGTGTACATATTACCTCATCTCAGAAATATAGACAGATACTGAAGTATTTACCCATATTTTTATTGATGGAAAATACAGGTAAATACTTAATAGCTATAATAAGTAATAAATTTAAATTCATTATTTTTGCAAAGTTACGCACAATAAATATGGATAACATTTTTTTTCATTGGCAATCGTGGTAAATGAGGTGCTCTGAGAAAACAAGGAATAAAGTTTATATGACGATACTTGAATTAAAATTACCTTTCGTAGGCTAACGGGTAAAGCAGCTACCATGTAATGGAGGACTTTCAAAAATACGGATGCGAATTTGAGTTTCACTAAAGGCATGGAGTTAATCAGGTTTATTGGTAAAAAAAAAGTGGGATAAAGAAAGACGCTTTTGACAGAACAAGCTCATTTAAGAATCTAGTGAAAAAAAAAGAATTTAACAACTAATGTCCATTAAAAAAAAATGTGTCACTTCGAATGACTAACCTGTTTGTATTTTATTTTCTATATTTTTTTGCAAGCATTCAAACAGCCCGCCTTTTAAATAATCAGTCACAATTTTCTGTAATGTCACTGACGACCTGCCTGATGTGGCTCTGATGAATTGAATACATTGATCAACACAAGACTTTCTGATTAAGACTAGCATTCAGTTTCTAAAAGATATTAATGCGAGTCGTTTCCATTTGAAACATATTGACTTGTCATTTAGCAATGTCAGTCATTGGTAATTTTACAAGCATGAGAATGTACTGTTGATAGTTATAAAAGAATTTCATCAAATTACACTTCACATTCGCAATTATCGTATTCCCCAGCATTGCAGAGGCTACATTTTATATCAAAATTAAATTTCAAAAATTTATATTACAAATTAGCATTCCTAAATCTAGTATCAGGAAATACAGTGTTGTAAAAGTTTGGAAACACCTCCTACCCAAAACTTGAAAATAATATTTGTTAAATTTTAAATTATTTCATAATTTGCTTGTATAAAAATCGAACTTATTTCTGTTAACATAAGATAGCATTCTCGAAGAAATTATTTGTTTTACAAGCCTATGTGTCTCAGCAATGAAAGTAAAATAACCATATTATGCCAGTAACGCTAGTTTTAATTTCCTTAATTTCTGACCAATAAAATTCATTTATTCTTGATTTTCAATGTATTTCTACAGTAAAACCCACGCATTGTAATTAACAAGTACACACACACACACACACAACACACACACACACACACACACACACACACACACACACATATATATATATATATATATATATACACACACACACTTGTACACCCACCCACACGAATATACACACATTATACTGACTCACTGCCTAATGAGCCAAATGATAACACCCACCCACAGCAATACACACGCTTACACATATCATACTCACTCACTCCCTAAGAACCAAATAACACACACACAAACACTAAACAGAGACATATCCCCTCTCCAGGACCAATAAAACTGTCAAACTGACCAAGGGAATTCAGAGAAGCATAGATCCATCCAGCTCTTATCTCAAATAACAACTTAAAAGAGACTGTTTAACGAACACAAGGAATGTTAAAAGATTCGTGTTAAAAAGATAAAAAAATAAAAAAAAAACAAATGAAAACTACAGACAAAAGTTCATTTTCTCCATCAAGACATTAATTTCTGTAGTTTACTGCTACCAGCAAGCAGAAATATGGTAGTGCAAGTTTTTGTAATTTAACAGAGAGTGTGAGAGGGCTAGTTAAAGAGACATGGTAGAGTATAGGGAGGGGTTAATTTCATATCACACTTGAGAGAGATATGAAATTAACCCGTCCCTATACTCTACCATGTCTCTTTAACTATCCTTCTCACACCCCCTTACAAAATCTTACACCACCCATCAATTTTAATCTCATTTTTCGTTTCATTTCATTGTTGGTAGTGCTCTCTGATGATCCGACGCCCTTTTAAAAGGACTCTGAATAAATAAATTATTGTAATGGTACCTTGAAGTGATCTGTTTTTCTTTTAAATTTATATATAGTGATACACTATGTAAACAATGACAGACTATCATCACTGTCGTGTCCGTATATTGTTTAATATGTTTTGTGATTTATATCTTTGATAATGGCTTAAGTAAGCCGAAAGCTTAGATTATATTAAAAAATAATGGATAAATATTGTGAATTTCTTTCTTCGTTTAATAATAATGTTATCAAACTTATCAGAAGATACGAAAAAATTTTACATAAAATAAATAGACAACACTTGTCTATATTATTTAATGAAACGTGTATAAATGAAAATATGCTGCCTAAATACACACAATTTAAATTACATGATCCAGCAGCCCACAATACTATCAATACTTGGAATTACAAATGTAGCCTTGTGAAAAGGCAAATCGAAATATCCAAAGAAAAATTAAACAACTTTAACAGCAAAAAACAGGACATTTACGATGAACTACAGGATATAACTACCCCGGACCAACTGGAGGAAATTACACATAGACTCACGGAAATTACCAATAAATCTGAAGCTCAACACCGAATTAAAATTATAAAAAAACTGAATACATTATACAAAGGTAATATCACTCTTCCTAACAAAACTGATAAATACATTAACCTTTCCAAATATGAACTAAGCACCAAAAAGAATTACTTAACCTTGGACCTAACTGCCATATATACCGTAAGTACAATCGACTTTTTAAAAAAATAGAAATTGAGACCCTATACCAAAACATCGTTAAACTCCAGGATGAACAACTAATAGAAACTACACCAGAATTTAAAGACTTACTTAAGGCCGAGGCATTGAAAGATCGACATGATAAAAGCAGAAACTCCTCAAAAATTCTTTCTAAACAACTGAAAATTGCCACACAAGAACTACGTAACCACCCTGACATTATTGTAAAAAAAGCTGATAAGACCAACATTTTTGTCATCCTAAACAAATTGGATTACAACAAAAAACTAGACCACATACTCCATGATCACATAAAGTTTAAAAAACTTAACAAGAACCCGACCAACCAACTAAAACCAAAGCTTAATAAACTTATTAATGCTAATAATGCTGAACAGAACTCTTTAAAACTCCCTAAAATTGTTGGTGATTATAGACCTGGCTACATATATGGCACTATAAAAACACATAAACCTAACTATCCTCTCCGTCCTATCATATCGCAAATTCCAACTCCTGTATATCATCTAACAAAATACATCAACCAACTTATTACTCCCTATCTTCCTAGTAAATATAGTGTTAAGTCAACATTAGAAGTAATCCAAATCCTAAAAAGTGAAAAACCTGACAATGAAATCATGGCTTCACTTGATGTTGAAAACTTATTTACCAATGTCCCTGTTAGTGAAACTATTGACATAATCATAAGAAATATATACAGTAACTCATCTTTACCCCCACTTAAAATTAATCCTAATATATTAAGAAAACTACTATTAACTTGTACTACTGAAGTCCCTTTCTTTGATCATAATAACAATATATATATACAACGTGATGGTGTCTCCATGGGTTCAGTATTGGGCCCGACATTTAGCAATTTCTACATGTCGAACCTCGAAAATAAGTTATTTACAGATTTTAAAAACCATCAATCTACCTAAGATACGTTGATGATATTCTTACGTTAGTTAAAAATACAGATGAAATAATTCAACTTCAAAACGGTTCCAAAATAATTCTGTCCTTAAATTCACATATGAACTCAATACTACTAATAAAATCCCCTTCCTTGACATATTGATAAACACAAATAATAACAAATTTACTATTTCGCCATACAAAAAACCTACAAGCATAAATTCATGTACACTTAACTACAAGAGCTAATGCCCATATTACTACAAAATAGCAATTATAAAGAATCTAATACATCGTGCAGAAACTAATTCATCCACAAAACAGATTTTTTTACAGTGAACTAAAGAATATAAAACAGACACTTATTAATAATAGCTTTCCAAACTATATAGTTGATGAACAAATAAGATGCTTTTTTAGAAATCTCAATAATAAGCAAATTGTACATAATACTGCTTCTACTGATCTCAAATATATTAATCTCTATATCGTAATCAAATGCATACTAATTATAAACAAGATGAAAACATACTAAAAAAATTTAGTAAATTCTAATATATCAACTACAGATCCTAGCAAAAAAATTAAATTAATCATATACTACACTAAATCTAGTATATCCAACTTAATACTTCAATGATTCTTCTCCCCGGTTAGCGATTTGCAAAAAACCAACATAGTTTATAAATTCAAGTGCCCTTTGGGAGAGTGTATCTCCAACGAATTAAATAATATTTATGTTGGTCACACCACAAACTCGCTTTCACGACGCTTGACATTACATTTTAATGAAAACTCTAACATTTTTAGGCATTTAAAACAACATGCCTGCCCGCACACACAATCCCGTAAAATACTTGTCGAAAACACAACTATACTTCGACATGAAAACAATAGACAAAAACTAAAAATACTTGAAGCATTATACATCAAACAGTTAAAACCCAACCTAAACAAAATCAATTATGGCATGTCTACAAATATTCTTAAATGTCTATAATTTCTATAATTGGTAACAGAAGCCATTGGTTTATACCAACGGCTTTCCTTATTTCATTCTCCAATTCACTCTCATGTAGTCATGTGTGACGTCATGAGATGCGGTGCGATTTTCGCTTCTAGCGTCTTATATGCGCGTGTTTATCGTTGCTTAGTGATCCACTATGTAAACTAAACAATGACAGACTATCATCACTGTCGTGTCCGTATATTGTTTAATATGTTTTGTGATTTATATCTTTGATAATGGCTTAAGTAAGCCGAAAGCTTAGATTATATTAAAAAATAATGGATAAATATTGTGAATTTCTTTCTTCGTTTAATGATAATGTTATCAAACTTATCAGAAGATACGAAAAAATTTTACATAAAATAAATAGACAACACTTGTCTATATTATTTAATGATATATATATATATATATATATATATATATATATATATTGCACTAATTTGTTGTCAGTTCATTCGCTATTTGCATTTCACAACGCCCAAATTGTTTGCCTAAATTTCTCAGTCGAATTTTAGACTAGTGATTACAGTCTATCTTCCTATTTAATCGATAACAGATAACAGAAGAGATGGATTCATATTTTCTTTTCAGTTTCTAGATACCCTGCTCAGTGTCTGCATTTCATTTACGTTATCCCGAACACCTTCAAATTCCCGTGTCAAATTTTCCATCATCTATTTCCGTGACCAAATAGATGACTTTCTGCACATAAATGTTTTTCACGTCCACGATAGGTAACTCATATTTTCGTCTGCTCCTTTTGCTAACCACCATACCTCTCAAACTTTTTTTTTTTCAAATTATTCCTTACTCTTTTCCTCTCATTTTCATTCAGGGCGTTGTTTAAAATTATTTTAATTTCTTTTTGAATCTCCCATCAACACACAATGTCGTCTGCATAGCTTATGTAGCTATGGATTATGTCCGCTGATAAGAAATCCGAGGAAATCCCTTCTGATTCTCTTACAATAATCCTGTTGTGCAATTGAAATAGAATAATCCCATTGTACAATTGAAATAAATTCGATGAGAAAACATATCTGTGTCACACTCTTTTCTCTTCTCTTTATTCGCGTAAGAAATTTCTAATACAGTTTGGGTATTAATGCGATTTATTTCATTTCCTAATATTTGAAAATGCAATTTATCTAATGTACTTGTGTAATCTATATGTTATGATACACCAAGTAGACATTGGAGTTGTATGCAGTCAGTATTGGTTCTATAGTCCAAGTCCCATTGCCACTACCTTACATAGCGAACTTATACATAACGTCAACTCGTAATTCTAATTAGTGGTAGCACTAACCATCCGGGGGCCCGGTGGAGTAATGGATAGCGGCTCGGATTGAAGAACCGGAGAGCAGACTTCAAATTCCATTTAGATTAAATTCCATTACATTCACTCACCTTAGAAAGGTATGTATTCTCTTCTTCCCCCCATCAGCTATGGGTAAATAGCAGTACAGACCGGGTTCTATAGCCTTAGATGGCAACTGGTCTACAGCAGAAAAAAAAACGGTAACCTACTTCGGGGAAAAAAAAAATCTGCATCGTCAGTCATGTATCTAAAGATAAATGATCGCCTAAGCGTGTATCACGCATGGCACGTAACTGACTGATTGTAACATGTTTAACAGTCTACTCCTTATTTTTATTATTGATTACATTATTTATTCCTCTTCTTTCCCCACCAGCTGTCGGTAAATAGCAGGACAGTCCGGGTTCTATAGCCTTGGATGGCAACTGGTCTACCGCAGAAAAAAAAACGGTAACCTACTTCGGGAAAAAAATATCTGCCTCGTCAGTCATGTATCGAAAGATAGATGATCGCCTAATCGTGTATCACTCATGGCACATAACTGTCTGACTAGCTACTGCTACATTATGAATCATAAATATACTTCTTTCGGCATATCTATCACTCATTCTGACAGCATTATGAGCAGGTATGTAGCATCTCTTTCTTTTGCGTCTCCCCCTATTTATATTCCCCCTGTTACATAACAAAATCCGTAATTAGACAGTAATGTCTCATTATGGATTTTGTTATGTAACTTAACAAGCTGTTTGAAGTTCATTTGCACCTGTCTACATTTTACACTCCAATAAGGTCAAGATATTCTAGTATTTCGTCATTATTGATTTTTCATTTATTAGTTCAGGAATATTATTAGTCTTGGTAATGTTAATCAATCTGATAAATCTCACTAATGGCGATGGTAATATTATAAGGAAACATTTGGCATTCATTGACCGAGCAGACAGTACTGTTTTCAGTTGAAATCTATAAAATCTTAAAACACTCTTTAAGAAAGCATTTTTTCAAGTCTAGTAGGTTATTATCGCTTTTTCCATTACTGATAAGGGTTTTCTTTCGAACCTTATATTTGAAGTAGTGCGAAATGTTTGGCATTCATTGACCAGGCAACCAGTACTGCTTTTGGTTGAAACACATAAAATCTTTCGCTTAGAACAATTTTCAGGGAAACATAAAATTCTTCTAAGCCAAAAGTTTAGTAACTGTTATTGATCTTTCCAGTATTGATAGCGGTTTACTTCCTAAGCTTTTATTGAAGTAGTGTGGAATGTCAACATCTTGATTATATCATTATTTTCTCTTCGAGTTACATATTTTATCGATTTTAGTTGCTGCTAATGTTGGTAGTTCACAAGTGATGTGGTTATTGCAATGTGGTACAGTTCTTTGTTAGTGATATTCTTTCGCCAGTCTACGAGTTCCAAAGAAGGGCGTTCTTTACAACTTCAAAGCCATTTTCGCCTTTAAAAACTCCCTAATCTCTATAAGAATCTAGATGCACTATTTGAATATTCCGTCTCATTTTTCCAAATTTTCTAAATTTTTCAATACTTACGGCATCATTAAGATATGGTTCCAATGATTTTAGTTTTCTTTGTACAAGTCTTCATATAAGAGTGGTGAATTCTGTACCGAATTTCTCACTTGAAAAGAAATTGAGATCAGATCTATGTCAGACACTGTCTGAATTGAAAAATAGTTGCTCATCAATTGAAGTGTCCAAAATAATAGTAATATATCGGTTTTATCCTTTTAAAATCAATTTAGATCAGATCTATATCAGACATTGTCTGAATTGTAAAACAGTTGCTCCTCAATAGAAGTCTCCAAAATAATAGTTCTATATCGGTTTTATCCTTTTAAAAGGAATTAAGATCAGATCTATATCAGACACTGTGTTTTATTCAAAAACAGTTCCTCATCAGTAGAAGTGTCCAAAGTAATAGTTCTACATCGAATTTAATATTACAAAACGAATTTAGATCATATCTATATCAGACACAGTCTGAGTTGAAAAACAGTTCCTCAACAATAGAATTGTCCGAAATAATAGTTCTATATCTATTATATTCTTTTAAAACGAATTTAGATCAGATCTATATCAGACACTGTCTGAATTGAAAAACAGTTCCTCATCAGTAGAAGTGTCCAAAATAATAGTTCTATATCGATTTTATTCTTGTAAAACGAATTTAGATCAGATCTATATCAAACACTGTCTGAATTGCAAAACAGTTCGACATCATTATAAGTGTCCAAAATAATAGTTCTATATCGAATCTTTCCTTTAAAAAAACGAAATCAGACCAGATTTTATCAGACACTGTCTGAATTGAAAAACCTTTTCTCATCAATAGAAGTGTCTAGATTAATAGTTCTATATCGAATTTATCCTCTTAAAACGAATTTAGATCAGATCAATATCAGACACTGTCTGAATTAAAAAAACAGTTCTTTATCAATAGAAGTATCCAAAAAATAATCCTATACTGATTTTATCATTTTAATAGCAATTTAGATCAGATCTATCAGATATTTTCTGAATTGAAAAACAGTTACTCATCAATAGAAGTACCCAAAATAATAGATCTATATCGATTTTAGTTTTTTTAAAATAATTTCGATCACTTCTATGAAAGGCACTTTCTGAATAGAAAAACTGTTCCTCATCAAGAGAATTGTCCAAAATAATAGTTCTATATCGGTTTTATCCTTTTAAAAGAAATTTAGATCAGATGGATATCAGACACTGTCTGAAATGAAAAACACTTCCTCATCAATAGAAGTGTTTAAAATAATAGTTTTATAGCGGTTTTATCCTTTTGATAGGAATTTTGATCAGTTCTATATCAGACACTTTCTGAATAGAAAAACTGTTCCTCATCAATAGAATTGTCCAAAATAATAGTTATATATCGGTTTTATCCTTTTGAAACGAATTTAGATCAGATCTATATCAGACACTGTCTGAATTGAAAAACAGTTCGTCATCAATAGATGTGTCCAAAATAATAGTTCTATATCGATTTCATCCTTTTAAGATAAAGTAGATCAAATCTATATCAGACACTGTCCGAATTCAAAAATAGTTCCTCATCAATAGATGTGTCCAAAATAATAGTTCTATATCGAATTTATCCTTTTAAAACGAATTTAGATCAGATCTATATCAGACACTGTCTGAATTAAAAAATAGTTCCTCATCAATAGAAGTGTCCAAATTAATAATTCTATTTCGATTTTATCCTTTTAAAACCAATTTAGATCAGATCTATATCAGACAATGTCTCAATTGAAAATACTTCCTCATCAATAGAAGTATCCAAAATAATAATTCTATATCGATTTTATCCTTTTAAAAGGAATTAAGATCAGATCTATATCAGACCCTCTCTTTTTCAAAAATAGTTCCTCATCAATAGACGTGTCCAAAATAATAGTTCTATATCGGACTTTTCCTTTTAAAACGAATTTAGATCATATCTCTATCAGATACTGTCTAAATTGAAAAACAGTTCCTCATCAATAGAAGTATCCAAAATAATAGTTCTATATCGGTTTTATCATTTTAAAACGAATTTAGATCAGATCTCTATCAGAGACTGTCCGAATTCAAAAATAGTTCCCCATCAATAAATGTTTTAAAAATTTCTAGAAAGTCCAAAACTAGTCTAATAACGTTTCCTGATCACAGGTGAGACTTTTTTTCTCAGGCCATAATGAATGATTGTACTCGCAATAAGGAAATTCTATTAGGATAGAAATTCACGTCAGACCTCAAGTGGAATAAATAAATATGATGCATCACTTAAGAAGCTTGAAAAAAGATTGATTCCTTGTACAGCACTAGAATGCACCTAGAATGCACCTGACTTTTTCTATTATGCTCTAGCTTTACAAGAGCTGCACCAGAACAAAAAATTAATTATTGCTACCATATATGAGTTGAAGCTGCCGAACTCTTAATTCCTGAACTTGACTGAGCTTACGCAGCCTTGTGGGTGATTAAATGTTTTCCACCCTGCAACATATTTCCTGCAGGAAACAGTTGCAAGACTCTCGCTACTCTGCCACTGTTTACGTGGCAGATGTCCGGGAAAACTACATTCCTTGGTTCCACAATTCCAAACCTTTACAGATAGGAACCACTATGCCACGTACACAGAGTCATTCCCGTTCTCTTCGCATTCCATTCGTAAGGACGAAGTTCCATTTAGAGAGCTTCTTCCACAGAACTTTTGCATTGTGGGGCGGATTCCAGACTTGATGCTTCCTTGATGCTTCCTTGATCAGTACAATCGACGAGGTTGTCAAATTTAAGGCCAAATGTTATTTATAAGCCGACTTTAAACGCTCCAACTATATTTATTAACAATCTCCCTTGAGTGGCTCTTAAGCCTGGCATTGGGAAACAATAAGAATTGCTATTTTTCAGGTTTTAGTATCCCATGTCATTCCAAAGATTGTATGTTGACGGTTATGTCTTTATTCTACGATCACATTAATATTTACTTTTTCCATAATTATCCTACTCTGGATTTGTATATTGTGAAGTGTAGCCTACGTTCTGAATTGTTATGTCTCCCTGCGCATGCGCACTCTTCATCTATGTCCCACGTTTCAGTTTTTTTAGTTCTGTTTCGCCATTACTTTTTGCTTGCTCAAAATTATATTTTTCTTTTTATTATTATTAATATATTCTGCACTGTTTCTTGACAGTTTCTTCCTATCTCCTCTTTATCAAATCGAGAAATTTACTTGTCAACTATTCATTATTTATCTCTTCTTGTTTCTTTTCTCGGGATGACAACTTTAGCAGATGTTATTACTCCTCCCTTTGGGGTATTACTATATGAAAACCTGACCAGTTTCAAAGTTTTGGATTTGTTCTAAACTTCGACTGGGTTGCTTGCAAATGAAATCGCTAATAAATCATTTTTATCACCAGTTACAAATCATCGCCTGAGGAAGTACAATCATAGCATTGAAACATGAAAGCTTTTGTGTAGCGATGTAAAATGTTTTTATTATAAACTCTTATAATAAAATATCATAATATATATATATATATATTAAAGAGAAAAGAAAAGGTGCAAACGTTTCTAGTTATAATGCGGATTGTTTTTTATACAAGAAGAAATATATATATATATATATATATATATATATATATATATATATATATATATATATATATATATATATATAGAGAGAGAGAGAGAGAGAGAGAGCCGAGTTCGAATCCAGGTTGAATCCATTACATTCACTTACGTGCTAATACCCTTGGGAAAGGTGTGAATCCTCTTCGTCTCCCTCCAGCTATGGTTAAAATAGCAGGACAGACTGGTTCTATAGCCTTGGATGGCAACTGGTCTAGGAGAAGGACAACTCTGAATTCAAAACCTGAGGCGGTTTGTTTGGGAACCTTGTGACACTTAGTGCACCAGCTCTCTGTATTCGTCCCTTCAAAAAGTGTGAATGGTCCTGCACGAAACCTTCACCACTATAATCAAATCTCATGTGCCGGTGTCGGACTGTCGGTTTCCTGGAAACTGATCTGCTTGACCCTCATACGTCGAACCCGACGGGAGAATCGCTTATTGATTATATATATATATATATATATATAGGGTGTCCATAAAATTCGTGTGAACTTTAAAATATTTATAACTTTATTTGTATTTGCGATAGAAATAATTTGTAAAAAGGATTAGAAAGAAGTAAATCTATATTTTTCTACGGTTTTATTGAAATTTTATTTAAGTTTCCACATGTTCTCTATCATTAGCAATACAAAGGGTAATACGATTTTGAAGTTCACGGGAAACATTTGCCAACTGATTTACAGTAATGCCTGAAATCACATAAATTGTTTTACAGATTATTTCTATCGCAAATACAAATAAAGTTATAAATTTTTTAATGAACACACGAACTTTATGGACACGGTGTAGTATACTTTATTTTCTATACTATATTGCTACACATATTTCGGGTCTTGTGACCTTCATCAAGCGAATAATTTTTATTTCCACATATAAATATATTTTTATGTTTTCTTATATTTAACCATTTTCTTTTGTCTTCTTGGACTGGACGAAAAATTTTCCTTTGCTTCAGGGGTAATAAAAAAATTCCGATTTGTCAGAGACAGTGGGAAGGAATGAAGTCTTTGTTCTTAACTTTTTATGTCCGCAGCATCTTTATAAACTTTTCTCCATTTTTGTGTATTGTGCGTTTGCTAGTATGTGTATATATATTCCTTCTCTATACATATATATTTTTTTGATTATAAGGAAATAGTATATATATATATATATATATATATATATATATATATATATATATATATACATAAATCATTCATACAAAAATTTATTAAAGTTACATTAACCTACGAATCACTCGATGAACATTATGATCCTTGTTTTTTAATAAATTCAAGTTGTATAAGGTCTTTTTTTTTAATCTGCTACTACTTCTGGCTGTACATTCAGCCATCCTCAGGAAGATGTTTTTCGCCATTTTATATCCTTAACTTTACTAATCTACTTTTTTGTATGAATGTTTCATGTAATATAAATTGAACTGCTCCACATATTTGATTTTAAAAGAACTGATCTGACGTGCAAATTTTCAGGATAACAACTGAGACATTACTCTACTTATTGAACAATTTAGTTCATGCCACATTGACTGATAAACTCCTACAGCCAAAAAATTCTCAAATAACCATATTAGTAAAAAAAAACACACTCTCTTAAATTTTCAAAAAACTTCAACCCTAGCGTTGCTACTGCAAGCTCCAAAATTTCTTATCCGTTAACAATAACACATTTCAAAACAAACATTTCGATTCGCATTTAATTCTTTGTGTTAGCTATTACCTGGATCTACTACAAACAAATGAATTTCCATGACTGACGTTGGATGAATGTACCGTCGAAAGTACTAGCAAATTAAAAAAAAGACTTTATAAAACTTGAAGTCATTAAAGAAAAAGGATCATACCATTCATCGAGTGGTTAGTAAGTTAAAACAACTTTAAAATTGTTCGCGAAGATGTTTTTGCTATTTATATCATTAATTTTACTAATCTACTTTTTATATGAATGATTCAAGTAATATAAATTGAACTGCACCACATACTTGATATATATATATATATATATTAAAGACATTTTTATGTTTAACGTTCTTTTTTGTAGATACAAGTAGTTAAGTAAATGCTCTGTTTATAATAAACAGTGATAAATAACATTTACCGGCCTGAATGTCCGAGAAATTTTCATAGAAAATATTCGTCCTTTGACAGGATTCGAACCTGCAGCCTATACGGAACCGTCATTTACGCTGACGTGCCTTAACCGACTCGGCCACAAAGGAGCATTCGAATTTACTGCTTATAAACTTCAAACAGAGCATTTACTTAAATACTTGTATCTACAAAAAAGAACGTTAAACATAAAAATGTCTTTAATAAATAAATTGTCGGACTTTGTCCATTTCTTAATATATATATATATATATATATATATATATACGCACTTATTACGGTGTGTAGATTTCGTCAGTTTGTGTGTGTGTGGTCCGTTTGTGTGTTTGTTTTTGCCCGTATGTGTGTATATATCTGTTTTCTCTCTATATATGCTAGGTATTATATTACTATAAAGAAATCTATGCGGTAACTACATGCATCTTGTGTGTGTGTATGTAATATATACACGTACACAAACACACACACACATATAGAAAAATAAATACTACGTTACTTAAAAATCGAAAACCGACACGTGTAAATAAAAATATGCAGTATAATAAATAAATAATAATAAACAAGTAAAATAAATTAATCTAAAATTATCCAAATAAATAAATTAACTAACAAACCGATCCCGATAAAGTAACCGTTAGAAAAAAAAAATAATCAATCCAAATAAATACATAAAGTAATAAACAAATTAAAAATCTATTAAAATAATAGTTAGAATAAACTACAACAATCAACCCCAAAATTGAATAAATAGCTTTAATTATCTTCCCAAACCAAAACAAACTATATATATATATATATATATATATATATATATATATATATATATTAAAGAAAAACGGAACTTTTGGTGGAACCAACGAACAACTTGCTTAAACTTTAACATTCTTATCTAGATACAATATCGAATAAAACTAACTTACCACACGGACTTCAGGGGCTCTAGAGGCAACCAGACGTCTAGCCACTCTGATGAGCTGTGATAGAGCGAAACAGTCTGTCTGTAGATGACAATATATATGCTTCTGAAAAATTTATTTCGGTTGAGCTCTTTGGGGAGGAAGTGTGAGTTTGTAAACAGTGACTATTACGGCAAATAATGCAAGACTCTTCGGTAAATCGAATCGAGTTCTCTCAGTCACTGTGTGTTTATCTAAAAATAAATACGCTTAAATTCTTCTTCATCCCAACGGCTTAGTGGTAAAATCCCCGACTGACGCCAATTCCGTTGGGTTTCGATCCTAGCTAGAGGCAACCAGACGTCTAGCCACACTGATGAGCTACGATACAGCGAAACATTATGTCTATTATAGTTGCAAAGTATACTGTATTTATAGATAAAAGTGCTCGATATCAATGACAGAGTGTATATGAATATAGAAGAGGACACAGATATCAACGCCGAAGGGCCACAGGTAGTTTGATTTTTGAACACGATCATGAAACACTATCCCTGTCCGATGGTGCGGTCAGTGTCCTCTTTCTCACAAACACACACAAACATTTATATGTGTGTGCGTGTATAGTAGCGTGTGTGTTTGTGTGTGTGTGTCGATCATCCTATATTAAAACATAAGCATTGGAAAACATGTAAATCTTAAGTAACGATATTTTCTTATTTCCTAATCAAATATTTGCTTATAAGTCTCTGAGGTTATTTATATCTTTCATGCACATCGCCCTCTGTGTTAGAGTTTTTTATGCATGTGTGTCGCATTCATTAATTAGTATGAGAAATTTTTACACAGATAGAAAGAAAGAAAGAAAGAAACAGTCTCAGATAGATAGATAGATAGATAGATAAATATGAACAGTTTCAGGTAGAGTAATAAATAATGAAATGTTTGATATATATATATATATATATATATATATATATATATAGATAGATAGATAGATAGATAGATAGATAGAAATGAACAGTCTAAGACAGATAGATAGATAGATAGAAATGAACAGTCTAAGATAGATAGATAGATAGATAGATAGATAGATAGATAGAAAGAAATGAACAGTCTGATAGAAATAGAAATGAACAGTCTAAGACAGATAGATAGATAGATAGATAGATAGAAATGAACAGTCTCAGATAGATAGATAGATAGATAGAAATGAACAGTCTCAGAGATAGAAAGAAATCAGATAGATAGATAGATAGATAGATAGATAGATAGATACGAACAGACTTTGATAGATAGATAGATAGATACGAACAGACTTTGATAGATAGATAGATAGAACAGACTTTGATAGATAGATATATATATAGATAGATAGATAGGTAGATAGATACGAACAGACTTTGATAGATAGATAGATAGATAGATAGATAGATAGATAGATAGATAGATAGATATGAACAGTCTCAGAGAGATAGAAATGAAAAGTCTCAGATAGATAGATAGATAGATAGATAGATAGATAGATAGATCAGATAGATAGATAGATGAACAGTCTCAGAGAGATAGAAATGAAAAGTTTTTAGATAGATATGAACAGTTCAGAGAGATAGAAAATGAAAAGTCTCAGATAGATAGATAGATAGATAGATGATAGATAGATTTATTTGTCTCATTTGTTGCCTTCTTCGTGTGTGTGTGTCTTTATTTGCATTTGTTGCCTTCTTCGTGTGTTTCTTATTTTTCTTTTCTTTTTCTTTTGTAGAAACACAATGTTTCTATTTACCTGGCGATGACACTTCGTGAGATTAAAATATGTTTTTTCTTGTTTTGTTTTCATTATTTGGAAGATGATTTTCTTTTCCTTATCACTAAGTGAATTGTATTGCCCTGGGGTAAACAATAGCTAGCTACCTATAACATTATCAACCTGAATCAAATTTATTTCCAAACAGCAGTCATTGCTTGATTTAAAAGTTTACTAAATGTTATTTAGCGAAAGATTGGAGGCTCGTACCCAAACTGTTTAGAAAACTCTCCCTCTCTGCTCGTCTATTTCATTGCCCTTACCTAATTTTAATGAAGATAAATACACTCGAAATTGTTTTCCTTTATTATATATACAGCTCTAGAAGATTCCAGCTTCTTCAAACGCCATAATTGAAACAATTAAATATATGTATGGCTCCCCATTCTCCAGTTTTAAGGAAAGCGCATCCTCTTCACAGAGATAAATGAAAAAATATATACTATGTACATTATTGGGACTATTGTCCTCATCTTTGTCGCCATATTTATTACAAAGTGTTGGTCTTCTTTGGGTGGTTGGAATAGTCCGAATAATGTAAATACTGTACATAATACCTCATCTCAGAAATATAGACAGATAGTGAAGGGCCGAAACGTTGTAATAAATATGGCGACAAAGATGAGGTCAATAGTCCCAATAATGTAAATAGTGTACATAACACCTCATCTCAGAAATATAGACAGATACTGAAAAAATATTTTTAATGGATAAAAAATATTCTATAGCAAGGATGGAGCGTGTGTAAATATAAAAGTTAAACAGCGAGTGGCAATAGTCTGTTTTATGATTGAACCAATATTTAGGTCATGGAAATTGTTTGGTGGCTTATATTATTTGGTCTAAGGAGCATTATTTTATACACAGAGTACGATAGGTAAATTGTTATATATTTTTAATTTTGTGTAGGCTTTTTATATTGTCCAACTGCAGAGTATAGTTGAATTCACTGGACTTGTAAAACTTTAACCAATTTTAGTATTTTTCCAGGATTTTATTTTAACAAAATAAAATGCAGAAAGAAATACAAGAAATAAAAAAAGATTATCAAAGGAAGGAAGAATATAAGTTCTTTAAATTCTTTTTAAGAATTACACCCCGAGCAAGGCGGGAAGCCACTAGGATGCAGGGGGGGTGCAGAAGATTTAGAGCGAGAGCAGATAGGAGTGATAGAAGAAAGGATGAGGAGAAGGATAATGGATAGATCAAGGTAACTGGAGATGTCGATTATAGCTCTCAGGGAAACAGTAACAGGGAAGGGTGTTCCACAGGCGAGAGGTGCGAGCTATGAAGCTATTGGAGTAGAAGAGACGGCTACATTTAAAAAGTTTCTACAGTGAAAGGGTGAGAGCGGGATGCCATTCTCATAGGGCGCTTGAATTCATGGAGTCTGGGAACCAGTGAAAGCAGCTCATCGGAGCAATTACCATGAAAGTACTTGTAAAAAAGACAGAGAGAGGCGACGGCGCATCTGTGAGAGAGCAACTGTAGACGAGATGCCAGATCAGGGCCAATTATATTACATATCCGCCTCTGGATCTTGTCAAGAACTCCGAGGTAAACAGAAGGTGCAGCAGACCATATATGGCAGCAATACTCCATGCAAGGGTGAATGGTTGTTTTGTATATTTGAAGTATCGATTCCGGGGAGAAAAATTTCCTGGCGCGGCACAGAGAGCCAACTTTCCTCGCGGTGGACGAAGCAATTGACTCAATGTATTTGTTCCATCACAAGTCAGCAGTCAACGTGAGACCGAGCAGACGCAGGGAGTTGTTCTGAAGAAGTTGACTATCTGACATTCTAATGGGGTGCAGGGAATGACCTCTGTGGTGATTAATAGAGAGTAGTTTAGTTTTTAAGGCGTTAAATTTGACTAGCTAATTCTTGCCCCAATTAACAACCGATTGGACGTCCATTTCGAGACGAACGGCCAAGTTAGTTTCGTCAGCGACACTGGATTTGTTTTTGAGGTTGGAGTAAATTGTAGTGTCGTCCGCGTAGATGCCTACCTGGGAATCAATGGCGTCTGGAAGATCGTTGATGAAGATAAAGAACAGAGTAGGGCCTAGGATGGAGCCTTGGGGAACACCTGCGTTCGTGGGATAGGAACTGGAGGAGAATCCGTTGAGAACGACCTCCAATTCACGGTTTGACAGGAACGATTGTATTATGTCAAACAATCGACCTGTAAGACCATAACCCTAGTCAATCTAGAGGTCCCGGAAATTTTAAATGTTTTTACCGTTAACCATGTTGGCGTTTTGAAAACTTAAGACTAAATTCTAAATTTTTTACCCCACCCAAAAAAAAATATATCATTTGTCTCTGCTACAGCACTGTAAAAGAAATAGTTTAGTCATCTACAGCTACTGCACTTTCGATCGAGTCTCTTCAGTTTGATAAGCGCCACGATGTTAGAAAAACGAATATGGAATGGCAGCCATTTAATAAGCATTCTTTGGTGCATACTTTCACAAAATATAAATGATTGCTTTGAGGTTTTTCATTTCAATATTTCAATTTGAAACAGTGACATATGTTCTAGTAAGTACTTTAAAAAATGACGACATTCCTTCACCGGCTCAACTGTTATCAAAAAATAATATTGTCTTACTCTGTCATCCTCTTTCCTTTCCTTCTCTTTTCTCCCTTTTCTTTACCCTTCTCTCTTTCCTCAAGAATGCATCTTTGTCGGTAACAAGTTGTGTTTGTCAGTATGTAAAACCATTTGGTTTTGTATATATGATAAAATTATAATAAATAAATAATTATCCCTCTATTATCGGTATCGAGCCCTCTTTTGGATTAATGCTGTGAACGTTGGAATATATATATATATATATAAACTTGAAGGTGTATTTAGGTGAAACCTATGTAGGTTTGCCTAGTTCATTAGGATTATTTTAGTTTTTGCTCTACATAGTGTATTGAGCTGTTTACGTTTAGGGTTTTTTTTCTTTGGACTTGAAGTTCAAGCACTTGACGAGAGGATTCGTACAGTGTTATGTTCTTGGTTCTTTCTTTTTGTTATATTACAAGTTGAGCTAATCGAGGTTTTTCAAACGAGTATTACCATTCATATATATATACATATATATATATATATATATATATATATATATATATATATATATATATATATATATAGTTTATGAAAAATTAGGTAATACGTATGGGTAAACCCAAGGAGGATAAAATCTAAAAATGATTAGGAATGAAATTTTTTACCGAATAAAGATTAGGTCGTAATGCATAAATATTATATAAAGTTACAAAAATTTACATAATAGTATTTTTTAAATAAAGATTAAATGGAACAAAGAAAATAAGATACTGGACAAAAGTTAAGGAACGATCTTGTTAATACTTTATTATGAACAAAATATCAACAAAGTTTAATATTTGGTAAACATTCCCTTATTTTCAATGACTTCTCTGCATCGTCAACCACATGATCTAATTAATTTCTTGCAAAAATCAGCAGTAATTCCCTCCCATTCGTCTTTCAATAACTCCCATATGTGATCCTGGTTTTCGGGTTTCTTTTCCGAGCCCTTTCTCCAATTATCTTCCAAACATTTTCTATTGGATACGAGTCGAGGCTCTGGGCTGGCCACTTCTCTAGGGCTATTCCTTCTTCTTCTTCAAATAAAGCCATAACCTTCTGAGCCTTGTGGCAAGGTGCATTGTCCTGCATGAAAATAAGAGATTCATAAAGATTATGGTGTAATCTTGGTACCACATGCTGCTGAAAAAGCCTTTTTTGTAAACTGACTGTTGTTCAACTCTCTTCCTACGGGCATTGATAGGGCGGAGTCTCCATGAACCCCGTTTATACGGGTTCAAACGGGCATTTTTGGCCGGGCCTAATGGATAGGAATGCCCACGTTCCTTTTGTGACACCCCTCGTGGGGTGAATCATTGATATTGCCCCGGATGATAGGGCCACTCCACAATCACAATCACTGCCGCCACCAAACTTTTCTTGACACATTGAAAAGACAATATTTCACCTGTTCTACGGCGTACGTAAGTTTTGCCCACAGAACCAAATATAGTAAACTTGGACTCGTCACTGAAATGAACTGTATCCCATTGTGCGTCAGTCTAAACAACGTGCCCTTCGGTTTCATTTTGAAATGAGAGGCTTCGAAGCTGGAATACGGGCATTCAATCCTGCATTTTTAAACCAGCGAGCAACCGTTTTCCTTGAAATCTTATTATCTGTCTCTTCATTAAATTTACGGGCAATTGATGTAGCAGTTAGAAAATGCTTTTTTGTAGATATTCTAACAATTCTTCGATCTTCTCTTTACGATGTTTTTGGAGGTCTGCTGGTTTTTGGTTTTGCATCTAACGGTTAATGTGTTTACTTATGTATGTTTGCGGTTGTATATGTGTATGTTGACACCTATTGTATATGAGATTGTGTGTACGTGTAGGTATGGAAACTTGGGTATGTCATTACGGCCACATGAGCTAGTATATGTGGGTATATATGTTTATATTTGTGTATTGCTGTGTGTATATATGTGAGTATGTGTACATATATGGGTCTATTGTTGTGGGTATATATGTGTATATATGTATGTGTATGTGTACTTATTATCATGGAGATATATACGTATGTATATGTTTATGTATTTATTTGTATGTATTTCTGTGTGTATGTATGTATGTGTGTGTATATATATATATGTGTGTGTAAAGAAAAATTATTATATGTGTATGCATATATGTGTTTATGTGTGTGTGTGTATATATATATATATATATATATATATATATATATATATATATATGTATGTGTGTGTGTGTGTGTGTATGTGTACATGTATATATGTATATATGTGAGGTGGACATCGAAGTTACCTATGGGTGTTGACTTTGATGTCCGATTTTATATTTACATACACTATTTTAATATATTAAATAATATTATTTTTAATCATTTTGACCTTTGTATATTTGCTCGCTTAAGTTATATTTCAATAAGTGGTGAACATTTATGTAATGACACTTTCAGTCTTAAATATTTATTGGTTGTTGTATCCGATTGTCTGGGTCAATGTCTGAGGATGTGTGTGCATGTATTTATAATTGTCTATGTGTATGGAAAGTGCATTCACTTTTAATCGTGTATGTATGTACGTGTGTGTTGGTTTCCCTTCCCCCCCACTTACTTTTTTTTTCTTAAACGATCGTGGTGATGTTCTCTGTCTAGTCTCTTTTTGTGTGTGTATATATATATAAATATGTCTGAGTGCTTATATATTATAATCTGATTGCGTTTGTTTTACGCGTGAGTTTAGGACCCCATTCACACACTCTTAGGATTAAAATGTATACATTGTCAAGGGACCGGATATGAAATTAGCTAAAGTAACTTCAATGAAGAAATAAATTGAATAACATATTTCTTAATAGCGATTAAATTTTGATTTTGAAATTAGTAGTTTTTAATTTTAATATTAAATTTTATCATATAATTTAGTAATTATTTGTTAGAATGAATTCTTTTTTAATACTACCCATATCTTAAACATCTGAATAGCTATTATAACATGACTTCGTTGCCAAGCTTTTTGAATTTTCCTATACTTGTATTTTGATTGGTCCATCTAGATTTTGTAGCAACGTTTTCCCCTTGTGAAGGATTGTTAATTAATTCGAAACTTTTAAAACCATTTATTTTACATTCAACATCATCTTGATAAGACACCGAGGGTGTTGAAACAAAATGGCTATTTTTTGTAGTGATTTTATTACATGTTATAATTTTTTTAAATAAATAATATATATATATATATATATATATATATATATATATATATATATATATTTGATGCATGTTACATTAAATAATATAGGCAGGTTTTGTCTATTTCTTTTAAGTAAGTTCCTTACATATTGACTGATAAGCTTAATAACATTATCATTGAAAGACGAAAGGGAATCACGATATTGATACATGTTTAAATACATTGTAAACTTTCGGCTTACATTAGCCATTATCAAGGATGACAATTACATTTCGATATATCAACCAATACACAGACGAAAACAATAATGATAGTCTGTTTTTTCATGAAAAATTACAAAGCAATAGACTAACTCGTGTTTACGAGACACAGAAGCAAAAATCGCGTCGCAGCTCGTGACGTTGCACATGACCACGCAAGAGTGAAAACGAGAAGTATTAAGTATATATATAAGATAATCTTAAGGAGCCAGGCAAACCTACCTAGGTTTCACCTAAAGGGATCGTCAGGGCAATGCTGATATATATATATATATATATATATATATATATATATATATATGTATGTATGTATGTATGTATGTATATCAAATATATACACATATATAACTATATATCTTTATATTTATTATAGAGATGTTACATACGGACTGATATGTCCCGGAAAGGGGATATATTTGAACGAAGTAGCTAAATGGTTTTGGCTACTATAACCAAGTAGAATATGGTAGCAGTAATTGACTGATATGCGTCGTAGTCGCAGGTAAGAAGTGTAGATCAATGGCATAGTCCAATGGGCGTCGTTATAGACTTAGCTCTTAGACTAAGGCTCTCCTATACGTCCGTCGGTATTTATGACGGACATCAGCCAATCACACTCCAGTGAGGTGGAACACAGGTGTATGCATATTCCATTATATCACGGACAAACAAGTACTCACGACAAAGATGCATTTTTGTTTCGATACGAATGCATCTCGACTGGTGAGAAACAAAGATGGTTCCTAGATGATAAGATGATAAATATTGCATAATTCTTTGTATTGAGTCCTCTTTTAAATTAATGCTATGAACGTTTCAATTTATATTCTTTTCCTTTTCGTTATATTTGAGTATATATATATATATATATATATATATATATATATATATATATATATATATATATATATATATACAAGGTAACTAAAAAAGTACTGTGCTTTTTTAAAGGAAAAAAAGAAGACGCTTCAGAGTATGTGTAACTTATATTTAATCTTCGAAGTAATCGCCATTGGCATCCATCACTTTCTGCCAACGTGTCTCCAGCTGTTCAATGCCCTTGCGGTAGAACTCGGGGGGTTTTGACGCAAAGAAGTCCGTGAGGGCTTTGCGCAAGTCTGCTTCATTGGTGAAGGATTTCCCATGAAGATGATCATCCAGGGAGTGAAAGAGGTGGTAATCGGATGGCGCAAGGTCAGGTGAATAAGGTGGATGGCACAAAGTCTCCCATCCAAGTTGCTGTATGGTATCCCTGACCACTCGCGCGACATGCGGCCTGGCATTTTCATGGAGGAAAAGCACACCTTTGCGATTCACCAGTGTTGGATCCTTCTGGCGCAATGCCTGTTGCACACGTTTCAATTGCTGCGAGTACAGGTCTCTAGTGACCGTTTGTCCCTTTGGTAGCAGTTCATAATGAACCACTTGACGACCTGTCCACCAGACACAAAGCATAATCTTGCGTTGGTGCATAGGCGGTCTTGCGGTGTGAGGGACAGTATCCTGAGGAGACAACCAATGTCTGGAACGCTTGTGAGTTTCGTACAGAATCCGCTTTTCATCACTGGTAAGCACTTGATTGAATAAGAATGCGGTATAGTGGCGAGAAAGCAGCGATACGCAGGCTGCCACTCGTTGTCCCTTGTGGACCTCCAACAGCGTTTGCAGAACCCACTTGCTCAGTTTGTAGGTCTTACCTAGGCGGTGCAGGTGAAGTCTAACTGTTTCATCGGAAACGTTGAATTGTCTTGCAAGTTCACCACACGTTAGACTACTGTCCACTTCAATGGCCGCCTTATGGACTCCGTCATTCAAGACCTGTGGTCGTCCAGTGCGAGGCTCATCATCAAATCTCCCAACTTGAATTTTCGAAACCAACGCCTTGCAGTACGTTCATCCACAGCATTATCCCCAAACGCTTGACATATGCGGCGACTTAATGCAGCTGCTGATAAACCCACTTTGAAGTCGTAAAGCAAACAGCACCGAACGAGATCTCTAGACACTTCTATCCTTCTCACAGCTGTCCGGCTTATAACTGATGGCCGGGCACGGTGCGTGTGTTTTTTATAACGTCTGATGTTCCTACTTCCGGCTGTCCGAATTTGAAAACAAATGCTACACGCATTTTCGTATATATTTCAACTTCATTCAATGACTAATCAAATATACATACATATATATATATATATATATATATATATATATATATATATATATTTTATATATATATATACGAATATTTTTGATTGTGCAAATCAGTGTTGCCAACATTGTGTGAATTGATTGGACGGTTTTTTGAAATATTAGAAAAAAAGTTATCTTGATAATAATTTGATTGGAGTGTGTGTATATATATATATAAAATATATATATTCATGTATATATTATAGCTATATTTATGTATATATATATATAAATATATATATATATATATATATGTATAGCTATATTTATGTATATATATAGATATATATATGTATATATATATATATATATATGTATATATATATATATATATGTATATATATATATATATATATATATATATATATATATATATGTGGTCATCAACCGTCATTTATTGAAAAAACCCTTTTTTATTTCTTTTTGTTCTTGTTATATTTGTATGGTAAAAATGCAATAAGACCTTCAATTATAGTGTGTGTCTGGGGAAATTACATTAAGAATTATTCTTTATAAATTCTTATGTCTTTTATTATAACTTCATATTGCAACGCAAGATGTAATTAAATATATGTATTCATCATAATTGACTTAATTTATAGCATGTGAATAACCCAGAATAATAATTACTAATTTAGTTTAATATTCACGAATGCAAAAGGGAACTTCATAGCCAAATATAGTTCTTGATATCTTACATGTACAATACAATTACAGAGTCACTTAAATATTGAAAACATCCTTGTGACAAAAAGCTCATATATAACTTTGTTATAAAAGTATGCAGACCTGCTACGTAATAGAAATCTTCCTCTATAGTTGCGAATGATAAATAATTGTTAACTGAAAAATGAAGTGTGGTAAAGGAAATATGGTTATGCTGAATAGAGTTCAGAATACCATGGACGAAAGATTTGAACAATGAGGAAGTTTTCCAGCAAATGGAAACGAAGAGGACACTTGAAAAAGGCAAGTGGATTTTTCGGACTTATAAAAAATAATCACAAGATATTTAGATTATTTTTACGACTTGTCAACTCTTTGCAGGTTACTTAAAGCCAGAAATCATGTTTAGATTGGATAATTTTTTCGTGATCATAATGTATTACTAATACAAGACTTACTAATTAAACCATAGCTGGGAAAGAAGAAGTAGATTTGTTATTTCCCGAGGATATTTGTTCGTAAGTGCTTATAAGGAACGCAACTGGATTTGGAACATGGCTCTTCGATTACCAATTCCGATCAGTTATCAATTACATATTGTTTAACTTTGGAGATCGAAGAAGAACCGATATTTCAATGGGATATTACCATTATCCCATTCTTCCAACCGCAAATCCAAGCTTACGGCACCTGGTATTCCAAAGCGGTGACCCATCTAGGTACTGTCCAGGTTCAACGTACCTTAACTTCGGAGGTCATACGAGAACCGTTATTGTAATGTGATATTACCATTAACCTATTCTGCCAACCGCGAATCTAAGCTTAAGTTATCTGGTATTCCAAAGCGGTCACCCATCTAGGTACTGTCCTGGATCGATGTACCTTAACTTCTGTGATCTTACGAGAACCGGTATTTCGATGTGATTTTATCATTTGTATATTCTAGCAAGCGCAATTCCAAGCTTATGGCGCCTGGTATTCCAAAGCGGTCACCCATCTAGTACTGTCCAGGCTCGACGTAGCTTAACTTCTGTGACCTTACGAGAACCGGTATTTCAATGTGATTTTATCATAAGTCTATTCTAGCGACCGCAAATCTAAGCTTACGGCACCTGGTATTCCAAATCGGTCACCCATTTAGGTACTGTCCTGGATCGATATACCTTAACTTCGGACGTCTTACGAGAACCGTTATTTTAATGTGATATTACCATTATCCCATTCTGCCAACCGCAAATCGAAGCTTACGTCACCTGATATTCCAAAGCGGTCACCCATCTAGGTACTGTCCTGGATCGATATACCTTAACTACGGAGGTCGTACGAGAACCGTTATTTAAATGTGATATTACCATTAGCCAACCGCAAATCAAAGTTTACAGCACCTGGTATTCCAAAGCGGTCACCCATCTAGGTACTATCCAGTCTGGGCGTACCTTAACTTTGGTGATTGTACGAGAACCGGTATTTCAATGTGATTTTATCATTAGTCTATTCTAGTGACCGCAAATTTAAACTTACGGCACTTGGTATTTCAAAGCGGTTACCCATCTAGTTACTGTCCAGTCTCGGCGTAGTTTAACTGCGGTGTTCGAACGAGAACCGATGTTTCAACTTCATATATCCATAAGCATATTGACGGTAAGATGGGCAGGGGAAAGCAACGAGTAACTTTTATAACAAGCTTGTGTAAATTGGTAGCGCATGCTGTAGTAAGGATATTAGAAAGAATCAAACCACCGGGGACTGAGAGAAATGATCACCCGCTCTTAACTTGAAGTTAATGGAATACTGGCAATGGTAAGATCAGAAAGGGGGGAGAATACAGCGACGTGAAGGCAGGGGTTGAAATAACAAAGATACGGATAATAGTTCGAATATATCGTGAAATAATTACACTACTTAACGGGCCACTCAGCAGGACGTAATTACACTCAAACAGAAGAGAGATTGGTTAAGAATGCACAGAAAATTGCCCGGATTTATCTGGAACGCTGTCGAACACTTTCATTACAGCTTTTATCCGTTCAGTGCACTAAATGACGAACAGCAAGGGACCTCTTCTAGGGAAATTAAAGCTCTGAACATTGTCACGGTGCTGGAAAGTTAGCAGAAGTTAGTTTTGATGAATTTCAAACTTCGAACGACAAAGAGTAAAAAATATAATTCTTTGTTCGAGATTTGTTAAAAAGCTGACCCTTCTACAAAACCCCGTTCAGTGGATACTATTTACATTATTCGGACTATTGTCCTCATCTTTGTCGCCATATTCGTTACAACGTTTCGGCCGTTGAACGCTCCGGCCTTCTTCAGTATATGTCTATATTTCTGAGATGAGGTATTATGTACACTATTTACATTATTCGAACAATTGTCCTCATCTCTGTTGCCATGTTTATCACAACGTTTCGGCCGTTGTACGCTCCGGCCTTCTTCAATATCTGTCTACATTTCTGAGATGTGGTATTGTGTACATTATTTACATAATTCGGACTATTGTCCTCATCTTTGTCGCCATATTTATTACTACGTTTCGGCCCTTCAGTATCTGTCTATATTTCTGAGATGAGGTATTATGTACACTATTTACATTATTCGGATTATTGTCCTCATCTTTGTTGCCATCTTTATCAGAACGTTTTGGCCTTCTTCAGGTAGTTGGAATGTCGAACTGACCCCTTTATTTAGCTCGCTGGCTTAGACTGTTTTAGTTCCACGTGCCATGCCTAATGGATGTCAGTTATCAGTTATCCACTGTTAATTCCCCTCTCGAAGTTCTCCACTGCCTTAACCAGGTATTGAACTCACTCTGTCACTAGATCTAACCAACGCCTTTATCCACTGTGCCATGTGTCCTTAAGAACAGTGTGTAAATATAGACAGATACTTGTTCAATAGTTTCAAAATACGCAAATATGATAGAGAATTTTAAATTTACCAGATGTCGAGGGAATAATTCTTCATATTTCAAATTTTTTTAATTACCTTCAGAAATAGTAATGGTGGCATAGCCTTTTTTTTTTTATAAGGGAATTTTAGCCATTCATTGAATGAGATGGCGGCTGAAATTTATAACATTTGAAATTGAATTTGAAATTTATAACATTTGAAATTGAATGAGATGGCGGCTGAAATTTATAACATTTGAAATTGAATGAGGTGGCGGCTGAAATTTATAACATTTGAAATTGAATGAGATGGCGGCTGAAATTTATAACATTTGAAATTGAATGAGGTGGCGGCTGAAATTTATAATAGTTTTTTCCTTAATTTTTCGTAACAATTTTATTCTTTATGCGTCGGATTCTATCAATACGCAGTCATGGCTCTTCACAGCTTCCTGTCTCTTGTAGTCCTTAATGTTTTTCTCTTTTTGCTATTTCTATCAAACCCAGTTCTACTATCTATTTTCTCAAGCTCATCAAGTATATTACGTGCTGTTTTCCTCTGTCCTTCTTTCCCTCAATCTGTCCTGTGAGTATCAGATTCTCCAAGCCCTCTTTCCTCATTATATACCCCAGAAATTTCAACTGCCTCTTCTTAATGGTAAGTATAAGATTCCTTTTTGTTTCCATTTTCTCCCAAACCCCATCGTTGCTCACATGTTCGGCCCATGGTATTCTCAGCATCTTTCTGTAGAACCACATTTCTGTTGCTTCAAGTATCTTTATCTCTGAGGAGATTATCCAATATTCACTGCCACACAGAAGGACAGATATCACGTAACATTTCAGTACTCTTTTTGTTCGTTTTTATCAATATTTTTCTGCCTCTTAATACTCTGCTTAGCTTTTGGAAGGCATCTTTGACTATTCCATTGTCTCCTAGGATCTTAGTGTCTCATTTTCCGTCATCTGTTAATTTGCATTTGGGCTTCCATACTCTTTCCTCATTATATACCCCAGAAATTTCAACTGCCTCTTCTTAATGGTAAGTATAAGATTCCTTTTTGTTTCCATTTTCTCCCAAACCCCATCGTTGCTCACATGTTCGGCCCATGGTATTCTCAGCATCTTTCTGTAGAACCACATTTCTGTTGCTTCAAGTATCTTTATCTCTGAGGAGATTATCCAATATTCACTGCCACACAGAAGGACAGATATCACGTAACATTTCAGTACTCTTTTGTTCGTTTTTTATCAATATTTTTCTGCCTCTTAATACTCTGCTTAGCTTTTGGAAGGCATCTTTGACTATTCCATTGTCTCCTAGGATCTTAGTGTCTCATTTTCCGTCATCTGTTAATTTGCATTTTGGGCTTCCATACTCTTTCCTCATTATATACCCCAGAAATTTCAACTGCCTCTTCTTAATGGTAAGTATAAGATTCCTTTTTGTTTCCATTTTCTCCCAAACCCCATCGTTGCTCACATGTTCGGCCCATGGTATTCTCAGCATCTTTCTGTAGAACCACATTTCTGTTGCTTCAAGTATCTTTATCTCTGAGGAGATTATCCAATATTCACTGCCACACAGAAGGACAGATATCACGTAACATTTCAGTACTCTTTTGTTCGTTTTTTATCAATATTTTTCTGCCTCTTAATACTCTGCTTAGCTTTTGGAAGGCATCTTTGACTATTCCATTGTCTCCTAGGATCTTAGTGTCTCATTTTCTGTCATCTGTTAATTTGCATTTTGGGCTTCCATACTCTTTCCTCATTATATACCCCAGAAATTTCAACTGCCTCTTCTTAATGGTAAGTATAAGATTCCTTTTTGTTTCCATTTTCTCCCAAACCCCATCGTTGCTCACATGTTCGGCCCATGGTATTCTCAGCATCTTTCTGTAGAACCACATTTCTGTTGCTTCAAGTATCTTTATCTCTGAGGAGATTATCCAATATTCACTGCCACACAGAAGGACAGATATCACGTAACAGTTCAATGCTATTTTGTTCGTTTTTTATCAATATTTTTCTGCCTCTTAATACTCTGCTTAGCTTTTGGAAGGCATCTTTGACTATTCCATTGTCTCCTAGGATCTTAGTGTCTCATTTTCTGTCATCTGTTAATTTGCATTTTGGGCTTCCATACTCTTTCCTCATTATATACCCCAGAAATTTCAACTGCCTCTTCTTAATGGTAAGTATAAGATTCCTTTTTGTTTCCATTTTCTCCCAAACCCCATCGTTGCTCACATGTTCGGCCCATGGTATTCTCAGCATCTTTCTGTAGAACCACATTTCTGTTGCTTCAAGTATCTTTATCTCTGAGGAGATTATCCAATATTCACTGCCACACAGAAGGACAGATATCACGTAACAGTTCAATGCTATTTTGTTCGTTTTTATCAATATTTTTCTGCCTCTTAATACTTTGCTTAGCTTTTGGAAGGCATCTTTGACTATTCCATTGTCTCCTAGGATCTTAGTGTCTCATTTTCCGTCATCTGTTAATTTGCATTTTGGGCTTCCATACTCTTTCCTCATTATATACCCCAGAAATTTCAACTGCCTCTTCTTAATGGTAAGTATAAGATTCCTTTTTGTTTCCATTTTCTCCCAAACCCCATCGTTGCTCACATGTTCGGCCCATGGTATTCTCAGCATCTTTCTGTAGAACCACATTTCTGTTGCTTCAAGTATCTTTATCTCTGAGGAGATTATCCAATATTCACTGCCACACAGAAGGACAGATATCACGTAACAGTTCAATGCTATTTTGTTCGTTTTTTATCAATATTTTTCTGCCTCTTAATACTCTGCTTAGCTTTTGGAAGGCATCTTTGACTATTCCATTGTCTCCTAGGATCTTAGTGTCTCATTTTCCGTCATCTGTTAATTTGCATTTTGGGCTTCCATACTCTTTCCTCATTATATACCCCAGAAATTTCAACTGCCTCTTCTTAATGGTAAGTATAAGATTCCTTTTTTTGTTTCCATTTCTCCCAAACCCCATCGTTGCTCACATGTTCGGCCCATGGTATTCTCAGCATCTTTCTGTAGAACCACATTTCTGTTGCTTCAAGTATCTTTATCTCTGAGGAGATTATCCAATATTCACTGCCACACAGAAGGACAGATATCACGTAACAGTTCAATGCTATTTTGTTCGTTTTTATCAATATTTTTTCTGCCTCTTAATACTCTGCTTAGCTTTTGGAAGGCATCTTTGACTATTCCATTGTCTCCTAGGATCTTAGTGTCTCATTTTCCGTCATCTGTTAATTTGCATTTTGGGCTTCCATACTCTTTGGACACATCTGTGCCAGTTTCCTTTTACGAGGGCCCGACAGAATCGATTGATAAATTATAAATGCTTCTATACTTTAATCAGCCCATATAAGTGCGTATTAAATCTTTTACGATTTCCCTTTGCCGTTAACAAAGCCTGTCTCATCACTCAGCGGGCATCTTTCGCTTTTGTGACTTCTCTTTTCTTGATCAATGCCGGAGAAATCTGGCTAAAAACCTGAAATCTCAAATTAATGTTAACGTCGAATCTTTTGTCATTCTTGTCTTAACCAAAAGCTAGTCGTTGCTCACATGTTCGGTCCATGGTATCCTCAGCAAACTTCTGTAGAAACATATTTCTGTTGCTTCAAGTCTTTTCTTTATGTCATACATGAGGACAGATACCTCGTAACAGTTCAATAGTCTTTTCTAACGAATTTCTTCTCTCTTAATACTCTGCTTAGCTTTTGGAAAGTATTTTAGCCATCACAATTTGCCTTCAGATCTTAGTATCGCACTTTCTTTTCTCTGTTATAACACTTCCCAGACATTTACATTTTTGTACTTGATACCCGATTTGTAATTTGCATTTTAAGCTCATCCTTTTGCTTATAAGCTTGCGTTATGTTTTCATTGTAGTTTACACTTAGTCCTTTCTTCTCGCTTCCCTTCGTTAAATTCTGTAGGATTTTTTGTTGTTTTCTTTCCGTGACTATATATCTTAAGATGGTTGCCGCAAATAATGAATCCTGGTAGGACTTCTAAGTTTCTCAGATTTGCCTCGCTGTATAGGTTGAATGAATCCGTTGAGAAGAGACATGTTTTTCTTACATCACTTTCTATTTTTGTATATCTTTTAGGCTAATTTTCTGTCCGCAGGATGGAAGTTTGCCACCAATACAGATTTTGATTATTCTAATATCCTTCCTGAATATGTCATCGTTGACGAGAAGGTCTAACAGATCTTTGTGGCGTACTTTACCGAACATTTATGCGTAATCTATAAAGCACATTTAAATGTTAATTTTGTTGCTCATGTATTTATTATTCCCATTTAAGGAAAATACTTTTGTCAATTTCTGCAAATATTAACCATTCTTCCAATACTGATGATGGCTTCGTTCCTAACCTGATATTTGAAATAATGTCGGGCGTCAACATCTTGATTATGTTATTATTTTTCTCTTAGAGTTATATGTGCTATCCATTTTAGTTGTTGCTTCTGTTGAAAGTCCTCAATTGATGTGGTTCCTCTTATTTGATACAGTTCTTCATTTGTGATTCTGTAGCACCAGTCCACAAGGTTCAAAGATAGATGATCATTGCCAAGACACTCAGGCTTCATTATTTTCTCTTTGAGTTTCATGTGCTATCTATTTTAGTTGTTGCTTCTGCTGAAAGTTCTAAAGTGATGTGGTTTCTACTATTTGGCACTGTTCTTTGTGATTCTGTTGCTCCAGATTTGAAAAACGATGTCGCTCGCTAAGATCTCAATGTTTCGTTCACTCGAAGCGTCTTGACCATTGATCTGATAAAGCGGTTGACAGTTTAGATATTCCAAAAGAATATGGTTCCCTGCGCAACATCCATATGAAAGTCTCTATCTGAAGTGGGTATTTAAGAATACGACTCAAGCTTTTAAGTTAACTTTTTGATTGTCTAGCAATGTGTGGTATTGTAAGAAACTATCCATTTCCTTATCTGCTATGCCAAATTTGTTATAACTGAGACAAACACCGAGGTATTTGGTAGTATTCAGTATTTACTAGTTCGATATCCTGAATGTTTAAGATGGATTCTGGATAGATGACATCATTGCTTTCATTCCATTTCCAGATCAATATTACACAGATATTCTATCAATACTCTATTTTTGGTCTGATTTAACTCTTCTAAATATAGATCATAGCAGGTGGAATTAGATTCCGGAGCAGTGGAATCAAAAAGCCGTTTATTTTTTCAACATCTTTAGCAATAGAACAAAAATATGAGACGAGCATGAGATCTGGGGAGAGATCGAATCTCAACAGACGTTCAAAGTTAGTTGTTTTATTGAAAAAAGACACACCCATCATGACGTGTAAAAATTAAGTTGATGTACTGAATTTTGAAAGCCAGTCCTTTCTCTTTTAAGCTACCTCGGCTATGTCAGAGGAGATACGAGCTGCGAGGTTTTTGTCATCCAAGAGGTACGCTTATCATCTTTTATATGATACTCACTAATGACCAGAGGATGCTCTTAGGCAGATCATTTAAATTAAAGTAGAAAGACGATAGGAGCGAGGAAAGGATCCTGGGGAATACTGGCATTCATCTTATGGGCTTCTGATGACTGACCGTTAATAACGGGATTCGTGTTGGTAAAGAATTCACAAAATATTATCAGTAATAGGCTGGAAATAACCTTCAGAGAAGTGACAGAAAATCTGCAAAAAGCCTTCCAGTCACACCCGTCACATGAAGAACTACGAGCAATCTGAAAAAGACTTTACAAAACAGGCCAAACCCCGTAGAAAATAATTTAGTTTTCTACACAAACATTAGGCACTGCGAGTCGTTTTCAAGGTTCATCGCCATTATTGTTCTCATAAAATGTGACATGAAAGGAAAAAGAAAATTATACTTAAATTTTAATTTCAAATTTTCACTTCATAAAATTCGATCTACGTGATTAATGTTCATCATAGAAGAATGAAGTTCATTAAAAAATATATATATATATATATATATATATATATATATATATATAAGTATATAATTGTTATATACGGAATGAATTCTAGTAACCAACAATTACTATTCTTAAAAGAGTGCTCAATACAAAGTAGAGCAGATATAATTATTTAAAACAAAACAAAAAATTATAACATAAATAACATATGTTATATTTTTAAAATAATTATAATTATATATATATATATATATATACATACATATATATATATATATATATATATATATATATATATATATATATATATATATATATATAAGCAAAGCTAATTATTTTCCCTTTCTTAGAATCATTCATTTACCCCGTGTTTAAGTTTAACCATTTCCAATATAAATATATTTTTGAGTTTTACATATTTTAAGCTCAGCCCAAATTCTTAGAGTCTGTACAAAAACTAGCACCTCTCAACCATATTCTGGTGAGAGGGAAACCGTCTATACAATAAGGGCAGTTACATCCGTGAATCTCTGGTTTTATTTATTTTTATACAAAACGAATGACAGAAAAATGACGAAAACTATTATATATATTGTAAATTTAATCGTTTATTCACATTATTCGTATTGTTATCCTCATCTTCATTACCATATTCACAACCTTCCACCCTTCTTCAGGTGAATTGAATTTCGAATTGAACCCTTTATTTTGTCCACCGGCGTAGATTGTTCTAGTTCCACGTGTCGTGCCTCTTCCGGATGTCTCAGTTATTTCTACAAGTTTTCGTTTACCCCTACTGTGGCCTGGTATTGAACACACAGCTCCGTGGGTCTAGTCACTGGATGTAACCAACGTTTTTATCCACTGGGGCATGTGTCCTCAAGGACACATGACTTAATCACCTGAAGAAGGCCGGAGCGTACAACAGCCGTTGTGAATATGGCAGTGAAGATGAGGATGGCAGCCCGAATAATGTAAATAATAAAGGTAATTGTAATATCTCAGCTTACAGATATAGATATAAATTTAATCGTATCAAGAGAATGTTCTTGTCCTATTTCACTTTGTCTCCTGCTAGTTTTGTTGAGGTTCCCAATATCATTGAAACTAAATGTAGCTATTTTGCCCGCTACAATGTCAAAGTTCTCTTCTGAGAATTCATGAACCATAAACTTATATCTGATTGTTACGTTACTAAAATTTAATCATGTATTGATAGAAAATCATAAAATAAATCGCTAATTTTGAAGCATGTTTTGATATAAGCAATACGACATGGACCTCAATACCGTATGCTCCTCTACGACGAATTGATATTTATCTCTTTCGGTGTGAAAAATAAAAGTGTTTTCATTATTGATATCTTATCAGTCAGTCTACAATACATTTACAAGATCTCTATCTATAAAAGGCAGGATGTGTGTGTGTGTGTGTGTGTGTGTGTGTGTGTGTGTGTGTGTGTGTGTGTGTGTGTGTTTGCGTGTGTGTGTGTGTGTGTAACGAATGCACGGCGGATTTGCACCAAAATTTACATGCACATGCTCCAAGTTAGCGGGAAAAGCCAACACCGACTTTGTATTTCCCAACTCCCATCGATAGCGTAAATAATCGATTTTTTTCATGCTTATACGGCAGGTTTCATGTAGTTTGCGGTCATTTTCTACTGGCCAGAGTGAGAGCCAATAGCTGGCTGCCACGAATAGGCAGGAAGATTCTATTGGCCAGCGTGAGAGCCAACAGCTGACTGACACGAATGTTAACTAGCATGCTAGCATGCAAAAAAGTCGATAGCTGCATTCGTCCCAAGTGGGAAAAATTTAAATCTGCATGGCACTTTACTACAATTGGCTCCTTCGCTTGCTAAACTCAACGTTGATTCTGATACCGAAGAACTAGGTTGGGTGTGAAGAAGTATTCTTTTTTCATTCGGTTTTTCCAATTAGTCCTTTTTTAAAGCTGATCGTTTTGTGTTCATTTTGTTTAATTCTTTTTTCGTAGCAACATCAGCACGGCAAAGGGCACTCTTTTAAAGGCAAGGAAGGGCACAAATATTTCAAGTCAAGTGATAGCGATTGCTGTATGAGTCGTATGATTTTTTAATCAAGCACGGGCAAGCTAGTATATAATAAAATAAATATTCTTCTATAAGGAAGTCTTATTAAAATGAGAATATGTGTTTATATTCTGGTCGAATCATTACTTGTGAAACGGGAATAAACTTGTAATAATAATTGAAAAACGGAGAAAAAGACTTCATAATTTTTTTTAAAAATACGGTTGCCTTAGCGGATTTGACGTATTTCACACGTAGCAAGTGGGAAGTTTTATTGTTTATGGAAGATGGCGTTTGACTGAATATGTTTGCCACAAAGAATCAGATTTGCTGACAATTGTTAATTGAAATGACACTGTGGGGTCGATATATCACTTCTTCGAGTATTCATTTTCTTCACACATATATATATATATATATATATATATATATATATATATATATATATATATATATATATATATAAGTCATAGAAATTAGAGGATGCGCACTGCTGACGAATCCCAAATATAGGATGAAACAGTCGTCCAATGCTTTCTGCATTCTGTTGAGTTTTCTTCTAAACTCGATGACTTTCTGGAATCTCCCACAACACAACCAGCCTTACCTCTTTGTAGGAAATGCACTCTTCCTATGTGGTAAGCCAAATTCTACTTTCATACAATATAACAAGTATTCATTGGTCAATCACCTCCAATCTGGCTTGCTGATTGGTCAGTTCCGACCGATCAAACCGCCTGCACGCGACCAATCTGTTTTCCCGCTCATATGCTGGTAGCCACTTGACCATTATATAAACCGAACACGTGTGAACCTTTTGAGTAGTAGTTACCAAGTGCCAAGATATAACCTTCACCGACTCCCGTCTTAGTCATTGCTGACCAGACGTTAAAGACAATTACCAACTTTAGAAAGTCAGTGACAGCACCACAGAGAATTGCTAACAGAGACTTTGCTGCCCCCCCCCCAAAAAAAACACCTCAACGCTGACTCGCTAATAATTCAACTCTACCAATTCTGTGGACATTATTTCTCAGATATTGCTTACCTAAAGTAAATTACATTTACTATCTATAAATAAACATCTATGTGTGAACGACCTTAAAAATATTACAGTGAAAGGTAAATTACTTCTTAAGAACTTTCTGAACTCTTACAAGAAAGACATTCTGAAATCTAAAACATCATACACATTTGCCAACATAACACATACCTATATTCTATTTGTATGTTGTTTTGAATTGTATATAAATGTTTTATCAGTTTCTAATATAACATATCTTATTCTTAATATGAACTCTGGTACAAATATTCCAAGTTAAAGGGACACAACTCTGTCATATCCTTTTGTGCATATTGTACATCAACCTAAATACATTTATTGTTACGTTATAAGACAATTCAGTTGAATTTTGTATTTTATTTTGATGTTAGTAGACATAGTTAATTGACACGCAACCTATTCTCAACAAATATTACCACACAATTAACCCATCCACAACAACTTACTTAATCATAATATATATATATATATATATATATATATATATATATATATATATATATACACATATACAGATGGTAAACACAGGTCCTGTGTTTACCATCTACTTTGTCATAGATGTATCTTATAATGTTAAGGATAGAACATTTTCCTCTTTCTTAATTCTTTGCTTAGCTTTTAGAATACTTCTTTCGCTCATCATATGTGTTTACAGATTCAGTGTCGCATTTTTTATCCTCTGCTAAATCACTTCCCAGATATTTAAAATTCTTTACTTGTCTAATGTTGACATCTCAAGTTCGTAGTTTGCGTTTTCGCTTTTTTCACTTGCTGTCATCCATACTTTTTTTGTCAGCTATTGGCTATTTCCCATTTCCTTTCTCTTTAATTGTTTTTTTCTTCTTTTTATCAACACAAAAATTAAAGAAAATACATAAGGCAAATACAAATGGCAAATGCCTTTGTTTGTTACTGGGAATTCAGATCAAATAGTAAAGAACTTGCACAGCATTGCAAAGCTCATGATGTCTCTGTAAAACATGAGGCATGTCCCTGCCTTTTTTGTGGAAAAAATGTGTAAAATACTAAAAGGTTTAAAGTTACATATGTGCTATCATGGCGCTGGGTACAAATGGAATGTTGAAATTGTGTTGAAACTTCAATCGTTATTCCGAACGTGATAATCCACAAAGTTCTGGAGGGGTGGTCTCAAATGGTTTGAAGTATGTGACTACGAGAAAATTATTTTAACTCACATCTACATTTAATGTTTCAAGCAAAGTTATCCCATGAGCATTGTGTACAGAATAGCGACAAAAGCTTGATAGAATGGGTTCTGGAAAACAACCTTTGAAATTGCCCGAAATTCTATATAATACATAAATATGTTATAAAATCCCTACAAAAATAGCCATTTTGTTTCAACACCTCTGGTGACTTATCAAGTGAATAGTTAATAGTTATTATTTAATAGTTATTATAACCTTACTTCGTTGTCAAGTTAGTTTTTTTTTAATTCTCGTATACTTGTATTTTGATTGGTCATTTCAGCTCATGTGACAGCGTTTCCCCTTACGAGGGGTGGTTAATTAATTTGAACCTTTTAAAACCTTTATTCTACAATCTACATTCAACATCATCACTTGCTAGGACACCAGAGGTGTTGAAACAAAATGGCTATTTTTGTAGTGATTTTATAACATATTTATGTTATAATTTGTAAATAAATTATTATATTCGTTCTACTCTGTATTGAGCACTCTTTTAAGAATAGTAATTGTTGGTTATTGGAATTTATTCCGTATACACCAATCATATACTTGTGTGTGTGTGTGTGTGTGTGTGTGTATGTTTTTTTCTTTTTCTTTGGAGATGGTAAAATTTCTTGTTTTTCTTTTTTTACCTCTTTCTATTTCTCTTTCTTCTTTTTCTTTTGATTGATTTCCTGTCCTCTTCTTTTTTATGCTTTAACCTGGGTATTTCTTTCTTTTCCTTTTATGGTAAATTTACATATTTCTTTCTTTTCTTTTTATGGAAATTTTTCTCATGTCTCTTTGATTTTAAAAAATATAAAAAAGAAGTGATGTTTCATAACTGGCATTTTTAAAAAAAATCGTTTATAACAATCTTTCCTCACTACCTGATAAGATGTCTGAACTGGGCATCGAAACATATATGCATTTTTAAGTTAAATTTTAAAATGTAGTAACTAATATATATATATATATATATATATATATATATATATATATATATATTCCCCAAGTTATCGGTAAATAGCAAGATAGACTGGGTTCTATAGCCTAGGGTACTGGTCTAGAAGGACAACTCTGAATTCAAAACCTGCGGAGGGTCGAGTTGGTACACCAGGTCTCTGTATTGGGCACTTCAAAAATTGTGGTTAGTTCTGCACAAAACCTTTTCAACTATAATCAAATAATATGTGCAACTTGTCTGGCTGTCGGTTCATAGGAACTGAGTAGCCTGACCCTCATACGTCATGAAAGGGTCTTCAGTAGGCGTGGGTAGCCCGCCTTGATCAATGACTCGAGATTCCACGATATATATATATATATAGGGTGGTCCAAAAGTTGCTGACTCTTTTAAATCTTTAATAACTTTTATAATTCTCAAGTTATACTTCCAAAATTTCAGCAGTAAGTAAAATGATACTTCCGGGATTTTCGGCAATATTCTTTGCAATATTCTTTATAAGGAGGAACACGAAACTCCCATTTGTTGCGATCTTCTCCTGGTTGAAACAGACGGATTTTTTTCCAGGCTTCGCTCCAATTCTCGTTGATTCTCAATAGTTCTTGTCGGAGAAGGCCTTCCAGATCTTAGGAGATCACAAACTACCATCTGCTCCTGAAAACGGCTAACTATTCCTCGTGGCTTCTCTGGTATTGAAATGTCGACAGTAAAAAAGCTGCGTTTCCGAAATTGACCCATGGGACTCAAAGTACGACTTTACAATGAGGGTTCGTTCCTTGGTGTTATATCTGCTTATGGTGACGTCGGAAGGGCAGTTCTAAATGCTCTGAAAAAATTAAAAGAAAAATATTCAGACATAAAATAGTTATGAATTTTTCATAGGTCAGTAACCTTTGAGCAACACTGTATATATATATATATATATATATATATATATATATATATATATATATATATATATATATATATTTTATTATAAAAAATATAAGAAAAACATGTTGAAATCGCTTTATAGAAGCTTTCATGTTTCAATACCATGATTGTACTTCTTCAGGCGATGGTAAGTAAATGCTGATTAGATGATTTGTAAGGAAATTTCAATTTTTTTCCTCTTTTCAGAAAGTTAAAGGGTTACAGAGAGTGAGAGCAAAAGTAAAGAGTGTTGTTTGATGAATGGATAAAGAGAAGAACGGGGAACAAGATCAAGGCATCAAAAGATGTCGACTGGCATTACATTTGAATTATAGTTATCAGGCAAACAAGTAAGAGGAAGAGAGTTCCACAGACGGGAAGTGTGAGATAAGAAGATATTGGAGTAGGCGAGATGGCTACATTTAACCATTTCGACAATGAAAGGGTGGGAACAAGATGGTAACCCAATAGCACGCTGAAATTCACGCAGTTTAGGAACCAATGAAGACAGCTCCTTGGAGCAGTTGTCGTGAAAATAATTGCAGAAATGACAGGGAGGACGTCACATCACATTTCTGAGAAAGTGGGAAAGTCGCTGTAGACGAGATGCCAGATCAGGATCCATCACATTGCATATCCGTCTCTGGATTTTGTCGAGGACCTCGAGACGAACAGGGGTCACCAGACCATATATAGCAGCAGTATTCAATGCAAGGACAAATGTTTGATTTGTAGATCTGAAAGATTTGATTAATTCATATATTTGTTCTATCTCAGGTCAGTGGACAGCGTGAAACCAAGCAGGTGCGAAGAGGCGCTCTCGTGGAGTTGGACATCAGCCATTCTGATGGGAGTCAGGTTCTCTGTGGTGGTGGTGGTTTCAAAATTTATGAATTGTTGTAACTCTCATCACTATTCTTCAGGTTAGCCGAAACATCACATAAATAAGGGAGACAGAAAGTAATACATCTCAATGTTTAACAAACGAAAGTAATATTTAAAAAATATATTTTTGTGAAAATTAGTATTTAAATTGATTTAGTTTAGGATTAATTTACGTAACGTCGAACCCACAATAGATTTTACCTTTGAATCTAAACCTTACCCTTCCTTGAGGCCACGCACTTCAGTTTGTGTTTTACAGAAAAGCTACTAACAAAATGGTTAAACTCGTGACCTTGTGTTATTCCAAATATATAACACTATAATATAATATATATAACAATATTCTCAATAAGGTTTTCTGGGAACCAGTTTAGAGATGATAGCAGGAGCCATGGATGGATATCACTCAACAGAGTGTCAGCTCTCTATGTGGAAAATCAAAGATAATGTCAAGATTAGAATTTGATTTGTATTTACAAGCAAAACATTACGCATTTATCAGTACAAGCCGTTAACACATCAAATTAAGGGAATAAACGAAGGATAGAAGATTACGCTTATTTAAGACACTATTATAGAGCCGTCAGTAGTGACGAGTGACATTTTTTCACGTGTTGGTTATCTTATTTTTTTAGTTTAAAGTACAGTAGAATTCATCATATCCGGAATCCGTCATATCCGGAATCTCTCATATTTGGAATCCCTCATATCCGGAATCTCTCATATCCGGAATCTCTCATATCTGGAATCCCTCATATCTGTAATCCCTCACATCCGGTACCCATCATATCCGGAATCTCTCATATCCGGAATCTCTCATATCTGGAATCCCTCATATCTGGAATCCCTCATATCCGGAATTCCTCATATTCGAAATCCTGCATATCCGGACATGACTTTGATCTAAACTATTTGTGTGATATGTAACTGATTTGAAATTTCTGTTTTTCAGGAAATTTACTTTGGATAATTGTTTATGCTTATTTCACCCAGATGGCTTGTATTGGTGCAAAAGATGATGGGAATAAGAGGAAAGGATGACAACGAGACACATCTGCAACAAGATAGCGACGAGATGCATGATTGTGATGAAACCGAGACTGAAATTGAAAAAACTATTAAAAATGTTGTCAGTTTTATGGAAAGAAAGCCAGCATTCAGCTATGACGATTGCAATAACGCACGCAAATGACATTAGAAGAGAAAGAATCATCATGCAACAGCGATTAAAAATCCTTGTTACATTATTTGTTTTGCGTATGTGGCATACTTAATTTAATGAATTTTCATTAACATTATATAATTTATTTATTTTTCCTTAAAATCAATTCCGTTATATTTCACTCACTATTAGCTTATTTTGTTTACTATAAAACATTAAAAATAAATGTTAAACCTGATTTCAGTTCTTTTATCTTAATCTAAATATAAACCCTTATATCCAGACTTTGTAACCAATACCTCATACCGGAAGGCCTTCTTATTACGGTTGTCAGGGATTTTACTGTATTGGTTTTGTTTAAAGTATATCTGCGTTGTATATAGTCCTAAATATCTGCATTTTTTATGGTAATATTTTACAAAGTATTCGTTTTTAGTTTTCCATTTTTAAGTAACGTAGTAAAAATATGTTTCCTTGACGGGATTGTGAAATAAGTTCTAATTCTTTACAATAAACCTAAGTACACATAATGCACTATTGGCCAGCATATACAAATACCGAGCTAACACACACATACACTTGAGGAGATAGTGTTGCTCTAGGTCAAGAGGGTGGCTGCTGGAAGATCTTATGACCAGCAGCGGGACTCTGCACTATGCCACACAAGCAGGAGAAGCCAGTCATGGCTGACAGACAATTTATGCGACCACATCAACACTTACATCCGGCTACCTAACTCCTCAAACTACAAACGCCTTGATAATTATGTATGGGGCACAGTTGAGCAACCAACAAAAGTCCTTCTAATACCAAAGGTGAACTGAAGGTAAGGATTCTAACAGCATGTTACCAACTTTTATTAGACTCATGAGTCTCATGCCATTTTCATAGAGTTAAATGAGCAGGAATCTAGTTCAGTTATTGATGGTCTTCTTGTTTTCCGTACCCTTTAAAACGATCGATCTGCACAGATTTAATTTAAGACAAAGATGTCTACTTACCCAATACGCTGGCCTCACACTTGGAAGTCTGAACACCACCGAGTAATTTGAAAACAACGAATTGGGCATTTCTCGGCTTCTCCAATATAACGAGTCATTTATTATTGATGATCACTCCCCAGGGACCTGTAATTTCATAACTCATGTTCGTAATCCGGACACTTGGACACCGATGCTGAAGGAACTGCTTCACATACACGACCAGGCAACTATTAAGTTTTGATAGTGAAGATGTATTTATATTCCAAGTGTGCAATTCGAAATTAACCGCACTCGGCGAATTTAAATATGTGCTCACCTGGGGATAGTTCAGCCTCATTTGCAATGAACTTCTAAAATATTCGTATGACGATATCTGTATTTATGGAGGAATTCATCAATTGCGTAAAAAAAAAGTAAATATTTAGATATTTTTGCAGTCGCTATTTTTTTTTAAGCATTTCACCCCAAGCAAGGCGGGAAGCCACTAGGACGCAACGGGTTACAGAAAGTTTAGAGCAAGATCAGATAGGAGTGATAGAAGAAAGGATGAGGGTAGTGGATAGATCAAGGCAATTGGAGATGTCGATTGACATTACACTTGAATAACTGGAGATTATAGCTCACAGGGAAACAGGAGAAGGGAAGGGAGTTCTACAGGAGAGAGGTGCGAGACATGAAGCTATTGGAGTAGAAGAGACGGCTACATTTAGGAGTTTCGACAGTGAAGGGGTGAGAGCGGGATGCCAGCCTCTTAGGGCGCTGGAACTCATGACGTCTGGGAACCAGCGAATGCAGCTCCTTGGAGCAATTTCCATGAAAGTATTTGTAGAACAGACAGAGGGATTGATTCTGCTTTGCTTTTTCTTGTTTACGTTTAGAATATTGACAAAAACAATCTTCGGTTCTGTTTCATTTCACTTAATATAAGTTAAAATCCGATTTCTATTAAGTGATATAATTAGTCTACCAAATAAACATGGTTGACTAAGTAATCAGAACGATCTAGGAGAATTGCTCATATCTATGTCGTATTCTCTTCTGGTTACAAATAAAAGGTTTACGCATGTAACATCTGTCGCTTCACAGCGTCAATACTCAACAAAGGACAACTGTTTATGCGTTCAAAAACGCATACGTTGCGCTTTGTGTATCGAGAAATTGAAAAAGTGGGTCTTTACAAGCGCTGCACAGTAAAATGTGAGAAGAAAAATGAAAGAGGAGTATGACTAATACTAGATAAATACATGAACAAGTTCTTCTAGTTAAAATCTAAGAGAAGACATTCATTACAGCAGTCAGTTATGTGCCATACGTGATACACGCTTAAGCGATCATGTATCTTTAGATAAATGGTTGCAGAAGCAGATTTTTTATACAGTAGGTTGCCATTTCTTTCTACGGTAGACCGGTTGCCATCCAAGGCTATAGAACCAGGTCTATCCTGCTATTTATCAACAGCTGGGGGGAAAGAAAAGGATTCATAGGAGTATTAGCACGTAAGTAAATTTAATGGATTCGACTGGAATTCGAACTCGGCCCTCTGATTCCTCAATCCGAATCGCTAGCCATTACCCCACCGTGATAAAGCTAACAACCAGTGAAAATCACAACTAATTATAATTTTAGGAGACCGAAATGAAAAGGTAGTAAAGAAACTAGGAAATTAAATCATCCCCATGAATGGAATTGGATTACCCAAGGAATGCGAAGTAAAATTGAGCCATTGGTGAAAAGAAAGTGACCAATAATCAACACCTGCTTTCAAAAGCACCCAAGACACGTCCGGAGACAGAAAAGCACAGGAGAGGATTCAAAGAACTAGATATCAATAAAAACTTTGATAGTGAAGTTCCTATCTAAGCGCTGACTTTGGTAAACACTTCCTCCAAGTCATACGCAATCTCAGACTAAAAGTACGGAAATTAAAAAAATACATAGCAACCCACTTTTCTGAAAAAAAATCGTTAATAGACATCTGAACACAAAAATAAAATCTATTTAACAGCATTTTTTTATACTCATTGCATTACTGGCGACAGTTGACGTGACTGAGAAATTCAGAGACGTGTTGTAATATCGAAAGATGCCTTCCATAAACTCAACAAAGTAAAAAGTGTTCCAATAAGTGTTTTAAATGTGAATTAAGCTTAAGCGTCTAATAATTTCTTTTTCTTTCAGATTTAACAACTTAATTCTTTGGCAATTTCAGTTTGAATTGAATGCTATGGATGTCGAAGATTGTTGACTCCAACAAGACGTCGCCATATGCCACACAGCCAATGCAACAATGGTTTAGTGAATGAAAAGTTCCCAGGTCGCATCATCTCTCGAAAGAGCGAAGTCAATTGGTCACCACGATCGTGCGTCTTGACGCCTTTAGATTTCTTCCTTTGGGGTCATCTCAAATGTAAGATCTATGCCAACAAGCCAACAACAATTCAACAGCTGAAGGAGGAGATAATAAGGCATATTGGTGAGATCGAGGAGCAACTATGCAGAGACGTCATCAAAAATTTTGACCATCGAGTCGAGGTGTGCCGCCGAAGCCTTGGCGAATATTTGGGCGATATTATTTTTCACACATAATTGCCATGATTTAAGTAACATAATCAAATAGAGAAATAAATAAATTTTCACCAGTCTCTGATTTCTTTACTGCTGACTTTGATCCGTCTTAATGAAACACCCTTATATATAATCCGTCTTAAAGAGACAGCTTTTATCAAGATCTAGTAAGATTTTATTAGAAACAAAGAAAAGAGCGGAAAAATATATCATACCTAATATCCTAGATGACAAGGAATATATTAACGAGAGATGCGATGCGCTAGCAATATGGCTGAGCAGTTGAATGCTGAGAATATCATTAGCTCACTTGTGAGCAACGAGGCAGTTTTAAGAAAACTGGCAGCTAAAAGGGCACGTATACTTACAATCAGAATGAGTCAGTTCTAAATTCTGGGGCACATAATGAGAAATGAGAGCCTAGAGAGTTAAACACTTATAGGGTGTACTGAAAATAAAACAACATAGGGAATTTTCAAATAACCTACCTAAGTTCGTTTGAAGGAAAGACAGCGAGGAAAGAGAGTAATGGTAAAGTGTTAAACATTGCTTATAACTAAAATAGACAGGATTTTGTGGAGGACCGTGATCACTTACGTCAAGAAGAGGCAACACACATGAGAGAAGATAAAATCAAACATGTGAGATGTTTAATGAATAAAGCGTTAAAATAGCTGTTGTAGAGCAGTTTTCACAGTGGAGGCTTGTATTTCAATAAGTCGTCCTAAATTAGGTTCGACGTACAAAACGTTAGGAACTTGAAATAAGAGTTAATGACGCAGCAATCTAGTTGTGATGGTTTATACTTCAATGTCCGACATCGACTGACTCACTCAACACCACTGAACCTAACTGGCCACTGCTACTACTACTTATTATCTGTGGGAGAGTCTATTACAATAGAATAGGTATTATGGTATAACAGTAGCTTACAACGTTGTTGCCTTAACTATGACGAAATTAATAAGCTGATCACTTCATATATCAATCTCTCTCTCTCTCTCTCTCTCTCTCTCTCTATATATATATATATATATATATATATATATATATATATATATATATATATATGATCATGTCATATATAAGTGTGTGCGTGTTTGTATGGCAGAGGGTTCTGTGCTTATATAATTTTATAAATATATTTATGGGATGAATTATTTCGGGTTTTAAAATGCCGAAGAATTTAATTTACAAGGTCAAATTAAATACTCATTTCAGTTCCAAATTAATAATACTGAAATTGAAAGATGTGAAATAAATAAATCGTTTTAAGTATTCAAGATTCATCATCCTTTTCCAAATTAATAAAAAAAAAATCAACCAAAAAATGCAAATTGAATCCATTAACTCCCGAGAGGTTACAAATCATGGCGAGCTCAATTACTTGTTGATTGGACAGGAATTATTTTGTTTATTTTTCTGATTGGATAAACTTGATTTAATCCCTTTCCGATTGGTCAGAAATTTCTTGTAAACTTTTAAATAGAATTCTTAAACTGAATACAGAAGTATGGTGTCCACTAAACACGTTATTTTTCTATATTTCGTTTATTGTTTGCCTTTTCTTCTTTGCTTCTTACAATTCTTATCTATGTCTTCTCTCTCTCTTTTTTTCACTCTTTCATCTTCACCCTCTTTCCTATATTGTCTGTATTTATATTATCTTTTCTTTTCTTTCTTTTCCGTGTTTTGCATAATTTTTCATTTGTCTTTTTGTATCCATTTTATGCTATAACGTTATCCTTTTCTGACTTCTTTTTATGCTCCTTCTCACTTTCTCTCTCTATATCTCTCCCCCTTCTCACTTTCTCTCTGTATATCTCTCCTCCTTCTCACTTTGTCTCTCTATATCTCTCCTCCTTCTCGCGTTTTCTCTCTATATCTCTCCTCCTCCTCACTTTCTCTCTATATCTCACTTCCTTCTCACTTTCTCTATATATATCTCCTCCTTCTCGCTTTATCTCTCTATACCTCTCCTCTTTCTCAATTTCTCTATATATCTCTCCTCCTTCTCACTTCTCTCTATATCTCTCCCCCTTCTCGCTGTTTCTCTCTATATCTCTCCTCCTCCTCCTCACTTTTTCTCTCTATATCTCTCCTCCTTCTCACTTCTTCTTTCTATATCCCACTTCCTTCTCACTTTTTCTCTCTATATCTCTCCTCCTTCTCGCTTTCTCTCTCTATATCTCTCCTCATTCTCAATTTCTCTCTTTATATCTCTCGTCTTCTCGATTTCTCTTTATATATCTCTCCTCCTTCTCACTTTCTCTCTATATCTCTCCTCCTTCTCGCTTTCTCTCTCTATATCTCTCCTCTTTCTCAATTTTTTCTCTATATCTCTCCTCCTTCTCGCTTTTTCTCTCTACATCTCTCCTCCTCCTCAATTTATCTCTCTGTATCTCTCCTCCTTCTCGCTTTCTCTCTATATATCTCTCCTCCTTCGCAATTTCTCTCTCTATATCTCTCCTCCTTCTGGCTTTTTCTCTCTGTATCTCTCCTTCTTCTCAATTTCTCTCTCTATATCTCTCCCCCTTCTCGCTTTCTATCTCTATATCTCTCTTCCTTCTAAATTCCTCTCTATATATTTCTCCTCCTTCTCAATTTCTCTCCCTATATCTCTTCTCCTTCTCATTGTCTCTCTATATATCTCTCCTTTTTCTCACTTCCTCTCTCTATATCTCTCCTCCTTCTCACTTTCTCTCTCTATATCTCTCCTTCTCGCTTTCTCTGTATATATCTCTCCTCCTCCTCAATTTCTCTCTTTATATCTCTCCTCCCTCTCACTTTCTCTCTATATATCTCTCCCCCTTCTCGCTTTTTCTCTCTATATCTCTCCTCCTTTTCGCTTTCTCTCTCTATATCTCTCCTACTTCTCACTTTCCCTCTTTCTTTCTTTCTTTCTTTCTTTATTCTCTCTCTCTCTCTCTCTCTCTCTCTCTCTCTCTCTTGCAAGAGATTACAGAAACTTGATGATATTATTAATCCAAAACGCTTATTTCTGGTCAAGGAATCAACCGTCATTTTGCTGCATGACACTGGAACTGTCATGCACCAAAATGACGATCCTAGATATTCCATAGGAATTTGTTCCATATATTATACAATTTCTATAAGAAAAGATGATTGATGAAATCGTTTGAAACTATAATAACACGTTTCCATATGATTTATTCGCTATCTAGAATTCATCGGAGAATAAAACAAATTAATTGGATTCGTTTTACATCTGAGAGTAATTCATCATTCCTAATTTCAATAATTATATATACTTCACAATTACAGATTTATGATTGTAAATTATTCCACAGATAACACCTCATCGCGTATAACGTTCTATAAGTGACATCCAAGAATGTCCTTTTGCTTATACCAAAACAAATATGACTTCGTTTTTTTGCATTTTTTCACATTAACACATTTCTAAACTCTACCTGGCTCATGTCAGAGGGCATCCCCCCAGACGAGGCTCTGCCGAAGGGTAGAGTCTCGTCTCCGTTTTTACGTGGTCTCTAGGGAATTTTTGCCTACGGGCTCGGATAGCCCACTTTAAACTCTGCCTTGTGCCACATCTTGCTGCGTGGGACAGCGGATAAATAATTAAACTCTGATACTTATCCTCGAGGATATTATATTACAGCAGTCTCAAGAAAGAATAGAAAAAAAATCTTTCAACAGGATTGTTTGTGTTATGGTCCTATTCCTTGTACCACGGTGATAGTCCAAGGTAGAACCAATAAAGAAGAACTCGAACACAGATATGGAATAACACAGATATATTACAAACAGGAATATATAGAGAAGTAGAAGTGTTAGTATGAACAATCAGGTTTAGTAGAGAGAACAATGTAGTCTCGAATAGTATCACTATTCCAATGTCTTGCAGTAATTGTCTGAACGCGACTCTGTTTCGGACTGTCTCTGACTCGACTCTTGACTCAACTTGAACTACTGACTGACTTGAACTACTGACGATATTCAGTCACCACCCCCACGAGGGCGTCATGTCGCACAAGGCCGGTTTAACGTGGGATCTCCGAGCCCGTGGACTCGGCCAAAAATATGCCCATTGAACCCGTATAAACGGGTTCAGGGTCGGTTTACCTCCCCGAAAGAGAGTCCGCCCTTCGGCGTAGCCACGTTCGGGTTCCTCCCCGCCCGAAAGCAGGAGAGTTCAACCGCTCAGCCGGTCGGGACACGAACGACTGATGATATTTAGTCACCCCCACCCCACTGGGGCAGCATGTGGCACAAGGTCGGTTATTTATTGTGGGTTCTCCGAGCCCGTGGGCTCGGCCCAAAAATATGCCCATTGAACCCGTATAAACGGGATCAGTGCCGGTTTACCTCCCCGAACGAGAATCCGCCCCTCGGCGTAGCCTCGTTCGGGTTCCTCTCCACCCGAAGGCAGAGAGCTCAACCGAACTGTCGGTTCAGAAGTGAACGACAGACTATATTTAGTCGTCCCCCCACGAGGGCGTCATGTGGCACAAGGCCTTTTTAACGTGGGCATTTCCGAGCCATTAGGCTCGGCCAAAAATACCCCATTTGAAACCGTATAAACGGGTTCAGGGCCGGTTTTACCTCCCCGAAGGAGACTCCGCCCTTCGGCGTAGCCTCCTTCGGGTTCCTCCGCCCGTAGGAAGAGAGGTGAACCGAACAGTCGCTCAGAAAGTGAGCGACAGACTATATTTAGTCGTCCCCACGAGGGCGTCATGTGGCACAAGGCCTTTTTAACGTGGGCTTTCCGAGCCATTAGGCTCGGCAAAAAATAGCCCATTTGAACCCGTATAAACGGGTTCAGGGTTGTTTTTACCTCCCGAAGGAGACTCCGCCCTTCGGCGTAGCCTCCTCGGGGTTCCTCCCCGCCCGTAGGAAGAGAGGTGAACCGAACAGTCGCTCAGAAAGTGAGCGACAGACTATATTTAGTCGTCCCCACGAGGGCGTCATGTGGCACAAGGCCTTTTTAACGTGGGCTTTCCGAGCCATTAGGCTCGGCCAAAAAATAACCCATTTGAACCCGTATAAACGGGTTCAGGGCCGGTTTACCTCCCGAAAGAGACTCCGCCCTTCGGCGTAGCCTCCTTCAGGTTCCTCCCGCCCGTAGGAAGAGAGGTGAACCGAACAGTCGCTCAGAAAGTGAGCGACAGACTATATTTAGTCGTCCCCACGAGGGCGTCATGGCACAAGGCCTTTTTAACGTGGGCTTTCCTGGAGCCATTAGGCTCGGCCAAAAATAACCCATTTGAACCCGTATAAACGGGTTCAGGGCCGGGTTTACCTCCCGAAGGAGACTCCGCCCTTCGGCGTAGCCTCCTTCGGGTTCCTCCCGCCCGTAGGAAGAGAGGTGAACCGAACAGTCGCTCAGAAAGTGAGCGACAGACTATATTTAGTCGTCCCCACGAGGGCGTCATGTGGCACAAAGGCCTTTTAACGTGGGCTTTCCGAGCCATTAGGCTCGGCAAAAATAGCCCATTTGAAACCGTATAAACGGGTTCAGGGGCCGGTTTACCTCCCCGAAGGAGACTCCGCCCTTCGGCGTAGCCTCCTTCGGGTTCCTCCCGCCCGTAGGAAGAGAGGTGAACCGAACAGTCGCTCAGAAAGTGAGCGACAGACTATATTTAGTCGTCCCCCACGAGGGCGTCATGTGGCACAAGGCCTTTTTAACGTGGGCTTTCCGAGCCATTAGGCTCGGCCAAAAAATAGCCCATTTGAACCCGTATAAACGGGTTCAGGGCCGGTTTTACCTCCCCGAAGGAGACTCCGCCCTTCGGCGTAGCCTCCTTCGGGTTCCTCTCCGTCCGTAGACAGAGAGTTGAACCGAACCGTCGCTCAGAAAGTGAACGACAGACTCCTTGCCTACTCCTGAGGCGCAGTATTTATTAAGTATGGAATAGTCCATTATTATTATTATGGGTAAGATACCATAACAGTTTGTATCCAGAAATGATTCAGAAGAGTGAGAAAGAAAACTATTTATATAGAACTTGCTGTTACATTTAGCCATTTCAACTGTAAAATTGTGATACCTTGACGCCATTTTAGAACTGCGTTTAAATTCATTAAATCTAAGTATAGTAGAGGAAAGTTTCACCAGAAGAATTACTATGAAATATTTATAGAAAGGGCACACAGAATCTACATTACAGCAGTGGAAAAGTGACTGAAGCTGAGAGGCCAGGTCAAAACCAATATCATTGCAGATTTATCTTTTGATAACTTATCTACAAGAGGTACCTTAAAAAAGAAATTTATTTTACTATCATGATTCATGCGCAACATGATCAATCATCGCAGATATTCGAAATATTTGCTTGAATGTTCAACACAAAGTTGTAAGCGTGGTAACCAGGAAACAGAAGCTTTATGGATAGAATCAAGAAGAATTTCATTCCAAACTTCAATTAAGTTCCACTTCAATGAATCAGTATCGACGATGTCACGATGATTATTTTGCAAGTGAGTTAAGAATATACTTCAAATAAAGTAATCCATCACTTTCAGTTCTGGGCTTTTAGAAGGCCACTGAGATGGACTAATTGGAGCTGGTGTAAGTACTTGAAGAATAAATACCCCGCTTTTTTATTGGTCACCCTGTATATGAATGTAACATATAGATAAGGGTAGAAAATTCAATATTAATTTTCTCGACCTTTTAATTTTGAACACACATACATAAATGTATACAAATTTGCATATCTACACTTATGTACATATGTATATATCTACATATATAATATATACACCTATATACACATACACATAAGCACACACAATACACAAAAATTATTAATTTTATTATCACACATCAACACATATACGCAAATACATATATATAAACTGTCTGTATTCCTGAGATGAGGTATTATGTACACTATCTACATTATTCGGACTATTGTCCTCATCTTTGTTGACATATTTAACACAATGTTTCGGCCGTTGTATACTCTGGCCTTCTTCACGTGGTTGGAAGGTCGAACTGAACCCTTTATTTCGCTCACTGGAGTAGACTGTTCTAGTTCCACGTGCCATGTCTAATGGATGTCAGTTATCTCCTGTTAATTGCCCTCTCCAAGTTCTCCACCGCCTTAACCAGGTATTGAACTCAAACTCTCTGGGTCCTGTCACTGGATCTAACTAACGCCTTTAGAAGTTAGTTATTTAGATAAATAATGTTGTGGTGTCCTCTCTCTAAAGAGTCTATGTTTGGACACTTCCGTCTATTATAAGATTAGTAGGAGAGAAGGCCATGTGGGAACAGTCGAATAGATTGAACGCTGAGTCAACCAATACTCTTTTGTTGTACCTTTAATATTTAATGTTTAATATATGATATATCTCTAACACTTATTTTGTTATTTCTTCAACCATTTACTTGGCCACAACAGATAGATAGATAGATAGATAGATAGATAGATAGATAGATAGATAGATAGAAACAAGCTGGTATAGATAGATAGATAGATAGATAGATAGATAGATAGATATAAACACGCTGGGATAGATAGATAGATAGATAGATAGATAGATAGATAGATAGATAGATAGATAGATAGATTCTGACAAATGGCTAAATACCGACAATCGAAATTCTTTTGTTGATCTTCAAAGTCAGAAGATTGCTTAAAGAGCATAAGAAATGTAATTTGGATTAAATATTCTCCACTGACAATATTTCAGTCCTTTGTCAAAACTTCAAAGAATTTGAATAAAGGTGAACTGCCTTAGCAGGCAATTCGCATTGCTCCCTTCGAACTATCGCCTTATTTACTCTTCGTTGATTTACTCCGCAAAGGGAGAGGCAAAAGTAAGTACGAACGCTTAGCCACCCCCCAGGTCCACCCCTCTCTGTGAAATCTTTTATTTATACGTTTTTTCTCTTGTACCTGTGAGTTCTTTCTAACGTTTAGCGACACAGAGGGATTCGAATTCTGGCCGAGGTCGTTGTGTTCGTTTTTTACACAACTAACCTTTGAAGAACGAAAGATTTTATCTCCTCCCCTGTCTAAGCTTTCTTGCCTAGAGCTGTAAAACAGTTTAAGAGAACGAAAAATCTGAATCCAAAACCATCTTGAAGAGGGATAAGCTCTGTCAGACTACCTTGTCTATACACATCACTGTTGCTATGGCTGCATTATATGTAGCGTCCCCGAAAATACTAATTCGAAGTAAGACATGATGTGATGTGCGCGTTAGTGTCATCTAAAAATTGTAGTTAAAACACAATGAAACAGAATTCATAAAATTTCATTTCTTTCAGCAGATTCAAGTCTTTTAACACTTTTATACTATTGGTACCCAGATTTGCCCAGTAAATCGCAGATATTTTGAACATTTCTTCTTTATAAAATAAGCCTGAAAAGACAAGGTAGACGGAATTGACCGACAAATAATTTTCACAGACTCATTTGTAAATTGAATAAACGAGATCAGAGCTGGGTTCTTTCATTTACAAGTAACTTTTTCTCTTTTAATATAAAAGACTCAATAGAATTCATATACTGCGTTGCACAAAAACGATTTCGTGTTTCGGTGACATTAAACCTTTCCGAAAATTGATTTTCTCATTCAGATGACACACGAACAGAATATTAGATTCGAAAAAAAAGCAGCAACTTTTTCTTACTCGGCCAAGTTACCACATTTCATTGATTATATTGATTGATTTGTTTTCTACGGTTTATCGACCTTTTGCATCATACAATCTTGCTAATTAACCCACAGATGGGGAGAAAAGGTGCACTCATTCCTTTCCCAATTATATTTAGCGTAAGTGAATATAACGAACCCAACCGGAATTGGAACTCGTCTCCCGTCTAACAATCCCGAGTCATTATCAATTACACCACCCGCACATCCAAGCTTAAAGCACCTTGTTTCCGAAACGCTTACCCATATAGATACAGGCCAGTCTTGACGTTGCTTTTTTTTCTTTCTTTTTTTACAGTAAGATTCACCCTGTACAAGGCCCGGAACCCACTCGAGGTAGAGGGTTACATTAAGAGGTGGTTTATACAGATAGGAGGGAAAGATAATGATTAACTCTATATTTGGACAGGTTGTAGTGATCGGAGAAACATACTCTTAGGGGTCTGTTTCACAGGGCAGTGGTTCGTGGAAAGAAACTGTTTTAGACGAACTTACTTCTCACCGACGGAATACGAAAGGATTGTGGATGGTTTGCTACTAAGTAAGTGGCACGGCGGGTCCTAGCCGTGAAGATTAGACCAGGCGAGACCAAGTAATGTAGTTCGTCCGAGCACTTTCTATAGAAGTAGCCATAGAGTAATGAGAGATTCGTCACATCCCGCCTGTGAGAGAGAGGTTGGAGGGTGGAAAATAATTTTTCTCCAACAAGGATTCGGAGAAGCTTTTGAACTCTATTAAGACTGGAAAGTGAGGACTGGGCACCTCCTGCCGAAATATGGCAACAGTCCTCCATTTTCGGCCTGATCTGGCTCTTGTAAAAGTAAAGGATAGCATGAGAAGTCAGGTACTTATTAGAACATTACAGGGAGCCGATCATTTTATCCACATCTTTAGCAATGGATCGTATATAACGGTTATACTTGAGGTCGGGTGTGAGATTGAGGTCCAATATTCTCTCAAAGGGTACTCGGACATTTGGCCGCCAGACATTTCGCCGAACGGACATTTGGTCGACGGACATTTTTTAACCGAATTAGCCGAAAATTTAGTGGTGTACTTACATGTATGACATACTCTTTAATGTAATGTGCAACATATATTTATAAATATTTACTGTATTAATTTATAATTTTTTCGTTTTTTTACAGGTATTTTTAAAATTTATTCTGTATATATTACATTTTCTTCAAATATTACTGTAAGATCATAAGTATTTTCAGAAAAAGGACATTTTACTACAGCAAAAATCTTAATCTTTTACGATATGAAAAATCTTTCAATTTCGCTTTTAATGATCATTATCTTAATGGGATGAACTAGCTTTTATCTTACTGTTAAATACGAATTTAAATAATTAGGTGTTACTTTTTACCCAAATATTTTTAAAAATACTAATTTCAATAAACAAATATTGAAATAAGAAAACTTTTAACTTTAAATTTAGATTTAGTAATTTAATCACTTGAAATTCAGCAGTAATTATTAGACCTATTCTATCTTATAATACTGCGAATTAAAATTCTTACAGTATTCCTTGTTACTATTTTTACTTGTACATTTTCGCTGAAATGACTATCGGTGAAATGTCTGTTCGGCCAAATGCATCTCGACCAAATGTCCGTTCGGCCAAATGCCAGTTCGGCCAAATGTCTGCCGGCCAAATGTCCGTTCGGCCAAATGCCCGTTCGGCCAAATGTCTGTCGACCAAATGTCCATCAGCCAAATGTCCATCGGCCAAATGTCTGTCGGCCAAATGTCCGTTCGGCCAAATGTCTGTCGGCCAAATGTCCGTTCACCCAAATGTCTGTCGACCAAATGTCCATCGGCCAAATGTCCGTTCGGCCAAATGTCCGTTCGGCCAAATTTCTGTCGACCAAATGTCCGTCCGGCCAAATGTCTGTCGACCAAATGTCCGTTCGGCCAAATGTCCGTTCGGCCAAATTTCTGTCGGTCAAATGTCCGTCCGGCCAAATGTCCGTTCGGCCAAATGTCTGTCGACCAAATGTCCATCGGCCAAATGTCCGTTCGGCCAAATGTCCGTTCGGCCAAATTTCTGTCGGCCAAATGTCCGTCCGGCCAAATGTCCGTTCGGCCAAATGTCCGTCCGGCCAAATGTCTGTCGACCAAATGTCCGTTGGGCCAAATGTCCGTTCGGCCAAATTTCTGTCGGCCAAATGTCCGTTCGGCCAAATGTCCGTTCGGCCAAATGGCAGTCCGGCCAAATGTCTGTCGACCAAATGTCCGTTCGGCCAAATGTCCGTTGGGCCAAATGTCCGTTCGGCCAAATTTCTGTCGGCCAAATGTCCGTCCGGCCAAATGTCTGTTGACCAAATGTCCGTCCGGCCAAATTTCCATTCAGCCAAATGTCTGTCGACGAAATGTCCATCGGCCAAATGTCTGCCGGCCAAATGTCTGTCGGCCAAATGTCCGTTCGGCCAAATGTCTGTCGGCCAAATGTCCATCGGCCAAATGTCCGTTCGGCCAAATGTCTGTCGACGAAATGTCCATCGGCCAAATGTCTTCCGAGCAAATGTCCGTTCGGCCAAATGTCTGTCGGCCAAATGTCTGTCGGCCAAATGTCCGATCGGCCAAATGTCCGTCAGCCAAATGTCTGTCGGCCAAATGTCCGTTCGGCCAAATGTCTGTCGACGAAATGTCCATCGGCCAAATGTCTGCCGGCCAAATGTCTGTTGGCCAAATGACCATTCGGCAAAATGTCCCTTCGGCCAAATGTCTGTCGGCCAAATGTCTGTCGGCCAAATGTCCGTTCGGCCAAATGCCTGTCGGCCAAATGTCCATTCAGCCAAATGTCTGTTCGGCCAAATGTCTGTCGGCCAAATGTCCGTTCGGCCAAATGTCTGTCGGCCAAATGTCTGTCGGCCAAATGTCCGTTCGGCCAAATGTCTGTCGGCCAAATGTCCGTTTGGCCAAATGTCCGTTCGGCCAAATGTCTGTCGGCCAAATGTCCGTTCGGCCAAATGTCTGTCAGCCAAATGTCTGTCGGCCAAATGTCCGTTCGGCCAAATGTCTGTCATCCAAATGTCTGTCGGCCAAATGTCCGTTCGGCCAAATGTCTGTCGGCCAAATGTCCGTTTGGACAAATGTCCATTCGGCCAAATGTCTGTCGACCAAATGTCCGTTCGGCCAAATGTCTGTCGGCCAAATGTCCATCAGCCAAATGTCTGTTCGGCCAAATGTCTGTTCGGCCAAATGTCTGTCGACGAAATGTCCATCGGCCAAATGTCCGTCAGCCAAATGTCTGTCGGCCAAATGTCCGTTCGGCCAAATGTCTGTCGACGAAATGTCCATCGGCCAAATGTCTGCCGGCCAAATGTCTGTTGGCCAAATGACCATTCGGCAAAATGTCCTTCGGCCAAATGTCTGTCGGCCAAATGTCTGTCGGCCAAATGTCCGTTCGGCCAAATGCCTGTCGGCCAAATGTCCATTCAGCCAAATGTCCGTTCGGCCAAATGTCTGTCGGCCAAATGTCCGTTCGGCCAAATGTCTGTCGGCAAATGTCTGTCGGCCAAATGTCCGTTCGGCCAAATGTCTGTCGGCCAAATGTCCGTTTGGCCAAATGTCCGTTCGGCCAAATGTCTGTCGGCCAAATGTCCGTTCGGCCAAATGTCTGTCAGCCAAATGTCTGTCGGCCAAATGTCCGTTCGGCCAAATGTCTGTCATCAAATGTCTGTCGGCCAAATGTCCGTTCGGCCAAATGTCTGTCGGCCAAATGTCCGTTTGGACAAATGTCCATTCGGCCAAATGTCTGTCGACCAAATGTCCGTTCGGCCAAATGTCTGTCGGCCAAATGTCCATCAGCCAAATGTCTGTTCGGCCAAATGTCTGTTCGGCCAAATGTCTGTCGACGAAATGTCCATCGGCCAAATGTCTGCCGGCCAAATGTCTGTCGGCCAAATGTCCGTTCAGCCAAATGTCTGTCGGCCAAATATCCGTTCGGCCAAATGTCTTTCGGCCAAATGTCTTTCGGCCAAATGTCAGTTCAGCCAAATATCCGTTCGGCCAAATGTCTGTCGACCAAATGTCCATCAGCCAAATGTCCGTTCGGCCAAATGTCTAGCAGCCAAATGTCTGTCGGCCAAATGTCCGTTCGGCCAAATGTCTGTCGGCCAAATGTCCATCGGCCAAATGTCCGTTCGGCCAAATGTCTGTCGACGAAATGTCCATCGGCCAAATGTCTGCCGGCCAAATGTCTGTCGGCCTAATGACCGTTCGGCAAAATGTCCATTCGGCCAAATGTCTGTCGGCCAAATGTCTGTTCGACCAAATGACTGTCGGCCAAATCTCCGTTCGGCCAAATGTCTGTTGACCAAATGTCTATCGGCCAAATGTCCGTTCGGCCAAATGTCTGTCGGCCAAATCTCCGTTCGGCCAAATGTCCGTTCGGCCAAATGTCTGTCGGCCAAATGTCTGTCGGCCAAATGTCCGTTCGGCCAAATGTCTGTCGGCCAAATGTCTGTCGGCAAAATGTCCGTTCGGCCAAATGTCTGTCGGCCAAATGTCCATCGGCCAAATGTCCGTTCGGCCAAATGTCTGTCGACGAAATGTCCATCGGCCAAATGTCTGCCGGCCAAATGTCTGTCGGCCAAATGTCCGTTCGGCCAAATGTCTGTCGGCCAAATATCCGTTCGGCCAAATGTCTGTCGGCCAAATGTCCGTTCGCCAAATGTCTGTCGGCCAAATATCCGTTCGGCCAAATGTCTGTCGACCAAATGTCCATCGGCCAAATGTCCGTTCGGCAAATGTCTGTCAGCCAAATGTCTGTCGGCCAAATGTCCGTTCGGCCAAATGTCTGTCGGCCAAATGTCCATCGGCCAAATGTCCGTTCGGCCAAATGTCTGTCGACGAAATGTCCATCGGCCAAATGTCTCCCGGCCAAATGTCTGCCGGCCAAATGTCTGTCGGCCAAATGTCCGTTCGGCCAAATGTCCGTTCGGCCAAATGTCTGTCGACCAAATCTCCGTCGGCCAAACCTTCGGCCAAGTTCACAAGGCACGGTGCCACCCGTTCACTGTGACTGGCGCTCATTCGGAGTCTGGTTTTCCGTTATGGCATATAACTGAACGACTTAACTTCGGTGATGTTACGGTTACCAATGTTTCAACGTGATCTGGCCGTAAGATTTCAGTATTCAATGAATTATTCGGAATAATATTTTCATTTTTGCTGTTTAGATCATCATTATAACAATTGATGCCTAAAGGCAGAGCGTTTGCAAATCCCATTGTAAAATGACGGGATCCGAGTTATTCAAAATGCGGTATACTTTATGTCAACACTAACATAAAATATTTTATTACCGATTCTTATTACCTCTCCCAGAAATAATAATATACAGATCCTCAGTGCGCAATACTGGTCCCTTCTTGCCAGTTATATGGCGAGAAAGTTATTTTACGGCGCCCATCACCTCTCTAATAAACAAGTATGTCTACATCTGTGACGTCCCTAAACACAGCCTCCGCTCGCTTCTCGCTGCTTCGTTCGGGTGTCTCCGCTCCAAACGTGACGTCCGCCTGTCACGTCAGTCGTGTTGTCTCGTCCTGTGATGACCATCTGGCTTGGTATCGGTCGCAGCACCCAAATGTGACGTTCTAACCTTTTGGTGATTCGGATGGGAATCTGGTTAGATTCGATATCAGCCTCGTCGTTCCCAACACTCTTCCAACGCCTGGTTACCAAAGTAACTGCATAGATCCCCAGTCTGCCTACCCACGTTGATCTTAGGCAGACGAGATCAATCAGTAGTTGGGGCCGTAATGCAAATCGGGTTCAAACGGGGGTGACACCGCACAAATAATCATAAAAGAAAATAAAATGATAACTCAAAAAAAAGGATATCAAACTTTATGTCTAGTTGTTGGATACATAGGACTGCGTCTATCTCTCGTCCCGTTCTATGGATTGTGACACATTGTTTTCCGTTAGGCGAGTTTTAACACTTCAAGTTGGTTGCTCTTTAAGAAATTGGTTTTTCGGTGTGTCTTCGGGCGAAAGTCGAAAAAAAAAAACTTATTTTGGTGGTCTGGATCTAAGTCGCTCTTCAAAATAATTGTTCTTGGATTGAAGAGGAGTCCGGAATTTGCGCGAATCTTGGTCAGCCGATGCGAGGCTGGAACTCTCTGCTGGAAATGTCTGCTGGAACTAAAACTCGAACTAAAACTCGAACTGAACTGATTTCTGCTCGCTGCGGCCTTGCTTATATGGACGCCGGACGCCGACCAAAACCGGGGTGAGTTTGTCGGCGCCGGGTGTTACTCGATAATTCTAAATACCTATCCACTTCTCTTATTTTTGGTTAGGAATTTTCCACTTCTTTCTATTTTGGGGGGCCCTCTCTTACTCCCACCTTCTCACCATACTTCAGAGGGGCGTGAACTGCCTTCCCCACTTCTTCGTAGCAACGTCTCATACCCATCTTCTAAATGGGCGGTGACAACTTCCTCCTTGCGTCACGTGATCACCACTCGACCAATGATGTCTAGTCGGGCGTGTACGATCCCGTGGGCTTTGTTCCAGGAAAAAAAATATCTTGTTTAATAAAAAAATTATCTTTTTTTTTTCCTTTTCTTTCTTTTAATCGCAGCTCTCATTTTCTCTGGCCGCAAATAGAACAATGCGATCGGTGGGGGTCGTAACTCTTATTCTCACCTGGACTTCGTCAGTCATCTTATCGCTAATTATCAGAATGGGTGGTCTATTTGACACAACACAATCGTCCGTCGCCTCGGAAAAAAAACATTTCCATGGTTCCATTCATTCTTTGGTACACATTTCTGATAACATAGTTTTATTATCGCAGGTCAAAGATGTTCTGTCGAAAGAAAACGGTCAGTCGCCACCTCGTGTGCAGCTTTGACAATTAATTTTTCATATCTATCCAAAGCCCTGTAGTTCACCTGTTTTATGACAATTATCAAAATAACATTTTCAATTGGATTTTTCTTTGGCTAGTCGGTCTGTGGTTTGCTTAATCAGATGCTTTCCCGCATTAGCGGTTTGTTTATGTATCCCCGATAACACCAGCCCGTCGCCAGAACACACCCGATTCCTTTATCCACTCAGAATTTCCCTGCCATTGTAATGACACTCTTCGCCATTTGTTACTTATCAAAATATCATTTATCCATAGCCGTGGGTGTCCTACTTATCACCCACGCTTTGGGTCTCGCCTCTCTTTTCCTTTCTTTTTTTTTCTTTCCTTTTTTTTCTTTTTGCCTTGGTAAATGGTGCCACACATCTCCGATAAGTGATTTCCGCGTCTTTCATGAATTTTTTAACGCAACAAAGTTACCGAAGTTGCAATCGGTGAGAATTAAGTTCCATTCGAGAAGCTTTTTGGGTCTGCTCTGTGGAACTGATTCCCAAGAGGATGATTCCCCGATCAATTCAATCTTAACCTCTTCAAGTCTTGGGTTAACCGCTACCTTTCTCCCTTATCCGTACAAACTACCTCCTAACGAAACCCCTACATCAAGTGTTCCGGGGCGTTGTAAAGGATGAAACTTAGTGCACAAAACAAATGGTGGCACCCATATCATTTTCAAGCAACAAGTTTGTATAGATCTTATGTATGCAGTGCTGTCTGTTTTCTGCTTTCTTGTGGGAACGATTTTAACGTAAAGATTTTCGTCTAATTTCCGCGTACCAAGCAAGTTATAATCATTGGTACCCAATGGTATGTTATTTATGTAATCGCTAGGGTAACATAGTTTCTTCTCTAAGCGTCATGTATGTCTAGATCTTCTGTACGCAGTGCCGGGTCATTTATATAATCTGTGGGGCAAGATCGTTACTTGGTGAAAATAGATTTTGGAGAAAGAAGAAAGAACAGGAACCTGTTCCAAACATTCAGAGAAAGACAACTGAAATTCACGTAGTGTGTATTGCACACATTCTGAAAAAGGAAATTTATTTTCGAAAAGATTTAATATCAGCGAAATATGACGTCTCTTTTCTGTAAAGATAAGAATTCTATTGATTCGTTTATATTAATAAAGAAAACGTTACTTGTGAAAGAAAGAACCAAGCTCTGATCTCGTCTGCTCAATTTACAAATGCGTATGTGAAAATTATCTCTCTAACATTTCCGCCTACCTTGTATTTTCAGATTTAAATTATAAAGAAATATTCAAAATCTGGTTTCAATGTAAAAGTCTTTAAAAACTTGAAGATCGGGTCACATCACAAGACTCGCATTCCATTCGGGTTTTCGAAGACGCCACGTGTAAGGTAATCATAGCAACAGTCGTATGGCTAGCACACGACGACAGAGTCTGTCTTTTCTTAAGAAAGTTTTGAATTCAAACTTTTCGTTGTCCTAAACAGCCAGAGGGAGAGATAGATTGAAATCGGCCCCTAGGTTACTTGTGCGAAACTGAACTCTTTGGACAATTTAATACTCACACGGACTAGACAAGCTTCATATTTTGTTTCTTTCTTTTATAAGCATAAACTACTTTAAGTTTAGCTGAACTAAATTGTCGTTACAGGTATATCTATCTAAAAAAGGCAGGATGTGTGTGTGTGTGTGTGTGTGTAACGAATGCACGGCCGAAATTTTAGACAGATTTGCACCAAAATTTACATGCACAAGCTCCAAGTTAGCGGAAAGGCCAAGACCTACTTTGCATTTCCCAACTCCCATCGATAGTGGAAATAATCGATTTTTTCATGTTTCTACGGCAATTTTCATGTAGTTTGCGGTCATTTTCTACTGACCAGAGTGAGAGCCTATAGCTGGCTGCAACGAATAGGCAGGAAGATTCTATTGGCCAGCGTGAGAGCCAACAGCTGACTGACACGAATGTTAACTACCATGTTAGCATGCAAAAAAAATCGATAGCTGCATTCGTTACAAGTGGGAAAAAATTAATTCTACATGGCACTTTACGCCAATTAGCTCATTCGCTTGCTTAAACTCAACGTTGATTCTAATTCCGCAGAATTTGTTGTTAATAATCTTTTTTCATTCGATTTTTCCAGTTACGAGTTCTTTTTTTTTCAAGCGGATCGTTTTGTGCTCATTTTGTTTAGTTCTTTTTTCATAAAAGATTTAATGTTTAGTATAGAGCTTAGAAAAAATTCGCAGTGTGAGATAGGCAAGAATTAAGGCATGTAGCAACATCAGCATGGCAAAGGGCACTCCTTTAAAGGCAAGAAAGGGCAAAAATATTTGAAGTCAAGTGATAGCGATTGCTGTATGAGTCGTACGATTTTTGAATCAAGCACGGGCAACGCCGGGCCATGCTGCTAATTAAACATAAAAATCGGCATATTGAAGTCGAAAAATGATAAAAATTCTTCATATTTTTTATAAAAGAAGCAATCAAAAGAGAACTCTTTGGAGAATTTAATAATCACACTGCCTAGAGAAGCAGGCGAAAGATCGAGTAACGAGTTTAAAGAATTTAATAACATAACTATTATCACACATACAAAGGAGGTTTTTATAAGAGCATGGTTATTTAAAGCAACAGAACAAAGAATGTTTTGGATAGACATGACTATGCATATCCTGAAAGGACATGATATGTTGAGAGCGAATTTTTGTGATAAAAATATGAAGAGTCCTGATCATTATTCGAACTCTGTATGGCGATTTTATATTTAATACCCGTAACGCCAATTCAATTTAGCTAAAATTAAAATAGTTTAGGCTTATAAAATAATGAAAGAAAATATCATGCAAAATATTCGAAATTCGTTCAATTGACACTTGTGAGTGTTTCATTTTGAAAATATTCGTAAGCCAGGGATATTTTTTAAATCCAGGTTAATTTCAAATTCCTTGGATATAGAATAGTTAAATTGATTTTCATCTTTCCTTAAGAATTCTCTGTCTTTCAAGAACTGTTAGTTTGTTTTTTCTTTTATTCCATTTTTGTTCGTGTTTTAAGAGGACCCATGGGACTAGTAATCGATATTGTCGTTCAGAAAAAAAAAATCGCCATTATTCCAAATTATGTTCACAGCAGATAGGATCAGTTCACTCCGAAGATTGGTGCTATAGGATCTTCTTGTAAATACTTACACATTAAATAATTACAAAGATATTTCTGCTTATGCATATCTTGATACCAAGTGTTTTCTACCTCACACTCTCTCGTTCATTTATATTTCTGTTACGCTGACATGAGAGTGAGTTGAGCCGGAATCAGTAACGTAAATGGTGTTTAGAACCCCGAATACTCATTTTTCTAAGAGAATCTGCAACTTCTAGATGCCATAATGTGTTTCCTTTGTAGGACCCACAGTTCTCGTCAGAATTCATCTTACACATTTATAAATCTCTCATTTTCTCTGCATTTAATACTGCCGCCATATCAGGTCTGGTGCTCTTGTTTTACAACACGTTTCTTGAAAAATTCCAAAGAAAGGGTGAGTAATATAATCGATCTTAAGCTGACAGGTTGACTTCAGTCATTTACTAACCAACGTGACATGGCGTCTCTCTGTATTTTCTACAAATATTTTCATGCAAACTGCCCTGATCATCTTTTTCCCCTAGTGCTACGGCCAGTAGATTCAGCCGTCTGTTCTAATCTAATAGTTTCTCGCACTTACCCCCTGTGGAACTCCACTCCCCCCCCCACGATTTCTTGTTTCCCTGATAATTACAATATTCAAGAATTTGAATGCAACGTCAATCGTCATCTTCTTGAACTTGTTCTTTTTTGTTCCTTCCTCAATCTCGACCCCACCCCGCGATTAAAATCTTCTTCTCTTTAATTTTCACACCTTGTAACCCCTTTGTGGTCTAGTGATGTTGTCAACTTGCTTTGGGTGGAACGATTGGAAAATATATCGTACACATGAAATCGATAATACATACAAATTATATCTAGCAATCTCAGTCTAATCATATCGATCTCTACCTGTGTCAGCTTGTCGATATGTCAGTCTATCCATATCGAATATCGACATATCTATTTACAAATAATTGCTGCTATCGATCAACATCTGCTGATATAGATCACAGATCACCGTTTTCTTCAAACAGATCTGAGATTGCTTTTATTGATCTTAGATTCTTCGAATTGATTTCATATTGTTCAAATATATTTCTCCCTCTTCGAATAGACCCCAGCTTGTTCAAATTGATCTCATATTGTTCATATTGATCTTTGATTCTTTGTATTGATCTCAGGTTTCATATCGATTTCGTTTACTCCATACTGATCTCAGATTTTATTTTCATATACATCTCAGTTCATAACGATCACAATCCATTTATAAAAATCTAAATCTGTTCATATTGATCACAGATTGTTTATATTGATCTTATAAATTTCTTATCGATCTCAGATTATTCATATAGATTCCATTCTACTTCATATAAAGCTGGGAAATATGTGAAATTGTTTTTATGGAACATATTTTTTATCAATCTCAGATTGTTCAAATTGATTCATATTGATATCAAATTGTTCACCTCAATCTAAATCTTTTTATATATGTGTCATATATATCTCGAATTGATTATATCGATCTCAGATTATTCATATAGTATTCGTCCTATTGAAAAAGAGATATCAAATTGTGAATATCGATCTTACATTGTTCGTATCGACCTCGGATATTTCAAATAGATTCTGTTCTCTTAAAGTAGAACTTAGATTGTATTAATCGCAGATTGTTCAAATAGTTTTAGGTCTCTTGAAATTGATCTCAGATTCTTCATATTGATTTTATATTGTTCTCATCGATCTCAAGATTTGTATATAGATTTCGTCTTTTCATATTGATTTCAGATTGTTCATATTGACCTTAGATTATTCTACGTCCATATGAAAAATGTGAGATCAATTTCTCACATTGTTCATATAGATTTCTTTGTCTTCATACAGATCTTCCATTGTTTATCTAGAGCTTATATTTTCTATAACGATCTCAGTCTCTTCATATCGATCTAAATCTGTCCATATATACCTCCGATTGTTCATATAGATTTCAGTTCATATCTATCTCAATCCGTGTTTATATTGATCTCAGATGCCATTCGATTAATATCGATTTTATTCTGGTCGTATATAAATCAGTATGTTCATATCGATATCAGCATATTCCATATCCAAGCAACTATGGGCATATCGAGACGGTGTAATAGTTAGCAAGCTTGTCTCGTTAGAATAATTACAACTAAGTAGTGAGTTCGATCCTCACTGGGTGTTCCTTACTTTTGGCCTTATGTCACATCTAAGCAATGCTTGGAAAATCACTATCCAAGGAACTGTTTTTGAGATGTTCTAACGCAGATAACAACCAGTTTATTTTCATAATTTGGCGCAACGCGATTCTTTTTTTTTACCGCAAATGCCAATTTTCCACCGCATTTGGTATTTTACTGGATTAGTTTATTCGTAGAAATAGCTTGTAAGTAAAAAAAAAAAAAAGGTTGTTTCATAGCGTGTTTATTGATATTTCCCTAATCTGCGATCGGAAATGATTTTAAAGCCTCACGCATCCCTACCATTAATTTCGCGCCATATAAATGGAATTGTTGTTAATATTGAGAATCGAAATCAAATACTAGTGGTTTCTGGGTAGGTACGATGCGTGTACAGAAATTATTCAATTATTTAATATTAATGGGAAATAAGATTGACTTGAGTAATGGCGCCTTAGTCCGTTTAAATGTAATCCCCTTTAGACATCACACTCCCCTCTATGAATGTTCGTTCGGCTAGTGTAATGCATAGCGGTTCGAGATGAGAAAACGAAGACTCATGTTTGAAGTCCAGTCGAATTCGTTAGATTAACCTACGCACAAATACCCTTCAGCTATTTGCCCTCCAGCTGTGGGTTAAATAGTAGAAATGTTAATGCAATATTCACTCACATAGCGATAATTATTCTTATAATCGAAAAATGTGTCTCGGCTTTAAATAACACACAAGAGGTTGATAATCCGTAAAAATAAATCAATCGCTAACACACACTTTTCTGTCACTTGTACTTTTCAAAATAGTGTGTAAATCCGTCTTTCGGGACGCCCTCATGCTCTATTTAATCGCCTACCGTGCTGCTTAATTTCGACCGCGATCTGAAGACATTTGGTGTAGATTTGGACAAAAAAGAAGTTGAGCGAATATATATATATGGACTAGTGGATGATTTACATGCCTAAATAAAGCGATATTATTTTAAATATACCGTCAAGACTATCCAAAATGGCTTAATGTTTTCTGTATAGAACACATCCTGAAAATATTGACCAATATGCCGTAATCAATTTTCGCAGAATAAAAATTTTAAATTTCTTTTAAAAAATGTGCGTTCGATCTTAATTCCGCTAAGCATAGCCATTCTGAATGAAGATTCTGCCACAAGATCACAAAACTCCTGGGTATAATAGGCTGAATCAGGATACACAGTTGATCAAATCAAGTCTCATGAGTCGTGTGAATTTATCAATGAAAGGAAATTAATTTAACATGCATCTGATAGATAAACCGCTAAAAAAACACTATGTTTGGCCGTCACCTACGAATTCGAGATATTGAAATAAAGCAGTCACAGAAATTTAACTGCGTAGTGTAGCAGGAAACTATAAAAAAAAATGTGACACGCTAAACAGAAGACGCATCGGAATAGCCAAAGATGCCTTTTAGAAGCTAAATAAAGTATCAAGAAACACGAAAATTTCGTTAGAAACCCCAAAAAAAAAAAAGGTCTTGAATTTATATCAGTATCTACCCACCGGCATTAAATGTTGTAAAATTTACTTAGAGGGAAGGGAGAAGACCACATACCTACGAACTTGTGTAAATGGATGGAGAGAAATATTTCTAAGAAATAGGAGGTTATAGAGAGTCACGTGAGACCACATCCTGAAGAGACACGTCAAAAAGAATTAAAAGTGATAGCAGTATGGTGTTAGGGGATGCACAGGCACCCCCGATTAACCCTCGTTATCCACAACCTTCTACCAAATGGGTCATTTTGTTCTCATATATACATAAGCGGGCTTGTCTCGCTAGCTTTAGTTCTCGGACCGGTACGATGTTTCTGAGCCAAAGCCAAGGAAAAGTTCTGTTGCCTTGATTTCTGGACAGACGAGACATGTCCACTCGGAGGATCAGGCATGTATCTTCTTTCCCGGGTTGAGTGTCCTTTTATTTAGGGGCACACCGATTAATCGGCAGGTAATCGGTAATCGGCCTTATCAGGCGTTAACCGATTAATCGGTAATCGGTCGATTTGCCGATTCATCGGCCGATTAAATATTCTTTCCTATTTAAGCCATTTAATCAATGCCAAGTGACTCATCAGATAGCTTTGACACATTAACACAGTAACTGTCAATTTAACTTGACATTTGTTAAGTGTCTGGCTGCTATTATAGCTTTTTGACTTTTTTTTTTTGGCTTTATTAAATGAAATTACAAAATACAAACTACAATTTCCAATTCTTAAATGAATATAATTAAACAACTAAATAAGAAAAAAGAAATTACAAACTACAAAGAACAAATTCCAATTCTTAAGTTCTGCTTCCACTGGAGCATGCTGCAGTGGTTACCTTCTGCTCTGCACCTGCTGCTGCTCTACTTCCTCTTCTATTCTTGCTGCCTGCCTCCTCTGCTCTCATAGTCTTATCAGTATTTAAAGTTGAATACTCTTAAGTTGTAATGTAGAAACATTAGAGTTTCTCCATTCTCAGGACACTGCCTGTTCCTCTTAGGTTCATACACATTACCCCCTGTACTAAAGAGCCTCTTCACTCTCCACAGATGAAGGTGGTGCGCTTAAACATTTTGAAGCCAGTTTACTCAGCAGTGGTAAGGTCTCCTGTGTCTTTTTCCTCCACCGAAATGAATCCTCAACTCTTGCGAGTAGTGGTAAAGCTACATAATGATCAAGTTCTTTTGTGCCATTATGAATAAGGGATTTACTCCTTTTCAGTTTAGATTGTGCTTCTTGTATTTCTGTTGTACTTGCAGTTGCAGTCTCCAGGTTTAACTCGGACCGGTACGATGTTTCTGAGCCAAGGAAGGGTTTTGTTGCCTTCGTTTCTGGACAGACGCGACATGTTCACTCCGAGGATCACGCATTTATCTTCTTTCCCGGGTTAGGTGTCATTTTATTAAGGGTGCTGGAGGTAGACTTTTTCTCTGTTGTGACGTTATCCCCTTGATTGTCAAATATCCGGATCTTCGGATAATTCCGAAAGAGGCTATGCTAATTGCAGTTGTATAAAAAGAATTAGAAGTAGTAGTAGTATTAGAACTGTATACATATGGGGTCAGGAGACCCACCACAAGATTATCTATAAAATAACCGCATTCTAGCCCTTTCTACTCAATAGGTATTTAACATATAACTGCTTCCGCCTATTCAGTAAGCATTAGGACAGCATAAGAAACTGAAAATATCTGGCCTTGCTACCCATAATGCACCAATGACAAGCATATATAAATAGTCGAGCTACAAGAAAGATCACATGGTCTGCATGAAGCAGACTGTCAATACTCGGTGTTGACCTCAGTGTCCACTCATATATAGCGGGTGTAACAGAAACAGAAACATTGCACAAACCGTATAACAGCAGAATTGTCCAAATCGTGTAACAGCAAAATTGTCCCAACCGTGTAACACCAAAATTGTCCAAATCGTGTAACACCAAAATTGTCCAATTAGATTAAGCTTTGAACCGTTGTATTTGATATAATGAAATATGCATACACCTGTGTTCCCCCTCACTGGAATATGATTGTCTGGTGTCCGTCATAAATACCGACGGACGTGTAGGTACGACAAAGTCAAAATAGCCTTAGTCTGAGAGCTAAGTCTATAACGACGCCCATTGGACTACGCCATTGATCTACACTTCTTACCTACGACGCGTACCAGTCGATGACTGCTACCGTAATCTACTTGGTTATAGTAGCCAAAACAACTTAGCTACTTCGTTCAAATATATCCCTTTCCGGGACATATCAGTATTTTAGAAATGATTAAAGATATATTACTAGAATTCTCCGAGGCTTTTATAACTGTTGGACCCTACTCTAAACAATAAGAATGTATTTAGGTCAAAGTTGAAAAGGTGATCCCTCTTGCTATTGTGACCTCTTGATCCTCTTGACTGTTCTCTATTTTTTTTAAATTATTCACTGATCTCTTGATGGTTCTTGAATGGACTTTGAAGATGGAAGACAGAGTATGAATGCTCGTAGCATTACTGAAGACATGAATGATCTTTTGCCTCTCACCATTGCTCAGTTGTGAAGATATGCTGGGGCTGACACGAACGATTTTAACCGGTTCTTTTTTTTATTTGAATAACTCAAATGTTGTTTTTTTTTTTTTCAGTGATACTTACGATAAATGGTGTGAAGATGGCTAAACGTCTTATCTGAAAACCTGGGAGAAAGAACCACAATTAGTTTAGTAGTTTTTTAGATAGTAAAACCGGTATATATATATATATATATATATATATATATATATATATATATATATATATATATATAAAAGAGAGGAGAGTGAGAGAGAGAGATAGTTGAAAAAAAAAAAAAAAAATCGCCTTTGATAATCTCTAAAAGAATAGCCAAAAGCGCTCGAATATGCAGAACTTTGGGGCAGTTTTTACACACCTTGTGCCCAGACCCAAGAAAATTAAATAAATAACTTAATCCCAGTACCTTGTCTGTCGTTTTTAAAGAACCATTTTTTTAAATGTTAGAACAACTCTAGAAAAATATATTTCCAAGTGTAAAAAAATTAAACATCACTTTAACAATTTTTACATTTCTCATAGATTTTCCGAATATATATGTACATATACAGTGTATCACAAAAGTGAGTACACCCCTCACATTTCTTCAAATATTTAAGTATATCTCTTCATGGGACAATACTGACAAAATGACACTTTGACACAATGAAAAGTAGCCTGTCTGCAGCATATATAACAGAGTTAATTTATTTTTCCCTCAAAATATAGCTATTAAAAGCTAAATCCCTGGCAACAAAAGTGAGTACACCCCTTAGGAAAAGTTGTCAATATTAACATACACCATGTCAACTGTCAATATTTTGTGTGGCCACCATCATTATGCAAAACTGCCTTTACTCTCTTAGGCACGGAGTTTACCAGAGCTTCGCAGGTAGTCACTGGAATGCTCTTCCACTCCTCAATGACGACGTCGCGAAGCTGGCGGATATTTGAGACTCTGCGCACCTCCACCTTCTGCTTGAGGATGGCCCAAAGATGTTCTATTGGGTTCAAGTCTGGAGACATGCTTGGCCAGTCCATCACCTTTACCCTCAGCCTCTTCAGTAAAGCAGTGGTTGTCTTGGATGTGTGTTTGGGGTCATTGCCATGCTGGAACACTGCTCTGCGACCCAGTTTCTGGAGGGAGGGGATCATGCTCTGCTGCAGTATTTCACAGTACATGTTGGAGTTCATGTTTCCCTCAATGAAATGTAACTCTCCAATACCTGCAACACTCATGCAGCCCCAGACCATGACATTCCCACCACCATACTTGACTGTAGGCATGACACACTTATCTTTGTACTCCTCACCTGGTCGCCGCCACACATGCTTAAGGCCATCAGAACCAAACAAATTAAATTTCGTCTCATCAGACCATAGGACATGGTTCCAGTAATCTATGGCTTTGTTGACATGTCTTCAGCAAACTGTTTGCGGGCTTTCTTGTCTATTGCCTTCAGAAGAGGTTTCCTCCTGGGGTAACAGCCATGCACACCAATTTGATGTAGTGTGCGGCGTATGGTCTGAACACTAACAGGCTGAATCCCAATCTCTTTAATCTCTGCAGCAATGCTAACAGCACTCCCACGCCGATCATTCAAAGAAAGCATTTGGATGTGACGCTCAGCACGTGCGCTCAGCTTCTTTGGACGACCTACCCGAGGCCTGTTCTGAGTGGACCCTGCTCTTTTAAAATGCTGGATGATCTTAGCCACTGTACTGCAGCTCAGTTTCAGGGTGTTGGAAATCTTCTTGTAGCCTTGGCCATCTTTATGTAGTGCAACAATACGTTTTTTAAGATCCTCAGAGAGTTCTTTGCCATGTGGTGCCATGTTGGAACTTTCAGTGACCGGTTTCAGAGAGAGTGTTAGAGCTGCACTAAAAATTGGAATACACCTGCTCCCCATGAACACATCGGCATAGTTACACTAATGAGTCACATGACATTTTGGAGGGAAAATGAAAAGCAGTACTCAATTTAGACTTTTAGGGGTGTAGTTTCTTAGGGGTGTAGTTTCTTAGGGGTGTACTCACTTTTGCTGTCAGGGATTTAGCTTTTAATAGCTATATTTTGAGTTATTTTGAGGGGAAAAGAAATTAACAGACTACTTTTCATTGTGTCAAAAGGTAATTTTTTCAGTGCTTTCCCATGAAGAGATATACTTAAATATTTGAAGAAATGTGAGGGGTGTACTCACTTTTGTGATACACTGTATATATAATAGATTTTCCCAATATATATATATATATATATATATATATATATATTGGGAAAATCTATTATATATATATATATATATATATATATTAGGAAAATCTATTATATATATATATATATATTCAGAAAAGATATAAAAATTATATATATATATATATATATATATATATATATATATATATATATATATTTTTTTTATAATATCTTTTCTGAATATATATACATTCATACGTATATTCAGGCGTTGAGGCGTAAACATATCTTGAATCAGCAGACTCTTCTGATGCAAAAATGGGCAGAGAGGTCCAATCCAGAATAACCAAACAGCCCAGCATTCGGTAAATTTTAAACATAGGTTATGGAACACCAAAGACTTGTCTCTCAGAGTAAAAATCGACATATACAGATCAGGCGTTCTCTCAGCCGTTATCTATGGTGCTGAAACTATATACAGCAAGCACTTGACGCCTTTCACGTGTCGCTGTCTTAGTGCCACATGTTGTATGAAATGGAATAACAGGGTCAAGAATAGTGCAATACTGAAGAAATGTAACAACATCACAGGCATTGAAACCAAAGATACAATTTAGGTGAGCTAGTCATGTTGGGTTAATTGATGAGCAAAGGCTTCCAAAAAAGGTGCTGTATTGATAACTACCAAACTCCAAACATTCAGTTGGACATCCACTCTTACACTATAAAGACAAATTGAAAGACAATTTGAAATGTTTCAAATCTGATCTGAAATCCTGGGAAGCCCAAGCATCAAACCGAAAGTCGTGGCATAAGACATGTTTCATTATGTTAAAGGGTTTTGAAAGAGTAGACTGAAGCACTGTGATCAGCTTTGTGAAGTTCTGGAGCAAAGACACCATCAAAATCCTGCTTTAACAAATTTCATCTGTCAGTGTGGCTTTGTCGCCCGCAGCAAGGCTGGTCTAGTATCACGCTTAAGAAAGCACAAATGAAATATGTTTGTCCCTTACCTGATTTTTCTGGACAATAGCCCCTGCTAGTATGCACAAGTGTAAAACGAAAGGCACCGTCTAATGTTGACCCTATTTATCATTCACGATAGGAGAGTTCACTATATTATTATTATTATTATTTTAATGGATACCCATATTTGTGTAGACTTTCCGTTTATTTATTGTATATTCATTTATTTTCGTTTACCAGTCTGAATATTTGAGAAATATTATTAAAGGAAATATGCACTCTACGACAGGATTCAATCATGCGTACCCCTTGGTAGGAGAAACCGTCAATAGATCCAACCTGCTTAAGACCGACTCGCATATTTCTGAAATATTCAGGCCTGTCGACGAAAATAGATACCTTACCTACATAGGTAGTTTGAAAAATATTAGTCTTAGTAGTTCTATATATCTATCTATCTATCTATCTATCTATCTAAGATGCCTATCTATGAGCGTCCTTAAACTCAAAAATTTTGAAAAACCAATAACAGTTTCGTTATTGTATATTAATACTTGTTACAAAATAAAATACTTGCATTTGCCTTCATACAGTCTCTTAGAGGACGAAATGCATCGGCAAAGATAAGTTTCCCCTTTGTGATTGATTATATATATATATATATATATATATATATATATATATATATATATATATATATATATATAACGCATCACTTTTCAGTTATGAATTGTGTACTCTTTGCTACTGATTTGGAGTTTGTATATAATGCGTTAAAAGATCCCCTTTCTCTGCTGTGAGCCGATAGCTTTGGGGTAGAGTCTCTGACTGATGCCAAATCGACAGAGTTTCGATCTCGGCTTGAAGCAATCACATGTCTAACCACACTGATGAGCTGTGATTCAGGTAAACACGCTTGTATGTGGATGACTTTATATATATATATATATATATATATATATATATATATATATATATATATATGATATCAATTGATAATTAGTAGGAATAATTCCATGGAGGATATAAATGCAAAGTTTCTGTAAAACCCTTGAAATCATGAAATAAATTATACTCCCACTTGCCTCTTCATCTTTCTATTTTAAAACCTTATATTGAAATATTTCTTCCTTTTTTAATATTAAAACTTTTTCTTTTTTTTTCCTCTCCCTTTTTTCTTTCGTCTGGATAAATTAACTCCATTTATTAAAGAAGACAACAGACTTAAGAGATGAATGTAAAAAGTTCCTGAAATAAATTGTAAACGGACAGATTTTTTTAAAGGTTCTGCTCATATATATATATATATATATATATATATATATATATATATATATATATATATACAAGTAACAGATCCGTTGCTATATAATCCAGATGGATCCTAATAATATTAAATATTAAAAGTCATCCACAGACAGCTCAATGTGTTTATAATAAGAGATCATATATACTTTTTACAGCAAAAACAAAAATGACCTAACATGGGTATAGTCTATTACAAGCTGGTCCGACAACAGGCGTCTTAGCCCTTAAGTGTCTGTCTGCAAATGGTTGTAGCCATAAATAAAATCCAACCCTAGACCACTTTCCTCGTAATGAGATACCTTACGCCTCCACCAGTCACCAATACAAGCCCCTTATCAAAAACAAGGCGCCTCTCAGGGGATGACTGTTATAGAAAATAAATTCAAAACCTCAATTCCAGACAGACATTTAATGGCTGAAGACGCCTGGTTTGAAACCAGCTTAAAATAGACTATACCCATTTGAGGTAATTTACTTTTTTTGCTCTTATACATATATACATATATATATATATATATATATATATATATATATATATATATATATGCTATCTGATGATCCATCGTCCTTTAAAAGGGCTCTGGTGAAATAACTTATTATAATGGAACCTTAAAGTGGCCTGTTTTTCTTTAAAATATTAGCTCTGGATTTACATTGGGCTCTCAGGATTTCATCCTCCTGTGGACTACCCATACGGATTACCAAGATTTTCATAACTTAAATATATATATATATATATATATATATATATATATAGAGAGAGAGAGAGAGAGAGATCTTTCCTTTAATATATCAACTTGGTTTCTGTTTGAGCTTCATTAATGTACATTTACGCTAAACTGTGACAAGCTTTGTATGAGAAAGAGGCGGGAAGATAAAGAGGATAACGACATTCCATAAGTGTGGAGGAAACTGCCTCTCTGCTAAACTGTCAGCTTTGAACAAATGTAGAAATGCAAACAATGACAGATAAATGCTGTGAATTTAAAAAAAGAAAAATGGCTCCCAAAAATACGAAAAAATTGCAGACGTAAAATCGGTTGAAGCAGACGATAAAAGCGCTACCGAGTATGATAAAAAAAAATGTCTGTCATTATCTGAAATGATTTTCACACCAGAAACATATTCTGAACGTATTTCTAAAACATAAATGCATGGACGTAATTTGTTCAAATTCAACAAGGTTTGCTAAACTGTTTTTTTTTCTTTATTTTTATCTTAATGCTCATCATAAATGTTAAATTAGTTTTGAACCAATTGATTTTTTACTTCCCTTCAACATGGTGAGAATAAATCCACATTGAGACAGCCATAGACATTTTCATCATGGTGTAAGTCTTGCTTCATTACACAATTGTTGGTCAAAATAATGTTTTTGACTTGCTTCATATTCGTCATCATAACAGCCGACCGGTTCGCTAAATCGAAAGTGAAAATATGACTTTCTCCTATCAAATAATGTCGTTGTTATTTTTATTTTTATACGATGAGTTTTCACACTAGTAATAGCAGCTAGTCATCGTGACGATAAACTACATCCGGCAGCATGACCTCTGATCGAGAGATTGGAGGTTTTGAGGAACGTGAGACCTCCACCTAGTCTTTGTTGCTGTCAGGTGTACCCTAACCCTAGGTGGTAACATCTGTTGCAGTCTGAGCTATAGGCAAATAGTAAAATCTACCTCTACAAACAAAAAAAGAAACAGTACATTTTTATAGTAAAATTACCAACAATACATTTTATGTTCTACAAAATATATATCTAAAAAGACATAACTTTACTCTGAATGTATAAAACTAACCAACTAAAGAAGAAAGAAAGTTAATTTTCAGCATTACATGACCCATAGAGGTCGATATGCCGCAAAACAAAATTAACCAACCAAACAATGAACCTGAAATAAACTTTTCATGACATTAATCCATATAATACCTTAGAATTTCTTAAAGAAATCAAATTGTGTTCCAAAAAATAACTTCAACAAAACTACAACATAAATCACACACTCACCGCCTCTAGTAATTATGTCCATACAAACATGTGTATGTATAAAAGCTGAGTATCATCTACCATGTAATCACTTGTGAAAGCATAATAACATATATCATATTTTTATGACTTCAAAACTCCCAAGAACATTAAATTTCAATATTAAATGATCCATAAAGAGCTGATACGCCGTTAAACAAACAAAATACCTGATAGCTGACACTTGGATCTTCAGTAACACTTCTTACCATTTCAGCAATATACGCAGTATTTTAACTTCTTTCTATCCAGTTTTACATTTTATATCTATTATATTGATATAATGGAATATGCGTACACCTGTGTTCCTCCTCACTGGAATATGATTGGCTGGTGTCCGTCATAAATACCGACGGACGTGTAGGAGAGTCAAAGAGTCTTAGTCTGAAAGCTAAGTCTATCACGACGCCATTGATCTACACTTCTTACATGCGACTACGACGCGTACCAGTCGATTACTGCTACCGTATTCTACTTGGTTTTAGTAGCCAAAACCACTTAGCTACTTCGTTCAAATATATCCCTTTCCGGCACATATCAGTTGGAGACGACAAATTAGAACAAAAAAAAAGACAGTCGACAACGTGTACTAAGAGAGTAAGTAATTTTTAACTCATGATTGTTTTAACGCTTATTGACGAGGAACATTAGAAAAACTTGTGAAACGCTTTCCCCCTTCTTGTTTGGAATAAGAATTTTATTGGTTATTGGAGCAAAATTGTTTTCTGGTGAATACGTTGTGCAAAATGGAACAAATGGCGGAATTCGCTAAGGTGCTACAAGACACTTTACAGCAACAATTCCAACAACAACAGTTCCAACAACAGCAATTCCAACAACTACAAAAACAGCAATTACAGAAACAAATGTTTGAAACGTTATTCGAACAGGTATTATTTAGGACAACAAAGAAACGAACTTCTAGATTGTTTTCGGCTGAACGAATTTCAAATTCACTCTCGGAATTTAAATACGACCCTGACAGTGGTTCAACGTTTCTTATTTTCGTAGGTTTGAAACAATATTCACGAAAAGGTGCGAACAATGGTCCGACGAGGACAAAATTACTTTATTGTTGCAGAAGTTGAGAACAGAAAATACGAAATGCACGCATTTAATCCTCTCAAAGGCAGAAGAAATGACATTCGGCGAAACAGTGGAAATTGTCAAATTTTCGATAAAAGAGCCTGTTCCAAGTACTCGATATAAGTGTCTGAATATCGTTAAACAAGATGATTTTGTTACGTACGCAGGTATGGTTAACGCACAGTGTGAGGCGTTTAAATTGAAAGTTGTCAAGCGACATGTTCAAGTGTCTAATTTTTGTGCAAGATCTAACGGCACCAAGCGACAAAGAAATTAGAGCAAGAATCCTCTCAATCATGGAAAGAGATCCAGAGATTACGTTACAAAAAGTAACTGAAAAATGTCAACGAATGTTTAACGTAAAAAAGACAATCCTCGGATTGAGGAGAACATTTCGCGAGTACAAACTGTACGACAAAAGTAGATACAAAAAGAAAGAAAAATAATATGCAGTGCCTGTGGAGGACAGCATTGCAAGAAGGATTGCTACTTTAAGGATAAAAAATGTTATAATTGTGTGCCTGTAAGCCATAAATAAAGTGAAGGAAGTGATCTCTGTGATAAACGAACTAACATGGAAAAAATTGGTTACCCACCGTTGACGAAAACAGACAAAATTGCCGGAGGAGTGTCTGCGAAAAGACTCAAATTTCGAGGTGTATTAAAATGTAACATTTCGTTCATGGGAAAAATTCACAAATCGAAAGTATATGTGCTCCCTTGTTCAGTAAACCTCTTTGGTTTAGACTGGATAGTATTATTCAATTTGTCGGAATTACCAGTAAATTCTTTCAGTAACCAAGTGAACGTCAGAGAAAATTACAAGACGAAGCAAGCAGAAACATTTATTACAGAATTGAAAAATGAATTCCCTCGTGTTTTTCAGAAGGACTGTCTGTGCGCAAAAACAGTCAAATTTGAGTTGAAAGAAAATGTGAAACCAATTTTTAAACCGAAAAGAAAAGTTCCATTTTCGGCACTAGACTCAATAAATGAGGAGTTAGAAAGGTTGGAAAAAAATGGCGTAATTTCAAAAGTGGATTACTCGGATTGGGCGTCTCCAACCATTTATATAAAAAAGAAACCGAAAAATCAGAGTGTACTGATTTTTCGATAGGCCTGAACGATTGTTTAAAAGACCATGCGTACCGTCTCCAGATGATATATTTACTAAATTGAACGGAGGTAGATTGTTTTCGAAGTTGGACTTGTCGGAGGCTTACCTTCAGGTTAAAGTCAGTGAAGAATTTCAAAGTACCTGACAATAAATACTCATAAAGGGATTTTTAAATTGAATCGTCTCCCTTTTGGATTGAAGGTAGCTCCAAGCCTATTCCAATAAATAATGGACACAATGTTGGCTGGTATGGATTATGCGATTGCATACTTAGACATTTTGCTTAAAAGTGAAAACGAGGCCCAACACAAAATGCATATTAGAGCAGTATTTCAGAGAATTGAGGAATACGGGTTCAAGCTGAGTGTTGCAAAATGTGAGTTCTTTCTAAAGATAAAATATTTAGGGCAGATAATTGACAGCAAAGGAGAAAACCGAACCCAGAAAGAGCTGAGGGTATAAAAATGATAATGTGGTTAAACTCCAGGTGTTTTGGGGATTTGTAAGCTATTATAGTATTTATATTCCAAAAATGTATGAAATGAAAGCCCCTTTAAACAATTTGGTGAAAAAGGGCACAAAGTGGATATGGCCGAAAGAATGCGAGGATGCTTTTAAAAAAATAAAAAAAAAACTGTTTATTAGCAGACCTATTGTTGGCGAATTTCGACCCGAAGAAGAAAATGATTGTAGCAGAAGATGCTAGTAATGACGGACTAGGCGCTGTATTGCTACATAAACTCGAGGACGGATCTACGAAGCCAGTAGCACATGCCTCGAGAACGTTACTGCCAGCGGAACGAAATTATAACCAAATTGAAAAAGAGTTTGGCAATAATCTTCTCTGTAAAGTAATTTCACAGATTCATATATGGAAGACAATTTACTCTGCAAACTGACCGCAAACCGCTTTTAACAATTATTGGTTAAAAAAAAAGGTATACGAACTCGCACGACAAATCGACTACAGCGTTGGGTTATAATTTTATTGAATTACGATTTCGGAATGGAATATGTGCCTTCAATAAGCTAGGTCACGCCGATGGGTTGTCGAGGTTAATACCAAAATATACGGAACCACTGGAAGAAACAGTAATATTGGCGTTGAGAGACGAAAATGAATTGTCGGGTCTGTTATGCAATACCATTAGAGAACTACCGGTTACGCTAGAAGATGTGAAAAAAGCAGCGGAAAACGATGATTTCATTAAGAAAATGAAAAAGCAAATCGGATTGAACGAGAAAACAAAAAAAGGAATGAGTGTCACCTTTTTCAATATGTGATCAGGTATTACTTTACGCAGACAGTTGTAATGCCGTGTACTTTACAGAAAAATATTCTAAAAGAATTTCCCACTGGTCAATCAGGGATTTCGCGAATGAAATCTCTAATGAGAGGATACACGTCTTGGCCGAGGATGGACCAGGACATAGAAAATGTGGTGAAACTGTAAAGGATTTTAACTAGCAGCAAGGGGTCCACCTGTAAAGAGTCAACCATGTCCAAAGACAGATGTCCCATGAACTCGACTGGATATCGATTATGCAGGACCCATAAATGGATCGTATTACCTGATTGTGGTAGAGAATTTTACTAATTGGTCAGAAATTATGTGCAGACATCCAACTGCGACAAATGCGATAAATGCCCTTAGTGAAATTTTTAGTCGTTTCGGACTCCCTAAAACTTTAGTCAGTGACAATGGAACGCAGTTTACGGGAAGAGAATTCAAGGAATTCTGTACAGCATTATCCATCGATCACGTGACAACACCAGTTTATCATCCAAGATCCAATAGACAGGCAGAAAAATTCGTGGACACATTTAAACGAGCCTTGAATAAATTTCAAGGCGTGGACATGAATGAACAGAGTATTCAGAAATTTTTGGCAGTGTACAGAATCACGCCAAACCCGAATACGACGTCAGGATTATCGCCAGCAGAGTTAATGTTTGCAAGAAGAATACGTTCTGTTTTCGACAGGCTGTTGCCTAGTCCGGCGAAGAAACAAAACTACATAGCTAAAGTATATAAGCCAGGAGATAGTTTTCTTCAAAAACTTGAGGGCTGGAAAAGCGTATTTGGAAGGTGTAATAACCAAAAGAATTGGTCAAATCATATACGACATAAGAGGTGAAAAATTCCCTTGTAAAAGACAATGGAATAAGTTAAGACTCACATACTACAGAGATCGCAGAAAATAGCGAAGAGATTCCAATGGAAGTCTTATATGACGCCTTTGATATTCCCGTACTAGTGAGTCAACATTCACAGATAGAGGTAACCCCGATCTCAAGGCCAGACGTACCAGTGTCAAACGCCACCACTGCAAAGAGGATTGAGACGAGAAAGACTTAGAAAAAAGTTAATTGTTTTTATGACCCTAAGAGAAAGTAGAAAAGCTAAAATTTACAGGAGAATTTACCTCAGGAGGAGGTGATATAATGGAATATGGGTACACCTGTGTCCCTCCTCACTGGAATATGATTGGCTGGTGTCCGTCATAAATACCGATGGATGTGTCGGTGAGTCAGAGCCTTAGTCTAAGAGCTAAGTCTATAACGACACCCACTGGGCTACGCCATTGATCTACCCTTCTTACCTGCGACTACGACGCGTACCAGTCGATTACCGCTACCGTATTCTACTTGGTTATAGTAGCCAAAACCACTTAGCTACTTCGTTCAAATATATCCCTTTTCCGGGACATATCATATTTTCTTGCTTAAAAGTATGATCAGCTGAATAAGGTTATCTTCTATTTTGGAATAAAAACTGCTAGACGATCGAGAACAGGCGAGAACAAATACAAATCAGAGAAACAAATGTCTAGATTTCCACTAGTTCATAACTTCAGTTAAAACCCATCATGCCACATATACTGAGTCAACTCATTTTCATTTCTTTCGTATTTCTTTTGTTTAAGAGAAAGATCCAATTAGACAGCCTCTTCCCCAAAACTGCTACTTTGTGAAATGACTCCCGAGAGAATGCTTTCCCGTACATTTTTCCCGTCAATGGTCAATCCTTATCTATCATACATAAATTCTTATTATCCACTTCTTATTTCTATCCTTTATTCTCTTACGGCAACCTCATTTAATAACTTTATCTCGAGTGGCTCTTGGGCCTTGTATTGGGTTAATAGTAGTATAAAAAATAAGCAAATAAATAAGTGGAGGAAAAACAGACAAATAAAAAATAAGCAAAAAAAAAAAGAATAAAGCCTGCGGCAGAAATATATCCCAAAAATTCAAGGCTTGAAAAAAAATATGGGAGGTATATATGCCGCACCTTGTATATTTGGTAAAATGCAACCTCCACTTCTACTTCAACGGCTTCTTTCTTCGCACTTCCCGACAGTGCAACTCTCTTCCGTATACTTGCTTCCCTGATAAGTACAATCTTCAAAAATTTTAAATGCAACGTCAATCGCCATCTTCAGTCGTATTGAATCCCGTTCATCTTTTATCATTTCCTCAAACCTATACCCAGTCTTATCTCTGACTTTCACACCATGTAACCCCACCCCGCGTACTAGTGGAACTCCCGTCTTGCTTGGGGTAAAATGAAAAATAAATATTTGAAGAATGTGCAGAGGAAAGACGAAATTGTCATTGCATTCTCTCTTTCTCTGTTTCTTTTTTTCTCTCTCTTTTCAGGAAGGTATGTGGAGGAACTGATCAGATAGATTTTATTCGAATTTCAACTTTTATCTTTTATTTCTCTGACCAGCCCACTTACTTCCTTGTCTTCTATTCATGATAAGCTTCAGTTTCTTGAAATCCACTAAGGAAACGAAATCGATCAAAGTAAAATCATCTAAGAATGTACTATCTTTTTCATTTAATTTTTTTTTTTTTTGATGTATGCGACACCACTGTTTTAGTTAGAGAGCAAAATCAAATAAATAAACAGAGGAAAATAATTCTATTAATGGTGCCAGGAAAATGTATTCTGTCATTTCCAAAGAAAAATAATTGGAAATTGAAATGCATATGCGAGTTTGAAAAAAAAGAATAGGAAAAAAAATCTTTTTTTTTTTTTTTTTTTTTTTTTTAGATCAAAGTTAAATCTTTTTGCCTAACTAAAAACAAAATTCAATAAAAGTTTTACTGGAATTCCAGTCAATGATACAAAATAACGCCATTTCAGGCAATTTATCCATCATTATAATGCAATACTCTTATATACACAAAGAATTGACAATTTGTATGGAACCGAGATATAGATATATATATATATATATATATATATATATATATATATATATATATATATATATATATATATATATATGTGTGTGTGTATGCACGCATGTAAAAGTAAAGCAAAAAAATGTTCTATACACGACTAACAAGGTCTTCAACAGACCATACCTTTCCCACACCTCCTCGCACCATATATATATATATATATATATATATATATATATATATAATTTTTAGCTCTGTCTTACCCCATTTAGCATTTTTCAGTTCTGTCAAGCTACATCGAGCAGTGTTTTGTTCACACATTATATTAAATAAAGTAAATATTTATTCGCTTATCTGTGTATGCACATTAGCGTGCGTGTATTCAATTGCTAATATCTAGTCATTCGTTTAATATCCACGCATATATATATATTATTTTAAAACATGATTCCATACTCAATACACAAGTAGAGCCTAAATTATAATTTTTTTTTTAAAAAAATATGATTCCATCGCGACAGAGAAAATACTGTTTCGAAACTGGTCAGCAGTATTCAGGTTTAATTTCAGTATTAAACCTTAACTGTTGAATGACTGTTTCGTTCTCTAGCGATGTTTTGGAATAACTAAGCAACGAAATGTTTTACTCATAGTTTTGAAATGAAGATGTAATCTGGGGTTACATTTCAATATCAAAGGGTATCTGCTTTGATGAAATAGGAGTGTTTGTTATATGTCAAGTTTTTGATTCGTGTAAAGTTGGGTTGTGTTTATTTTTGTCTGGCGACAATGGCTAATTTTATCAGGCTCCGTTGTTGTTTTTTTATTACTGTCTGCTAAAACTCTAAATGATTGTACTTATAGTCCTTTTGGTGTTTATTTATGTTTTTTTTTTTAATTGAATTTGTTAATAGATTTTATATGCTATTTTGTAATTTTTATATTGTATTATGGAAATCATTATTTTTTGTATCCATTTATAAAATGCTAATTATTTAAGACGAATATTTGGTGGTGTCTGCAAAAAAACGTTATTTCATTTTTTTGATTTAATATATTTTCGTTTGTTAGAAACTTGATGTGTAGTGTTTCATCTAGGCATAAAGAGCATGGGTCATCCTGGGTTCTACAAGTTCTTGTTCTATTTATTATTTTTCCCTTTTACTGCTGAGATTTTATCCGTTTCCATTAAATGCCAAAAATATTTATATAGGGATGTCTGATTTCTGTTTCTAATATTATTGAAGGAGCTTTAGTTTAGTCTCCACCTTATTTTAAATTAACTTTTTGTGGATCCTATATATATATTTTCAATATTTGGATTCTCAGTGTATGAGATTGTGCATTAGTATACCACAGATTCTATGCGGCATTTATTATTCAGATGACAATTTTTAGGGCTTATAAATTTAATTTTTCATTATTTTCGTCTAATTTTAATTTAGAATCTTATTTGGTTTTTTTTTTTTTTTTTTTTTTTAATCCTTTCTAGATTTTCAGTGCAGCTGTAACTTAATTTTAGGGT